>SJXQ01012802.1:182164-251790 GCA_006408695.1 Aepyceros melampus | reverse complement strand
AAAAAGCAAGAGTTCCAGAAAAACATCTATTTCTGCTTTATTGACTATGCCAAAGCCTTTGATTGTGTGGATCAAAATAAACTGTTGAAAATTCTGAAAGAGATGGGTATACCAGAGCACCTGACTTGCCTCTTGAGAAACCTATATGCAGGTCAGGAAGCAACAGTTAGAACTGGACGTGGAACAACAGACTGGTTCCAAATAGGAAAAAGGAATACATCAAGGCTGTATATTGTCACCCTGCTTATTTAACTTCTATGTAGAGTACATCATGAGAAATGCTGGGCTGGAATAAGCACAAGCTGGAATCAAGATTGCCAGGAGAAACATCAATAACCTCAGATATGCAGATGACACCACCCTTATGTCACAAAGTGAAGAAGAACTAAAAATCCTCTTGATGAAAGTGAAAGAGGAGAGTGATGGCATCTGGTCCCATCACTTCATGGGAAATAGATGGGGAAACAGTGGAAACAGTGTCAGATTTTAATTTTTTGGGCTCCAAAATCACTGGAGATGGTGATTGCAGCCATGAAATTAAAAGACGCTTACTCCTTGGAAGGAAAGTTATGACCAACCTAGATAACATATTAAAAAGCAGACATTACTTTGCCAACAAAGGTCCCAATCTAGTCAAAGCTCTGGTTTTTCCAGTAGTCATGTATGGATATGAGAATTGGACTGTGAAGAAAGCTGAGCGCCAAAGAATTGATGCTTTTGAACTGTGGTGTTGGAGAAGACTCTTGAGAGTCCCTTGGACTGCAAGGAGATCCAGTCCATTCTAAAGGAGATCAGTCCTGGGTGTTCTTTGGAAGGAATGATGCTAAAGCTGACACTCCAGTACTTTGGCTACCTCATGCGAAGAGTTGACTCACTAGAAAAGACTGATGCTGGGAGGGAGTGGGGGCAGGAGGAGAAGGAGACAACAGAGGATGAGATGGTTGATGGCATCACTGACTCAATGGATGTGAGTTTGAGTGAACTCTGGGAGTTGGTGATGGACAGGGAAGCCTGGCGTGCTGTGGTTCATGGGGTCACAAAGTCGGACAGACTGAGCGACTGAACTGAACTGAACTGATGGGAGTGGATGCCATGATCTTAGTTTTTTGAATTCTGAGTTGACAATTTCTTTTTTTCCTTCAAGGAGAAATCACTTAGCCACATAGGTTCCCATACAGAGGCCCACATAAGTTCTCAGCATAATCCTCTGTAGCATGACCTTCTGGGTGCTCAAATTCTACTAGATCTATCAGAAACTGGCTTCTTATGGAGTCCAACAATTTTGAATTTATAGCAATTTCATTCTTAATTACATAAACTGATACCATTTGCCCCTGGTATTTGAACCCACACTGGGAGGACAATCAGTGTTTAATGACCCCTTTCGTGCAGCCCTTAGTGCAATCCCATCACTGGGAAATGTTCTTTAACAACTTCTGTGCTAGAAGTGTGTTGCTTCATTGTGCAGTAGCTCTGTGCCCTCTCAACCTCCATAGCCCCTTAAGACTTGGAAAGTAAATCAATTAAAATCTTACTTTTAACAGCCATGTTTTAAAAATACATATTTTTGCATATTTTCTCAACTTTTATTCTTTAAAAGAAAAAAGCAGAAAGTAAGTAATGTTAACCACCCAAAAGTAAATGTTTTCCAGATTCCCTTTTGCAAATAGCACAGTCTTTATTCAGCCACACTTTATTTACCCAGGTGCTATGTGTTTGTGGCTTGCATGTATATGTAATTTAGCCTTTCAGAACATAAAAAGCTTTTCAGAACAGTTTCTAACCCCTTGCCGCTAGGCAGTTGGGATTTCCTGGTTAGTAATGCATCAGGAAATCCTGACTGCTCCCACCACTGAGTGAAGGAATAAAGGTCAATTATGGCATTTGTCCCCTTCCTTACACGAGCTCTCCAGAGAGGTACCCACCAGGATTAATAGATCCTGTTGCTGCCTGGCAACAGCCAAGCCTCCAAAACTGGCCAGCCGTCAGAGCCCTGGACGAGACTGTGAAGATCTAACTCCCCAGGCACTTACTGTCCTCTAGTTTTAGGATGTATTTCTTTTAAACTCGCCTTCAAAGTACTCACCTCTGCTTATTGATTTCAGTAGACAAATAACTTTATGATGACTCCATATTGCCATGTGAACAAAGGCTTTCATCCCTAAAGCTTTTTTCTATGCTCCTAGAACTCATGGCTGCTGCTGCTGCTGCTGCTAAGTCACTTCGTCGTGTCCAACTCATGGACTCAGTGCTAAAAGCACTTTTCTCGACCGAAAAAAAAATCCCTCTATTTCTTCAGCTTTTACTCCTTTAAGATTTCTCCATAATACCTGCACAGTATGTTTTAAAGGACTACATCCATTATTTCATAGTCTTAGTCAACCCACCTCCACACATGTTCAGAATATAAGCATGCTGTACACAAGTAGTTATTTCCATTTTCTCAGACATAAACAAAAACTTGCTCTGTGCAGAAACACCGAGTAGATTCATCTCATCAGTGACATGACACACCTACAAAAGTATTCATATTCCTCATGACGGCCCCTCTTTGAATTTGGCCTTAGCTGTGGCCAAGATATTCACATCAATGTTATTTGTGAAGGTTAGGTGTACAGTGGCTAACTCTGACCCATCTGTGAGAAGCAGACAACTGGGAACTGGGGAAACGGCCGGGATGTTTGGCAGAGAGCATCGAGCAACGAGACGGCTGTAATCACAGATGACACTCCCTCCCAGAGAGGTGAGACAGGAACACAGAGGCACGGCCTCTCAGACCTCAGAGGAGCACCTCAGGTGGAATCCTAACGGAACTGTGATAGGCTTGGCCTGAGGTTATTAGAACAATTTGTGTGTAAAAGGCTATGGGGTAGATGCCCAAATAAATACTTACAAGGAAAAGTGAGATAAGAAAGGGCAAAAGAAAAAAATTTTTTTTAAGAAAGGACAAATGGCTTGGAGGAGCAGCTTTATAGGAGTAACTTTTTGAGCCCTCTGCCGTATATAACCATTGCTCGCACTCATTTCCACACTGGCACTTGGAGGGTTAGCAGTGCTGGAAATCTAACCCAGGTAAGCGGCGTGTGGCTGTCTGCACCACCTGATTTTAAAAAGATAACATCACCAAAGGCAAATCTTTCATTTCTAGTGAATAGCAGCATTTTTAAATACAACCTTTTGTCTTATGTTCCTCAGTCTTTTTTTTTTTTTAATGACTACCAGAGATCTGGAAACATCTGGGAGATTGGCTTTCCTGAAGGTGCCTTCTGCCACACTGAGCAGCTTCCTAGCAATGGTGTAACTTGCAGCTCACTACCCACCATTCACTAACTGCCTCTTATTCCGTGTTGATCTACAGCCAGGACTAATGTGACATTTGGAGCTTTTGTTTTCATTTACTGGGCTATACCCTTAGTATTAGTCAAACCACACATTTTGTGATGAGCCCATAACTCTGGGTTCTTGGTTGTCCAATCACATAATCACCATGACTATAGCCACCAGATTCTAAATTTATACCTTCCTTCTAACTGTAAAATATATGCAACTTTTTGAGTACCTTAATGTCACTCAAATCCTTCAGTACCAACCTTAATTAGGAACTGTGAATTTCCTAAGAACTTAGATTGGTTTTAGATCATAAAAAAACATTTTTTTAATGTTAAATAGTTTTCAATTTCTAATCTCCCTATAGGAAGATGTATAACTTATGGTAACAGGTTATTCTTATATTTTTAAGTACAGCTCAAAGGAATACAGTATAAAAATTATAAAAATGCAAATTTATTAATCAAACATAGCACTTCCTTTTATGAGTTTCATATTAAACCTATAAAGGCATCATCACAGGACCCTGTGGATTAAACATTTACAGAGCATGACAGCATCAAACATTTACAGAGCATGAGAGCATCTGGGACAAAAGGCTTCCTGGTATTTCTATGGCATGTAGTCATGAAGCTAGCAGTCTTTCCTCTGTACTTAGGAGACTCTGTTTTCTTACTTGTGGTCTTCAGCAGAAGGCAGTGACTAATAATCTACTTTAAAAGGTAGAAATTCTGTATACATCTGACTTCTGACTGACTACACAGCACAAACAGCCTAGAGCAGTGAAGCCAGCACAGAAGCACTGGATTTTGTCAGACCTGGCTCCATCTTCTGGGAATGGCTACTAACAGCGGGTATCATTCATCGTCGCTAAACCTCAGTTGGGCTTCCCAGGTGGCACAGTGGTGAAGTGGCTTCCTGCCAATGTAGGAAATGCAGGTTGATCCCTTGGAGAAGCAAATGGCAAAACACTCCATTATTCTTGTCTGAAAAATTCCATGGACAGAGCCTGGTGAGCCACAGTCCATGGGGTCGCAAAGAGTTGGACATGACTGAGTGACTGAGCAAACCTCAATTATTTCACTGGCAAAAGGACAATACCAGCCACTCTACAGGGCTGTTGTGATTACAATCAGAACTTCTTGTCTAGGGTTAAGTGCCCAGCAGTGTCTGGCTAATAAGGGGTAACTTAAAAAGTTATTAATGCAATAATCAATTCTAGGGTAGTGCATCCTAAGTCGCTTTAGTCATGTCTGACTCTGTGACTCTATGGACCGCAGCCCATCAGGCTCCTCTGTCCATGAGACTCTCCAGCCAAGAATACTGGAGTGGGTTGCCATGCCCTCTGTCAGGGGATCTTCCCAACTTAGGGATTGAACTCATGTCTTTTATGTCCCCTGCACTGATAGGTGGGTTCTTCACCACTAAAGACATCTAGTGTTAAGCAAAAATACAGAGACTCAATTAGAATCTGGAGAAGGCAATGGCACCCACCCCACTCCAGTACTCTTGCCTGATAAATCCCATGGACGGAGGAGCCTGGTAGGCTGCAGTCCAAGGGGTTGCGAAGAGTGGGACATGATTGAGCAACTTCACTTTCACTTTCATGCATTGGAGAAGGAAATGGCAACCCACTCCAGTGTTCTTGCCCGGAGAATCCCAGGGATGGGGAAGCCTGGTGGGCTGCCATCTATGCGGTCGCAGAGTCAGACATGACTGAAGTGACTTAGCAGCAGCAACAGCAGTAATTAGAATTACTCAGACTCAGTCAGAAGGGACATCAGAGATTTTTTTTTTTTTCAGAGATTTTTATTTTACAAAAGATATTAGGCCCAATTAGGAGAAGTGACTTGTTGGCAGATAAAAATTGAGCATCCACACAATTTCTAGACTAGAATACTTTCTAGTGTGTTCTTAGACTTAGAACTCTAACTTCTCCTAAATTATTTTATAGCTTATAGCGAACATTTCAGTCATTAAAAAAAAAAATTATCTTTCCAGCTCTAATGTGGGCACAATAAGGTACAAAGGATGTAGCAGAACTTGAGAATGGATTTAGAGGTTTCCATCAGCCAATACTACACCCAATCAACAGACATCAGAAAATGCAGCACAAGCTGAGTTTACAAGTATACTGAAAAAGAAAGAGGCCCCTGAGGGCAAACACAGGCAAAAGTCAATGTGAAGAGCAGGAAGACCCCATTTGTTTTTCTGATAGGGCAGCACAGGAAAACTGGGGCAGTAAGCTTTATCAAAGGGGCTTCCCTGGTGGCTCAGAGGTTAAAGCATCTGCCTCTAATGCGGGAAACCCGGGTTCAATCCCTGGGTCGGGAAGATCTCGTGGAGAAGGAAATGGAAATCCACTCCAGTATTCTTGCCTGGAGAATCCCATGGACGGAGAAACCTAGTAGGTTACAGGAGAAACCTAGTAGGTTACAGTCCATGGGGTCGCAAAGAGTCGAACACGACTGAGCGACTTCACCTTCACCTAAGCTTTATCAAAGGATTTGTCTGGCACCCGGAGATTTAAATCAAGTAGATGTAATTGCATGTTTAGTGTCTGTCTGGCATAAATGTTGATTCATTGAAAGAAAAGCCTATTTGTTGACAAAATGCAAAAAAGAGGTGAACAACAGCATGCTAAGTGGAAATGCTAGCGCCCTGACTCCTGAATGTTTTTTCCTGGATGTGTTATTGGGCGGGCCCTGGCTATGAGTTCCACAGACCTGCCATTACTTGGATGAGAATCCAGGACAGTGCATGTCTCAATTCTACTGCTGTCCCAAAGCTGGATGGGGCAAACAATATTCCTTGTAAGAGCCAAGAATCTAAAATTTTGAAAATCTGCAATTAAATAGAGCAAGACATAAATTTTAGTAAGAATAAATATAAGTAATGAAGCTTTATATATATATTAAAAAAAATCAGCCTCCATGGAGATGTGGCCAAAATGGAACATGCAGAAAAGACAAACTGTTAAATTCAAGTCAGTGTGAGGTGCCAGTGCAAGGTCCAGCACAGATGCACGAGTGACTAAAAAATATTGGAACAAGGAATAAGGAAATCATTGGAACTATTCTGGAACATGTAGGCCATGACACCTCATTTTAAGAACATCAAGTAGGCATATATGGAGCCAGATAGGGGTCTAGAAGTGACAGGAGCAACAGCTGACTGGAAAAATCTAGGGGAACATGAGTGGTCTTTAAATATCTGAAGAGCTGCCCTGCAACAGAGCAACAGCACAATCTTTATGACTAGATAAGACAGAAGTCACATTAATGGACAGAAGGACACAGATTTTGGTCTAATAGGCAAAACCCTATGAATTCTAGAAGATTTCAGAAATGGGGAAAAGGCTTGCTAGAAAGGCAATAAATTCCCATGTGGGCACAGCAAATGTTCAGGAGGATGAGGTTATCTGTTTGTGGCCGGGGGGGATGGAAAGGTTTGGTAGCAATTATGTTTGACCAGAAGTAAGACGAGATGATATCTAAGGTTCATTCAGACTGAGCCTTATATGAGCCAAGTAGAAAGCTGCTTTAACTAACTATAACTAACTTATAAGGGCTATAATCTTGAAATGTATCAAGTAAGACTGGGTTTAACAGGTTCAATCCCTAGTTATTTCAGAGGCCACACAGCTCCAACCTTCCCTCCAGTGTGGGAACCACAGGCAGGGACAAATCAGCACCTGTTCACTGGTCATTCACTACTGGAGAGACTACTTACAGAAACAGACTGTGTCGTTATTCTCTGAGGATAGCATGGAGCTGTCAGCAAAGATTAAATGAAATCAACAAGAACAAAGCAACAATTTCTGTAACAATGAGTAGTTTGGGTATTGTTTTATTATTTTTTCCCCAGCACATCTTAAAAACCACACACGGGCATTTAGTTATAGAACAGTACAGTCCAGGAAAGCAGTAAAAGGAGAATCCAAACATACACTGAAAGCATAGTAAACAGACTGTGTTGAGCCCTTTGGAAAACAGTAATGGCTCAGTAGAACTGACAAAGCTAAGCTGGAGTCCCTTAGCAATTTTCCTTCCCACTACATATCCACTTTGAAGACTATTAGTGTAAAGAGAAGAACTGTTTGTATGCATTAGTTACAGCAGTATAATGGCTTACATACAAGTGCTTACCCACGGGTAGTTCCCAAAAGGTGACTACAGTACTGGCAGGAAAGATGCACTGCCTTGGAGGAAGACTCGGGATAAGATATTATTCAAGTCAAGTTGTATCAGAGCCAAAGTGTTTCACAGGCTTAGCAAAAAAAGGACAAAAATTAGGAAACATAACCTACACATATTTCTCATAAGATTTATCATTGTTCAGAAACAGAAATATTTATTACTCTGAAGGCACCATCACACAAAAAAGGACTGACACACACCGGAAGGAACAGGAACCCCATCCCCCTCCCCCACCCCAGGCTCTGCTCCTCAGGGAGCTGTGTGAGCAAACAGCTAAAATGTGCAGTGGGCGTCTCCATGACACAGGGAGTATGCCACGTCCACCGAGCCACATCTTAGGGCGACTAAGTTGGGACAGTAGGAGTGAAAATGTAAGAAAGTACATGTAAATCCCACTGACTGAACAGGTGTACTTAAGAGCACAGGTCTACCACACAATTAAATATGCAAGAATAGGTGATTGAAACCAACACTGTGGAAGGGATCTTCCATGTTTCTACATACAACTACTTAATTCCTGATGTGTTCTCGAAGAGGAATAGCTTTGAACTGCTATACAAGCTCTGTCTTTAAAGACTAATCCTCTCCCACTCATTTTAAATAATGGCTATTTCATGGGAGGGGAAAAAAAAAATCCCAACAAGGCACTGTACGCTTTGGGGGAATATTCTTTAAATAGCTCAAAAAATAATTATTTATAGAAACTGTATACCAGCACATGTGTTTCATGTCCTTTTTGGATATGTGAACAAGACTGCTTTAGTGGTTAAACAACATATTTCATCATAAGATGCTCACAAAAAACACTACCAATAATAAGATGCCTTAAAACATGTACATATACTACTTAGAAACCCACACTAAAACATTTGTTTCCTTTCTCTCTCTCTCTCTCATTTGGAAGTTCAGAGTATTTGAAAAATGTTCTTAATGATACTTAATGTATTATCTTGTTCCTTGTGGGGAAAAATAGTATAAAGTAAACTCCTTAGGGAAGCAAAAAGAAATCTTTTCATGCTCACAGAATTAAAGTTACTTAATTCTATGATGGTTCTTTGGCTTCAGTGGTCCTTACTCACGTTTCTTAAGGAATTGTTGTGGTTAGAAGAGCACGAAAGTGCTCATTCTTTGAGGATCTTCCAAAGTTCAAATGGGAATGCTTCAGGTTCACAGGAAACTAAACACCTCCTAGGAATATAACATTGATTTAATATAATTAGAGAGTAATAAAACCTAGCTAACAATATACTCAGCTATAAATCCAAAAGGATTTAGTTATATTTAGGTTGTACTTGATTATGCTTCATTAATAAAATTATAAAAATTTTCTTTTCAAATTAATGGAAATACGAAGACGAAGAACTAAAATTGAAAGGCAAACCCAGTTGCAAACAGAAGAATAAACACCTTCATACTCCCCTTGAAGAAAAAAATCTCTTAGACCCAGGTCCATTTTATTAATAATATAAGTTTCTATAATCTGGTGACATTACAGGTAGCTTTTACAGTTATATTTCATACTAAAGACAAACACTTGGCTTAGGGAGAAGAAAGCTGAGTGTAACTTACATACTTTATGTCACATACTGTATTTCAATAGTTTAAAACAATCTTTTGCACTTCCTGGATTTCAGCATCAATGTATATGAAATTAGTAAGGATTAAACACATATATTGACAGGTGGCTCATTTGGGAATGTGAAGACTTTAAGCTTCCAGAACTCGTTAAACCAAAGGTGGTTCTGGATTCTTCAGTCTTAACCTGGCACTTCTTATTTTTGGCTTTTCATACACCATGAGCTAAACCCTAATTAAAATTAAAGTTGCTAAAGATTAAGTGGTAACAAAAAGTTTTAAAGCTGTCTTTAACTCCTGTCTTAGTGCTTCTTAAAATGTAGATATGCTTTCCACAGGATTCCACCTTGGTTGCTTCAAGCACCCACATATGCAGTTTATGCATCGATGCATAATAAATATTTGTGTCCTATGTTTACATAGAATAAATGCTCAACCAAACTCAGCCCATCGGAGCAGCTGAGGTTACAGGCTTCAGCCTGGGACCACAGGGCTTTTCTGATCAACTACAGTTAGGAAGTAGAAAATATAAAAGAATATGACAGCAGAAAATCACTGGAGCCAACATGCAAAAGTCATTTTAAAAAATGCAAGCTAGGACTGACTTAGCAGTTACTAAAAGGATATTCTGAAAGAGGTTTTCTTGTAACCATCTGTATCTGGTTTAATACACACACTGATAGAAGCTCATCCTTCATTGTATTTTTGTTTTCCAAAATACATCAACACAGCTATGTATACCAGAAGGCTTCCAGCTTCATAATTAGCTTTTAGATAAGAGTACTATTTAGGAAGAAAACTCCCAATTCCTCAACATAGGAAAGAAGTTAATCCTCTTTCTTTGTGGTAAAATGCTGGGCACAATAAACATGTGGCTTTTGCAATTCTAACTAAAACTAAAAAAGCTCATGTTACTTAGTATAATGAACTCACTTATACATGGTAAAGTGCACCAAACATTAAGGCAATCATTTCCCTAAGGGTCAATAAAGCTTGTTCATACTGAGCCCTTAGTATTCAGTGCCATTTCTCACTAGCAGCAATTCCTATTCCCACTAAAACGCCAACTCAAATGTGACATCATCAAATAAAATATTAGAAATAAGACTAATTTTAGAAAGACAAATCAATGTTATACAGTCCTGAAAACCAAACAGGCTACATAAATAAACTTATTCAAGCCTCACATAAGCAACATCCCCTGGCTTTAACTTTTATGAAGCCATTTTCAGATATTTCAGAAACAGGAGGCAAGGTTTTAAGTGCTTCTGTGTGTATACAAGAATTCAACTCTCTGCAGCACTAAGTATATGCTCAGGCACCTCTCAGCAGCAGGAGTGTGGAAGCAGGGAAAGGCTTTCTGATTTACTAAATCAGAATGAAACAGTACTGACAAGGGGTTCATGTGTTTCAAACTCATCCCTGTAGAAATGATTCAACTACAAAATGCAGTCATCACTACAAAATCAAGGTTGGGGAGTCAGGCATGCATGGGAGAAGAAAAACAAAAGCATAAATTACTAATTTCCATAAGGTTCATGTAGAATTGTGAACCAACAATTTCAGGTGTTACATTTCCTAATTCTGAGGTTGCTGAAACCTGAACTCCCTGGGAAAGAATGTTATAACAATCACGTGCAAAGGAATGGATCTACTTATGAATCTATGTTTTATTGTAAAAATATTACTCAGAAACATGTATACACGTCAGTGAGATGTTAGTACTGTATTAAATTTTACATTTTGATCACCAATTAGAGAAATTAGTTTCATGAATAGATGCATTTTATAAAGCTGAGATTCTTATAACCCTAGAAGCAAGTGTTAATTTCCTCATCAGGTATCCAACTATTTCAAATATCAAGGGCTTGAAGTAAAGATCTGCTGGAAATTTTATAATTAAACATAAATCACGAATGAAGAGAGGCAGCATCTAATAAATATTTTGTTTTGGTTAAACTAATAGTTCAATTTTACTTGCTTACAGATTTTAAGTTTATTAGTTTGAGGCCAATTTTGTTAAAAATTATTTATCATTTTGAAGTCTTAAAAATATCACTTTGTCAATTTTAGATTTTCACTTTTCTGGTTAAGGCTACTTCAGATATAAAAGGTATCAAACTGCCCAAAAATACTTTGGAGCTGTTGCTACATAAACAGACAGTGTGTCCTTTTAAAGGATCGTCTGCATTTTGACTTACATTAACTGATCAAATATTAATTTTAAAAAAATTATCAAAAGTTAGGTATTGCATTAATAAAAGAATCCATCTCAAAATGTGAATCATGAACCTTGACAGTGATTCAAAGTAACTATTTATTTAATATGTAGGTTTGAATGTAAAAATGTTTGCTGTATGTGGTTAATGTTCTATTATTTAAGAAATATGATATTTCAAACATTTTATTATGGCATGTGTATTAATAACTACTGTTTTAAAAATTTAGGTTAAACCAGTAATTCAAAAAAGGCATTAAATCATTATTAAAAACTAAACTGAAACTTTACTTTTATATGGAAATTTTTCATGTTGTTTGGGCTAATTTTTTTACAAAAAGTTTTTTCTCATTAAAGCTATTGAGGTTTTCATATTTTAGTAGCTGAATGATGACTGCGTTTCTTTAGCCAAACAATTCTTTGAACTGGAGACATTCAGTGTAAGGAGTCTTCCTCTTCTGCTCCTGTTGCAGCTTCTTCTGCATCTCAGCAACAAGAATGTGAAATGAGAAACATCGGTACTCTAAATTGAATAAAGGCATTTCTTTCATGGTAAACCTTTTCTTCCCATAGAATGAATGAGACATCGGCTTTCCTTATAAAACATATAAAGAATGAATTAGGATATAACCATGCGTTATCTCAATGATACAGATTCAATGCATACCTCAGCAGAAACAGAAATATGGAGAACAAAAGATGTCCCCTGACAGAATAAATCATTCTAATGATTTAAGGTTTCATAACTGGATACTAATTTCAAAGAAAAATGTAGGCCAAGCATGTGACAGCACTCGAGGCATCCTAAGGAAGAGGCTGCCGTCTATACTCTTCCCTGGGTATTCTCCCTTAATGGCCTACTCACACTAGTAACGCTCTCTTAAAAAAACATACATGTATATAACTGGTCAGTGGAATCCTTCCCTACATAGCTGCTTCCCAGAAACCTTCTTTTAAAAGGGGGGCTAGAGAAACAATAGATGACACCAAAATCTGCCTTTGTTCCCCAAGAAGAAACATCAATACAAAACAGCTGGCAGCATCCTCCTCTGAAGTAACAACTGGGAGCCAGCCTTGTGCTGCCTGACTGAAATTTGAAGTGACGACCAGTTGGCTATAAACTAATCACCTACAATGAGAGAGATGTAGGAATACCATCTGTCAATCCACAGATGCAGAAACAAAACAAACCACAGAATGAAACAAACTTATTTTAAACCAACAAATGCAGCTGAAATAAAGTCCATGATATATTTGATTACTGGTATAACCATAGTTAGAGACTTAAAATAAAAGTGACATTTTTCTTAGCAATAGTAATGGATTTATAAAAGGTTTCTGTTTCCAAAGATGTTATTGGGGTCCACATATTCCTTGACAGACTTCAGCATCCCAAAGCCGACATCAGAGATACTTTCCTTTAGCCACTGCTTCCGTAACTTGCCCACTGAAAAAACAAAATCAAAAATGCTTCAATATACACTATGATGCTGGAAACCAATCAATCTTGCGACCATGAATGAACAAACACTGTGTGATAAATGCTTTTATTCAAAAATGAGAAATGTTTTGCTTTATTTGATTTATTGAGCCCACCAGACTATCAAGCTCATTAAGCCCAATGTATTCCCAGGGGAAGTCTGTGCTCCACAGTATCTCCTTTCTCTGCAGACTATAAAATGGAGATGGAGGAAGCTTGGACTGAGATTATGGCCCATTTTACAAATAACAAAATGAGAAAAACATGCGTTTCAAAAGAACCCACCTCTGGTCTTCACCAAAACATGCCAAAGTTTCAGAGAAAATAAAATTAACTAAAGAAAACACATCCAGATGATCTTTTTTTTTTGGGTATACTAGAGCAAAAATGACAAGATATATATATCCATAAAATATTCTGAGAAGAACAAAATCATTTAAAAAATTGAAAAAATCTGAACTTTGGGCTTAAGAAAAAAAATCTGGTTATGAAGCTTTCCATTTGCATTTTCTTTCCATATGACTTTATAATAAACTTGCACGTTTAAATAATGGTTATTTTTCTTCCTGTTGTTTTTCCAGAATTAGAGATTTTTTAGTCACTGAATAAATCAAATACCTAAACCATCTTAAATATAATTATCAGATTTTATATACTATATGTTTCCCTCTTGTTTTCTAAGTCCTGCTAATTTATTCTGAGACTAATGAACATAACAGCAGCTAAATTATATTTTAAAAGGCATTCAATGAAAAACATAATCTTTTCTAAGTAGAATTTTTTTAAGAAAGGATATGTACTTAATCTTTAAAAGAATTCTGAAACATCAACTTGCTGTGGCATTAAAAGGCAAAGCAAGATGTTGACTTATCTGTGGAAAAATGGATAAACCTTATTTATGGCTAGAATTATTTGTGGTCAGTACTTGTCAAATGTATTATTGCAATAATTGAATTCAAATGGTCATTTTCCACAAAGGTTCATTAATGATCTAAGTCATCAACAATGATTTAATTGGCAAACTAAAATGGGAAAGCTTCTTTCATTAAAGCATTCAGCCTGTCATTCTAAAATGCACTCCCATTTATCAGGCTGCAGTGATACACCATAGTATTTGCCTTTTGGAAATCTTAAATACCATTTTAAGCTCAAATCAAACCATCTTTTCTGTCTAGTTTCCCAGGAAACAATCAATTGCCATTAAAATAATAAATAGCATGACATTCTCAGAAAGCAAAATATTCTGCTTGGCTTCTGGAAATAAAAAAGTACTGCTGGTATTAAGATGAGGGAAAATGCTCTACAGCAGGAGAAAAAAAAAATCTTAAATTCAAAAGAAAAATTCTGTTTAAAAGAGCTTTAAAACCAGAAGCTGAACGTACAAATTCCTACTCATGCAATCTCTGCCACCCGAAAGATGTCCTACCAGGTCCCACTACTGTCTCCCTGAGAACTCATCACAATGCCTCAGCCTGAGTTTGCTCATCTGCAAAGGGATTAGAATCTACAGAATCTTTTCACCTCAAATATCCGATGATTTTAACACTTAAAGTTACAAATCAGTTATTTCCAGATTTGCTCCAGGGTATTAAAAAGAAAATAAACCTACTCTGTGAGTGGTAAAAGTGTCATTATTTTAAGCCACCGACACTGAGGCAACTCAGGAGAGTGGGGTGAAAAGCAGTCAATGCAGTCTCCACTGTTATCTGTAATATAGCTTCACTGAATGTGTCCTGTGGTTATGGATGTAATTGTCCTGAAAAGACTGCAAACAACTGCTCCAACAAGATGGAGCACATTAGAACCTCAGCAGGATGCCCAACAGCTAGCTTGTCTGCCTGGTTTTACACCTCTAGTAATAATGCAATTCCACAAGGAACTGAACCATCGTCTGAGAAGCCACCCAACAGCCACTGCATATTTAATGAAGTCACTCACCAAGCGCTGGAAAACAGAAGGTGCTTGGAGTGCATCATTAGTTCTGTCAGAAGGATAATTTACACATCTATCTTGTCAAATTTTCTATGGTTTATACTTTTACAATAATCAATCTAACATACATTTGATTAGTGAACTAGAAAGTAAAAAAAAAAAAAAAAGAAAGAAAGAAAGGCAGTACAGGCAGCATAGTTGTGGCCCCTCATAAACATATCTGATAAAAGAATTTAACCCCCTGATGATCTGATGGCAGAGGTCTGTGAGCTGCTTCTGTTAGTGATAAGAAAATTTATACTGAAGTCAGAAATCACAATTTATGCAATTAAAGGGATGAGAAATCCTTTTGGTTTTGCTTAACAATTTAAGTCAACTACACTACAGGATAAATGTACAAATGGAAAATAGAGCTTAAGCAGAAATGCTTAATGAGCATTTATAGTAAGAGATTATTGGAAATAGTCTTTATAAAATTCTAGAGAACCTTCTTCTCTGGCTGCCTCAGATGAATTAATAAATTAAAACACAACAATGAAACATCAAAGGCCCTAATCCTGAAGGGGAGAACACACTTGAAAGTAGAAGACTTTTTTATTTTTTTAGAGCTAAACAACAGCAATAATAATGCCATTTGTACAGTCTTTATTTTCATTGCTAGGAATTTTAGAAATTAGCTGGTTAGACTGATCTGGACATATGTAGCACATGTGTGTGCCTAACTATACAGTAGCTGCTTAAACATTTACAGACTCATTTTCAGAAAAGGTAGAAACAACATCTGTCCTTTATGCAACATGCCACACTAAAGGGGAAGAACGGATGAATTAAAACAGCAAATAACAGATGGTCAAGACTATTTCAACATTTCTTGTATGAATAACTATCCATGAAAAGGCTTGTGTACATTCATACAACATGAAGCTTATTCCTCTTTCTACACTTGATCTTAGCCAAAAGGCCGAGAAGCGATTATTATTCCTCTTTCTAGACCGAGATTATCTGATGTGTGGGGGTATTCATGACTACTGACTCAAATACATCCCTTTGACTTCTGATTCTCTAGAAGTATAAACCTAGCTTGAGAGCCAACAGTAGAGCTAGAAAAAGCCAAGTCCACCATCTCTCAACATAAGAAAAAGACCCTGCATTCCACAATTCACATTTTTTCAATGTTCAGAATGCTCAAGTCAGGTATTTAAGAGTCTTAAATATATTTTTAAAGATACAAAAATCATAAGCCAGCCAAATAATAAACATTACAGAAAAATAATGGGAGGAAATTCTTTTTCTGCTTAATTAAGAGTGGAGTTCACTTTTTTTAGAATTTCTCATAAATACAGACAGAATAAAATAAATATTTTGTGTTTTTTCCACAATATACAGTACATATTAAAAATTATACTTTTGGAATGGAAAAAATAGAAGCTTTGGGGGATAATCTTTGAAATCATAGGCTCAACAGTCCCCTCTGGACGTTAACAGCTCCAAGAAAGAATACACTTTGTGTGGAAATCAACAGAAAAGAATGAACTGACCTGTATACAAAGGGGACAGGTAATGGGAGTCGTGTGTGAAATATGTGGACACGGTGGCCAGTCTAGCCACCAAAAATCATTTGCAAGGGACAAAAGAATTAGCAGAAACTACCAAATAATCTCATCTTAAAAGGGACACATCTAGTGTCTGCTAGCCAGAATTCTTTTCAGCTAAATTAAAAACTTTTGAATTATGGAGTTGATTATAAGGTTGAAAAGATCTATTATACACTTATGTTTTAAATTATGAAATGGGCTGGACTTTAGAAGATTACTGAAGCCAAAGCCTAGAATCAGAATTTAGCCAAAGTTAAAAGTACCTAACCATTATTTTAACAACTGTATTTTGAAAGCTCTAGTTTAAGCATCTTTTTAACACTATTCTATAGTTCATTTACGGAGAAGGCAATGGCACCCTACTTCAGTACTCTTGCCTGGAAAATTCCATGGACAGAGGAGCCTGGAAAGCTGCAGTCCATGGGGTTGCTTAGAGTTGGACACGACTCAGTGACTTCACTTTCACTTTTCGCTTTCATGCATTGGAGAAGGAAATGGCAACCCACTCCAGTGTTCTTGCCTGGAGAATCCCAGGGACAGGGGAGCCTGGTGGACTGCCGTCTATGGGGTCGCACAGAGTCGAACATGACTGAAGCGACTTAGCAGTAGCATAGGTCATTTAAAAAAGAAACTCTAGATTTAGCTGCTTGTATGAGTGATCTAAGCACTGACTTTGTATACGATTTCATTAATTCAACCAATCTACTAGTGGATTATGTAAGAAACTAGTGCTAAAGGGACACTGACCCCTTGTCAGATGAGGTTCTGGCCCCAAGAAACTTCTGCCTCTTTGGAGAATCTGGTGATTTGATGATGAGGATATTTCTTTGGGAGGGAGCGATGTGGGTAGAAAAGAGGACTTAGTTGTCCATTTGCTTGTACTATAAGGCATTCCCGTGTGTGTGTGTTGGATTTTGGTACATGTTGGATTTTGGTACATGTTGAAAGTCGTAACAGATCTCCAACTGAGGGATACTAACATCCAGCTTTTAAAGACACATGAGATAAGACTATGACTATCCACGATTCTCATTTAATGCTTATGCTCAGTCATGTCTGACTCTTTGTAACCCCATGGACTGTAGCCTACCAAGTTCCTCTGGACTGTAGCCCACCAGGATCCTCTGTTCATGGGATTTTTCAGGCAAGAAAAATGATGAAATGGGCTCTTCGGTTAGAAATGGGTTATCATTTCCTCCTCCAGGGAGCTTCTCAACCCAAAGACAGAACTGCATCTCCTGCAATGGCAGGCGGATTCTCTACCACTGAGCCACCTGGGAAGCCCCAATTTAATGTTTCAGGTCAGTTCAGTTCAGTTGCTCATTCGTGTCCGACTCTTTGCAACTCCATGAATCGCAACACACCAGGCCTCCCTGTCCATCACCAACTCCCGGAGTTTACTCAGACTCACGTCCATCGAGTTAGTGATGCCACCCAGCCATCTCATCCTCTGTTGTCCTCTTCTCTTCTTGCCCCCAATCCCTCCCAGCGTGAGAGTCTTTTCTAGTGAGTCAACTCTTCGCATGAGGTGGCCAAAGTACTGGAGCTTCAGCTTTAGCATCATTCCTTCCAAAGAAATCCCAGGACTGATCTCCTTTAGAATGGACTGGTTGGATTTCCTTGCAGTCCAAGGGACTCTCAAGAGTCTTCTCTAACACCACAGTTCAAAAGCATCAATTCTTCAGTGCTCAGGTTTCTTCACAGTCCAACTCTCACATCCATACATGACCACTGGAAAAATCATAGCCTTGACTAGACGGACCTTTGTTGGCAAAGTAATGTCTCTGATTTAATGCTTAATGGATACTTAAAGTCATGTTTGGTTTCTCTATTAAAGTCATCTGATTTATTTTCTACTACTAATGACACTTCTAATATCAAGATGAAAAATTCATAGATACCATAGACTTTTAACAAAGCAATTAAAAAATTTGGTATAAGATTCTTTTCTTATTAAATATTTTTAAATGTCATTTTTCTCTATGCTGAGGTTTCATCTGTGCAGTTTATAGACCAGCTCTAAGATTTTACAGATCCTTGAATAGGTCTTTAGAGATTATGAAACAGGAAGAAAATCTGAATGACCAAGATGATAGCAGAACATAAGAGCTGGATTCAATCAGTCTTCAGAACACAATCAAGTGTTAATTCTGCTGTGTCCCCAGACGATGGATTGACAAGCTCAAAATTTAAACCAAGTGGCAATTAATGCCTATACAACTGAGATGAAAGCAAGTAAGCAGACCAAATACATGATAAGGGCAGAAAAGGATAGAAAACATCACATGTTCCTTGAAGGATCATGCTTTATTCATTTTTGTACTCCTGTTCCATAATACAGGGCTTCTCTGGTGGCTGAGACAGTGAAGAATCTGCTTGCAATGTGGAAGACCCAGCTTCAATCCCTGGGTCAGAAAGATCCCCTGGAGAAGGGACTCCAGTACTCTTACCTGGAGAATTCCATGGTGGGCTACAGTCCATGGGGCAGCAAAGAGTTGGACACAACTGAAGGACTAACACTTTCACTTTCCATAATACAGTGTATCCACACAGTAAGAATAAAAAAAAAAAAGTCAGGTAAACTATATTGAACCACAGTTACCTATAAGCCGTTTTAGGTAAAGAGCAGGGATACAAACACCAGTCCGCATTTCTTTACTTTCCTTTGGTTTTATCTGTCTTGCATTCTCTATATTCTGACATTATTTCTTAGATATACTCAGGAGTTCTTCTATGTTAGCTAAGACAGGAGAAGGAATGTCACAGAATCTCACTCTCTTCCTTCAAATCTCTAGGAGCCTTTGGACTGTATCAACAGTTCTCAACAGAGATAATTTTGCAACACAAGGGACATTTAACAACGTCTATAGACATTTTTCGGAGAAGGCAATGGCACCCCACTCCAGTACTCTTGCCTAGAAAATCCCATGGATGGAGGGGCCTGGTGGGCTACAGTCCACAGGGTCACTAAGAGTCGGACACGACTGAACGACTTCAGTTTCACTTTTCACTTTCATGCATTGGAGAAGGAAATGGCAACCCACTCCAGTGTTCTTGTCTTGAGAATCCCAGGGACGAGGGAGCCTCATGGGCTGCCGTCTATGGGGTCACACAGAGTTGGACACAACTAAAGTGACTTAGCAGCAGCAGCAGCAGAGACATTTTTGGTTGTCGTAATTTGGACAATGTTACCAGAATCTAGTGGGTAGAGGCCAGGGATGCTGCTAAACATACTACAATGCATAGGACAGCCCCCACAACAAAGAATTGTCTGCCAAAATGTCAACAGTGCCAAGATCAGGACATTTTGGCCCATATATTTCCAAAGGTCCATCTCCCAGAAGCCCAAATAATTTCCATAAAAGCAAACATATCTTCACTGCTACAATCAACTGAATTAGAAGTAAATGGCTCCTGCTATTATAAGGTGACCTTATTTTAAATTTGAGGCTACTGACCAAACTGAGGCTACCAACTCCAGTATTCTGGCCTGGAGAATTTCATGGACTTAGTCCATGGGGTCACAAAGAGTCGGACACGACTGAGTGACTTTCACTTCACCAAACTGAAAGAAATTCTGGAAAAAGTGGCAGAGTAGACAGAAGTTACACTCAGAAAACCTGCCATTAATGACAAATTCTAGTTATTTTAGAACTTAACTCCTAAAGACCTGAATCTAATTTCTACTGAAAAAAATTTTAAGTCATATTTTTGGGCCATTTTCCCGCCAATGTGTGAAAATATATATGAAATAAGGCTTCACAGCACTGCTCAATAGAATTTTCTGTGATGACAGAAATGTTCTGCATCTGCAGTGCTTACCTCAGTGGCTCCTAGCCACATGTGGATATTAAGCACTTGAAAGGTGGCTATTGCAAATGAGGAAATAAATTTTAATTTTATTTCATTTTAATTTAAATAGCCACAAATACCCTAGTGGTTTTTGTGTTAAACAACACAGATTATTAAAAATTAACTTTACCTAAAGCCATTTTTCGAAGAAGGCAATGGCATCCCACTCCAGCACTTTTGCCTGGAAAATCCCATGGATGGCGGAGCCTGGTGGGCCGCAGTCCATGGGGTCGCTAAGAGTCGGATACGACTGAGCGACTTCACTTTCACTTTTCACTTTCATGTACTGGAGAAGGAAATGGCAACCCACTCCAGTGTTCTTGCCTGGAGAATCCCAGGGATGGGGAAGCCTGGTGGGCTACCGTTTATGGGGTCACACAGAGTCGGACAGGACTGAAGAGACTTAGCAGCAGCAGCAAAGTCACTTTTAACAGATCTTACGCTGAAAATACCTATTAGGATTCATTGCTAATCACCTGAAAAAAATAGCAATTAAAAGCTAATGAGTCTATAAAAATATAATAATATAATAGAGGTATTCTGAGATTATACTCTTGCCTAGAAAATCCCATGGATGGAGGAGCCTGGAAGGCTGCAGTCCATGGGGTCACTGAGGGTCTGGCACGACTGAGCGACTTCACTTTCACTTTTCACTTTCATGCATTGGAGAAGGAAATGGCAACCTACTCCAGGGTTCTTGCCTGGAGAATCCCAGGGACGAGGGAGCCTGGTGGGCTGCCGTCTATGCGGTCTCACAGAGTTGGACACGACTGAAGTGACTCAGCAGCAGCAGTACTTAAAAGAGTACTGTGCTGTGTGCTGTATTTAGTCGCTCAGTCATGTCCGACTCTTAGCGACCCCACGGACTGTAGCCCGCCAGGTTCCTCTGTTCATGGGAATTCTCCAGGCAAGAATACTGGAGTGGGTTGCCATGGCCTCCTCCAGGGGATCTTCCCAACCCAGGGATGGAACCCAGGTCTCCTGCATTGCAGGCAGATGCTTTACCTTCTGAACCACCAGGGAAGCCCACTTAAAAGAGTCTTGGTCATAAAACTGCGAGGGAGAGAGAGTTCTCTTTAGAGGTCCAAGAGAAGTGGCTATTATCCAAGCTACCTAGTCTTTCCTAGTGGCTGAGAAAATACATCTGAAGCTGAAGGCTACTAGAGGTATACATATAGCACAAGGTAAGAGGTGGCAAACACGATGCTGTCCCTGCCCTCTGTCTGCGACTGTGCCTCTGTAGCTTGCATGGGGAGGAATATGTAAGGATCAATACATTACAATAGATTTTGTCAGCTCTCAAATCTGTCTGTTCTGTGACATAGTTGAAATAGTTAAGTAGTTAAATGTTCAACTACATCATGAATTAAATTGGCTTTTAATCTAAGTCTGGTCTTAGAATCTCACTATTTACAACACTGCTTCAGTGGAAAAATATTATATTCAACTTTTAAGTTTTGTGAGAAAAGCAAATCACAAAAAAGAAAGAGCAAAACAAACTTATGCTATCTTATGGTAATCTGAAAAAGATTTGATACTAAAAAGGCTATACTCATCTGATAGCTATCAAAAGACCAAAATCACAACCAGCATATTGACACTGATATAGTCAAGATCCAGAACATTTCCATCCCCACAAGGAGCCCTGTGTTGCCTATTTATAGCCACCCCTGTCCTACAGCAACTCATAGAAACCACTAATGTGTTCTCTATTTCTCTTAATTTCTCTATTTCAAAAATGTTATAGAAATACTATCACACAATATCCAATTTTGGGGGACTGTTTTTTTTCCCCAGTCAGGGTAAGTTCCTGGAGATTCATCCAAGTTGCTGTATGTGTTTATGGTTTATTTTCTCTTACTGCTGCATAGTATTCCATGGTACACATGTACCATAGTGTGATTAGCCATTTAATTGTGAAGGACATTTGAGCTGATTTGAGTTTGGGACTACCATGAGTAAATCTGCTGTAAATGTACATGTACAGGTTTATGCATGAACACAAGTTTTCAATTCTGTGGTATAAACATCCAAGAGCATAACTTTTGGGTTGAATGGTAGTTACAAGTTTGATTTTTATAAGAAACTGCAAACTGTTTTTATGTAATGATGTTACTACCCTACATTCCAAACAGTAATGCATGATTTATCTAGTTTCTTTACATCCTTGCCAACATTTGACATTGCCACTATTTTCTAATTTTAGCTTTCTGATCAGTGTATAGTGGTTTCTATTGTAGTTTTAATTTGCATTTCCATAATAGTTATTGTTTCCCTGGTGGCTCAGTGGTAAAGAATCCATCTGCCAATGCAGGAGATGAGTTTGGTCCTTGCGTCAGGAAGATTCCCTGAAGAAGGAGATGGCAACCCATTCTAGTATTCTTGCCTGGAAAATTCCACAGACAGGAGGAGCCTGTCAGGCTCTATTCCATGGGGTTGCAAAGAGTTGGACATGATTTAGCAACTAAACAACAATGGTTACTGATGTGAACATCTATTCATGTAATTGTCATCTGTGCATCCTCTTCAGGGAAATGATTCTTCATGTCTTCTGCCCATTTTCTAATTGAATTGTTTGCATTTTACTATTGAGTTTTGAGAGTTCTTTATATTTTATAGTCATAGATCTTTTGCTGGATATATGGTTTGCATATATGAAAAGCCTAACTTTTCATCCACTTAACAGAGTCCTTCACAGAGCAACCATTTTTAATTTTGACAATATCTAATTTATCAAATTTTCCTTTAATGGACTGTACTTTTTGTGAACAGTCTAAGAACTCTCTGCCGAACTTTAGATCTTGAATATTTTCTCTCACTTTTTGTTTTTTCTAGAAGTTTTGTTATTTTATGTTTTACATTTAAGTCTATTATCTATGTTGAGTCAATTTTAGTATAAAGTGTGAGGTTCAGGTCAAGGTTTTTTTTTAACCTATAAATTTCCATCCAATTGTTCCAGCACTATTTGCTGAAAAAGCTATATACTTCCTTCACTGGTTGCTTTATATCTTTGTCAAAACTGGTTGGACACATTCATGTGGGTCTATTTCTCAGTTCTCTATTTTGTTCTATGGATCAATACTCCTCCAATACCACAGTCTTGATGACTGTATTATTATAAGTCTTGAAATCTGATAAATTGATTCCTATGACCTTGCTGTTCTTTTTTCAGCTACTTATTTCCTTTATCTTAACATATAAATTTTAGAATAATCTCTTCAATATCTACTAAAAAATTTCCAAAATTTTGATAGGAATTGTATTAAATAGGTAGATCACTCTAGGGAGAACTGACATGCTTATACCATGTCCAGTGTTGTACCAGTCCATGAATGTATCTCTCCATTTATTTAGGCCTTTAATTTTTTCATCAGCATTCTGTAATTTTCAGAACATAGATCCAGTATAAATATTGTTAGATTTATGCATAAGCGTGTACATATTTTGTTAGATTTAAATACCTTCTTTGGAGCAAATGTAAATGATACTACATTCTAAATCGTAGTTTCATATGCTTGTTGTTAATATACAAAAATGGAACTGATGTTGGTGTGGGCTCTTATATTCTAAAACCTTGCTGATCTTGTTTTTATATATATATATTTTTTGCATTTTCTACAAAGACAATCATGTCATCTGTAAATAGTGATAATCACCTTGTCAATCTGCATGTCTTTTATTTCACAGTATAGGTTTTTAACAAAGCTGATCTTTTGCTCATTACTTTGAGTAGTCTCTTTACTTTTAAAGTTCCTGACACTACTGGATTATGTCAAGACCACAAAAACTGCTATGAGCAGCTACCCCATAATTATTCTCTGAATAATAGGAAATAAGTTTGGTTAGGTAAAGACATCAATATTTAAACTAAGACTGGTTATATTTAATCAAGATTTTTTTTTTGTTTCCTGACAAGGACTTAGGTATAATTTTAGCAAATGAACAACTTAAAAACTTAAGTCATAAATTGAAGTTAAATATATGGCTGACATAAACACTGTTGTTTAAACTGACCAGCTCGTCAGTTACAAAAACAAGCGCTATGAAGATTAAGTTAAGCAGGCTTTGTATTTCCTATAGCCTCCAGTTCCAGACTACATCTGTTTTCTTTGATACACAAAACCAGAGTTAAAATAGCTCCATTTATCACAGCATGATTGTAGGCAGACAAACCAGCCTGTCTGTTTCCAGATAGTGAAAGCGACTGTTATTAATCACAATTACAGGCCAAACTCTCTAAGAGAAATTGCATCAATATTCTCCCAACCTCCGGCCCTTCTACTCTTGAACTCAAAAATGCTACTGAGAATGTCATGACACTGCCTGAAGGTCAGTAACTAAAGATGCCACTATGAGGCTGCCTTGAGTTTTAAGTTCAAGATACATATTAAGGAAAACCTTTTCCACACATATAAAAAGCAATCTTTTAAGAACTCTATTATTGATTAACTAGAAGGATAATTAAACCCACTCTATTTAAAATTTATATGGAAAGATTTCTGCTTGAAATGAAACTAGGAAACTACACTGTTAGCATGGGATATTTGAAATGTACAAATTAGATGATTAACTTTAAGCACAGAAGCATTTATGAAAATAGATATTTTTATAGCAAATTTTGCAGCCAATAGTGTGAAGAAAATTTATTGCTTTCATACAGATGGTAACAGAACCTCCTATAGAGTAAGACTAATCACAGGTTATAGATGAAAACATTAAAATAACTGTTCAATCTTACTCCTTGATAAGGGTCTTTTTCAAACTGTAACCCTTTTTTCAATGGTTACACTAGAGGTTTAAGTATACAAACCAGAGTTTCACTTGGTGCTGTCTACTTCTTTTATGTTTTTAAAAGGCTTATTGTTTTTTAAGCACCTACTATATATGCAAGACACTTTGATGTTTACATACATTATCACACTTAAGTCTTATAATAATCCGAGGTAGGTACTATTCCTATTTTGCAGATGAGAAAACTGCAGTTCAGAGAATTTATTTCTCTAAGGTGATACAGCTAGCTAAGTACAAAGCCAAAAGTCAAATACAGATTTGATTCTGAAGTCTGTGTTCTTTCTCCTCAGTCTGTAAGACTTTCAAACTTATATTTGCTTTAAGACAAAGTTTAAATGGAATCCTACATATATAATGCATCTAAGAAAGGAAACTAAAATGGCTGGGTGGGCAGTTATACAGAAATGCATATTATTTTACCCTACTTTTCCACTAAAGAACTGACTCTGCTAATATACATTCTCAGAAATAATGTTACAGAATAAACTGTGCCTTTCCATGATTAAGCATGACCCCATTCAAATAAGGCCTGCTTATTAAGCATTTGAAGCTAAATTAGCAAGGAGATTAATGCCATTCATGTTAATGAAAAATTCAGATGTTTGAGAATCTGCAAAACTGCCCAAAATTCTGTGAGTGCTTAGACACTTAACTAGTCACATAACATATTCACTGATTACCTACTTCTACGTAGAACAGTCAGTCACTTTTCTAGGCGCTGGGGAACACAGTGACAGATCAGCAACCCCATTGAACTTACTCAATGGGAAACGCATAAACTATACATGAGAATAGGGAAGGTGCCTCTAAGAAACTGACATTTTTATCAGAGATCTAAATGATGGGGAAAGTGAACCATGCAAGTATCTGGGGTAGGGGACACAAGAGAAAGACCATCAGAAAGAGATGGAACAAATAGCAAAAGACTTTGAAGAGGAAGGGGGTTGCCAGGTCTGAGAAACAGCAAGAAAGCCACTACTGCTATAGGGGAAAAGGAAGAGATGAAGAGACAGAGATAAACACACAATGTATACCCTTGAAGAACCGAATATGGACACTGAGTTTTATTTTGAATATGAGAAGAAAACACTGAGTTTTAAAAAGATTACCTGGACAGCAAGAGAAATATCAGCAGAGCAATAGGCATAGAGGTAGACAGACCAGTAAAGAGCCTACTGCAGTTGTCCCAGAAGGAAAAAAATAGTGATTTAATGAGGGTGGTTTTGGTGACGCCTTCTGCATTGGGAGTCATCAGCATAAGGACAGTGTTTTCAGTCCCGGGACTGAAGTAATCACTGAGGGAGTGAGGGGCACACGGAGGAAGAAACTGGCTCTGGGCTGAACTCTGGAGCACGTCTGTGTTTAAAAAGTATAAAAAAAGGCAAGCTAGCAAAGGGAAAGCATCTTTTTACCTGGACACGTGAAAGATATTCTGTGTTCAGGCTTACTTAGTTTCTTTTTCTAAGCCATAGAGGAATCAAAGTGGTTTAGCATTTGTTTCCACACAGTCATATTTCTGACTGTATGGGAAAAAAAAAATGAAAAATGAGATAGAAATAAAAGCTTCCTTATTTAAATTAAGCAGAACCTCTCGATAAATTAATATGCAATCAAACCTTGCTACATTCAAGTTTAAGATAATAATTTCTATAATTAAACTATTTCATTGACCTTGGAGTCTTCAACAAATAAAGGCTTACAAACCTAGAACCTGAAAATGCACATAAATTATACGGGAGCTTTACTGTAACATGATCTGACCTGCATTTGTTTTATTACCTGCTCTGACAACGCTAGAAACCTATAGTCAGGAATTACAAAAACGACCAGAAAGTCAAACTGACTTATGTGCAAGAACTTATAAAATAATGAAATATTTATAAGGAAATTAAAATATTAATTCATTTCTGTTTTAACATCTAAAGCAGAACAAGCAACTAAACTTAGGGTCAAAATTAAACAGAGCTATTATTTTATTTTAAAAGAGAAACAGTGATGTTTAGTATTCTTCTCATATACTTTTAAAATCATGTGCCTCTTTTCAAAGGCATTCAATTTAAATTTTTTTAGCTTTTGACCTATTTTCACTATTTTGGGTTCTTAAGTCAGAGGACAAGGACATTGACATAGGAGGCCCTGAGTTCAAATTCAAATTCTAACAACTATTGCTCATACTTTGGAGTAAGCTACTGTACATTCAGAGCCTTAATAGTTCTTCATCTGAAAGACAAGAACAGTATCTATTCCACAGTATTCTGATCAGGATTAAAGGAGACTGTCAAGCAGAGCGCCTAGCAAATGCTTTATAAACGTTAATTCCTTTCCCTATTTTATCTCCCTCCTCTTTGATGTTTTAACATCTACAGTATTTACATGTTTATTAAAGTCACCTTCTAAGTGCTTTTCAAAGAAGAGGGGGACTCTTATCTTGGTTAAAATATGATGATATCATAATCCTACTAGTTTTGATCAGTGGCCTTTTGAAATGCTATCATATTTTACTTTATGGAACTGTAAGATCCTTCAAAAGAAAGACTACCATTCTTTGAAATCCTACTGTCTCATGGACAAGTGATATTTATAATGTGGAAAACATATTATACAACAATGTTAAAAAGCATTAGGCATATCTGGTATCAAAAATATCCCAGGAGCTATTTATATTTTTTGCTCTGGAATCAAGAATTGAGTTTTTGTATCTGGAATCATGATCTTTTGGTTAGTTAACGTTTACATATTACCAACTATTTTTAAATTAATTTCTATTTGTGTTCATTGACTAAATAACAGATTATCAATAATAAATAACAATAAATATAATAAATTAATAAAGCAATTATTAACCATAGCTTTAGATAAATAATAAAGTCTGTCTCAAATAAACTTGTACTAGAATTATTTAACTCTTTACTATTTTAAATTTGTGTGTATTTTCTTTTTCTGTAATGACATCTTTGCACATACACTATTTCAAGTATGTTCACATAGGTTGTGTTAAAGCCTACTAAGAAACTCTCAACGTCTAGGGGGTATCTGAGTAAGTACTGACAGCCATTCCAGCATATTAGGCTTTCAGCATTTCATATAGAGACACCAGTGGCTGGACCTGAATATCCTCATAGATCCTAAAGACATAAAGTGTCACTGGTGAGACAAAAAAAACATTGGTTTGGTTTTCCTCTACAATGTTGTAGCTCATTTGGTCACTTCTAACTTCTGTAGAATTTATCACACTGTAAAATTTGAGTAAACAGAGACCATCCTCTCACAATTAAGGAAATTAGTTTGCCTAACCTGATTATCTAACAATTAAGCCTCTATTTCTTTCTATTCAGTACAAGATTTGGCTATTTTTACCCTCTCGTAGAATTACACCTCTTTCATATTTACTGTCACAAACAAGGATCCTACAGTTTCTTATCTCAAAAGAAAAAGTACACTTGTTGGCTGCTGACATCTACCAAAAGGCAAAATTGTTGGCTCTGGAAAGGAAAAAAATTTTTTTCTTTAAATAAGTAATTATAGCTAAATTATTTTGCTTCCTCTCTCTATCCAATCAATTTAGAACTAAGAACATATTACTTCATGATACTATGTAAAATTACTATGTAATTTCCTTACATAGTAGTAATATAGTGGCATCCTAAAATAAAATATTTAAAAATTTTAAGTACTGTATATACTTTTCTGAACAGTTTTTTAAAAAGTACAAAAAAAATCTAAGCACCTTTATGAAATACCTCATGTTTACATTTCCAAAATTAGGTTTAGACCTTTAGATTAGTCAAAAGCTTTTAATTCTATTTAAGAGGTTTCTAATATCCAGTTCTTCCCTTCTTCATTTTCATCATTCTAACATTCATTAGAATCTCCATCAAGAGATAATAAATAGGAAGATAAGGGAAAGAACAATTCATTTGCTTTAATGCTTATCAGTTAGCTAAGTTAGAAATTTATTTGTGAAGAGTAAGAAAAAGTAGGGGGAATATAACAGAGTAAATCGATACAGTGATGCTGGGAACTATTTTTCTACTTCATTCATCCACATTAGCAATCTTCTTCAGGCCTGGCTGAATACAGATTTTCCACAGCTCACTATGTTTTCTACCAAAAATTCTTTCAATCTTCTTACACACATGTATGGAGAGCTGGCTGGGGCCAATACTATTCTGGTGCTGGGAGGAATGAAACAGAAGTCCCTACTGAGGATCCTACTTTCCAGTAGAAGGAGATAGCTAACTATAATGTTAGAATAATGCTAAATGCATGATGGAAAATCAAACAGGAAAAGAGGGATATGGAGAATCCAGAGTAGGAGTTGAATTTCTCAAATCAGTGATCATTTATCTTCATGCACTTCCCTAAAAAAACTATACATATCTATTTTTCTAGGCACCAATTTATATATTAAAAACACTGCTAGTAACATAGATAGACATATCATAATTTTTATTGGTGATATGATCAACTCTCCACTAACAATATTATAACGATCAAAGAGGAATACTATAACAGCATTAAAATATTGTAAAAAGACTTTTTTCATACCCTGTCTTGATTAATCTGCTGAATTTTGAGTGGCAGAACAGCTCTTCAATATATGGTACAACTGACTTTCAGCTACATTCCAATAGTGGCTGAAAAACAGTTATGTAGGTTTCTTCCCCCTTTAAGAACTTTGGCTATAATGGTCAAATATCTTCCAGGCTGGCTGGGCTATCTTGGGTAACACGAAGTTCCTAAGAACTCAGAAGAATGACCAGGTCCTATTACACAGACAGGCTTGTCAAATCAGGCTTCAGCTGGTTACTACCACAACACAGATGATCTCAGTGACTGACACAAAAACTCCAAGATGAGATCTCTAGTGCTATCAAATTCCTCATAGTCCCAGCATTTTATCAAACCAAATATTTTAAGCAATAGGAATATTAGAAATTCTACTCCCAAAAAGAATACCTCCATGGTGATGTGACAGGCTCCCTCCATTAGCAAGGATTTCTTCTCTAGCAGCTGCCTGTGTTTGGAAATAAAACAACAAATAGATCACTTAGAAGTGAAAGAGTAAGACTCAACTCTCAAAGGAAGCACAAATGTTCTGGGTTAAATAATAAACGGGAAGTCGAATTTTCTTTTCTATTCAGTTCAGTTGCTCAATCGTGTCTGACTGTTTGCGACCCCATGAATCGCAGCACGCCAGGCCTCCCCGTCCATCACCAACTCCCAGAGTTCACTAAGATTCACGTCCATCGAGTCAGTGATGCCATGCAGTCATCTCATCCTCTGTCGTCCCCTTCTCCTCCTGTCCCCAATCCCTCCCAGCATCAAAATCTTTTCCAATGAGTCAACTCTTCACATGAGGTGGCCAAAGTATTGGACTTTCAGCTTTAGCATCAGTCCTTCCAATGAACACCCAGGACTGATCTCCTTTAGAATGGACTGGTTGGATCTCTTTGCAGTCCAAGGGACTCTCAAGAGTCTTTTCTATTAGGCTAATATTTTAAAAAGCAACTAAAATATGCAGCCTAGCTTTGTAAGTTTTTTTCTAGTGAATAGTCACAAATTCTACAATTGTTACTTTAAGATTCTAGAAAAGAAAAAGAGCCAAAATGATGAATTCAGCAGCACTAAATGATTAAAAACAATTTCAAAAAGTTTTGTAAGGAGTCAGGTCTTACTCTGAAGTAAACATCTCACGATACCAACAAACATTTATTGACTGCTTATGGTATGTTCAGAAAAGTAAAAAGCAATTTACCCTCAATAATTCATTTATTTTCACTAAAGCCATATAGAATAATTACTTTTATTCCTGTTACACAGATAAAGAAAACAAAGCTTAAGTGGTTAAATTACTCACCTAATATCATACCTGTACACAGACTCAAGATTACTTACAAAACTGCCAGGGATTAATGATAAACAAACTCTGATGGAGAACATCTGTTAGGTCAGTGTGTGCTCAGTGGCTCAGTTGTCTCCGACTCTTTGAGACCCATGGACTGTAGCCACCAGGCTCCTCTGTCCGTGGGCTTCTCTACGCAAGAACACTGGAGTGGGCAGCCAAGTCCTCCTCCAGGGGATCTTCCCGACCCAGGGATGGAGCCCATACTCACTGCGTCTCCTGCACTGGTAGGTGGATTCTCCACCACTAGCACCACCTGGGAAGTCCTTGCTTTGGGACAAATAACTTGTCAGGCTTCTGGATATCTAAATGTGTGGGGGGCATGGGGGGTGGCAGCGCGCGGGCCCTTGTTTTATCCTCCTAACATGTCAGGCTCTAACTAGTCTCCTTATAAAGCAGGAAGGTTAGAAAGATAAAGGCTTAAAGCAAAACACAGAATGGCTGAAGTACAGGGTGAAAAAAGGGTTACAGTAACTGGAATTACACTCAATTACTCATGAATGTGTAGCAGATATGAGGTAAAATCCCTACAGTGAGTGCCTTTACCTCACAGAACTACCTGGATGTGTATAAAGCCATCAGAGTCAGGCCACAGTAGAGGCGGCCCTCCCGTCAGGACGGACATCTCACTGCGAAGCAACATATAAGAACCCTCATCACTTAGGATTTACAGGGTTTTCAAATGAATCATACCTATGCTTGCCCTACTCTAAGAGACTGTATCTTCTAACAAATTATAATTACTTGAAACCAGGAGCACTTAGAGAATGACTGTTTGGCTTGGGAAAGAAGGAATACTTTCACTTGTATAGTATTAATACTATGGGGAAGGGGACTCTGAGTAGCCAGAGGGCAATATGAAGACACGAAAAGGCTAAAGGGATAGGAGAGGATTCGAACTTCTGAGGATGCTGGATATGCTCATTATTTTGATTGGGGTGATTTCATAGGTGCATACATATGTCAAAACCCGTGAAATTGTACACTTCTAGGCTGTTTACTATATTTCAATTATACCTCAGAAAAGCTGTTTTTTGTTTTGGTTTTTAAAAAAGGAGGCCTCAGAGGGAGCCAACCAAACCTGTCTGTGGTTTGGGTCAAAAAGGGTGCCACTGAAAATCATCTTGTGGTACTGTCTTTAGCAGGCAGGATACAGTTAACATGAGTACACCTGAGGTTTAACAAGCCCAGTCTCCTCCCACTTCCTCCATACTCTAGTCTCTTTCTTTCACTCTAGGCCTTCTTGTCATGAGAAACCTTGATTATCAAACAGAAGGCTTGACAACAATTAGAAGCTTGAGGCTTCTACATTTAAGAAATGTAATAGAAACTGCTAGCAAATGAACCTCAAAGCCTGACATATAACCTTAATTTTTTAATTAAAATCAATTAAAAATAAACTGAAATTATAGCAACATTGACCAAGGGTTTTAGAGCTGCTGACCTCTAAAACTGCTCAGTTTTAGAGCAGTCACCATCTAGGGCTGGGTGGGCTGCCAGAGTGATATCAATGATCCCTATAGTCTTCATCGGACTTCTGTGGTAGCTCAGACAGTAAAGTGTTGCCTACAATGCAGGAAATCTGGGCTCAATCCCTGGATTGGGAAGATCTCCTGGAGAAGGAAATGGCAAACCGCTCCCGTATTCTTGCCTGGAAAATACCATAGACAGAGGAGCCTGGTAAGCTGTAGTCCACGGAGTCGCAAAGAGTCGGACACGACTGAGCGACTTCACTTTCACTTTCATAGTCTTTATCATTTAATTTAATCAGGTAGTATATAAGTAATAATGAATCACAGGCCATAGAATGTTAATTTTAGAATATTGATTACATATGTGTAGGGAATATACATTTTAGACTTCTAATTCAGCATTCAATCCAGTGCAAAAATTATATTTTTCATTTCTATGGGCTATCACCAAGGTAAACCACAGTTATTAAAGAGAGTCAAACTAAAATCCGTAAGTTGACAGTAAAGTTTATTTAAATTAATAAAATAACATAAGAGCTTATTTATGTACACAAAATTACCTCAGTTTGTTCAAACACAGTCAGTGGGTCACTGATTCCCCTGTAGTTAAAGGCAAAGTAGAAATAGATGCATGCGCCTGCATCATAAGTCTGTGTCACCCTAGAAAACAGACAGAAACCCCCCACAAGGCTTTGAGTGAAACCAGATTCAATATCTAGAAACTTAAAGGCAGTATCGTCTGAATAATTTGCTTAATCCACAACCTCATTCTCTACCTGCCCGCCTACTCCATGGAAGGAAAACAGATTTGCTAGACAAAGGATACTGATGAACTATTGTTACTGTTTTCATAACTTTTTGGGTAAGTCTGTACTGTTATCCCAAAAAGTTTTAAAATTTTAAGATGATGTAAATATTTCTCCAATTGACCTGAAATAAACAAAAATTCCACTTCCTCAAAAAGGAATTTTTTTTTTTTAAACAAAGTATATTGCAGTTAAAGACAGCTCTAAGACAGACCTCATGGAACTTGGTGATCCCTTAAAAGCCTTCTGAACTTCCTCAAAGTTAAGAGAAATAAATGAGAACTTAAAACTAGAAAACAATAAAAATGTTCAAATACCAAAAATGACTGGGTAAAATTCAGCATCTTCACCAAGTTCACATTAATAAATTAGTAATGACTTTGAAAACAAACTGAATGACACAAAGCCTTAAGACAGTGTCTCTGAAGGGTTTATACTCTAGGTCCCATATGTGAGGATGCTATATGTGTGTTTGCAAAAGATAGCAAGAATGTTAGATTAATAAATCATATACATGATATATATTTGGGCTTTGAAAATGCAGGTGAAGCATTTAAAAGGGAGCTAAGGTAATCATAGTCAGATCTCTGAAAGCAATTTACAGAGGTTCCCACAAAGAATTTAATTCAACAGAAGGAGCAAATATAGAGGAAATACTCTTTTTTACTACACAATACAAATAGAATCGAATCTAAAATTTTAACGGCCTTTTAGGCCAAATGTTAGGTGCCTGAGAACAGAAGAAATGCACTGTTAACAATGCTACTGTCAATTTGCCAGCTGTGTTTTTCTTCTAGTGTTAATTCACACCCATAAAAACGATCCCTTGAATGTTTACATTTTAAGTACCAGATTTACAAAGTTTAACACAAACTAGAGAACTATGTTAACTACAAGGGCACTATCACTACAGATAACCATGGTTTTTTTTTTTTTTAGGGAGCTTGGAGGGGTCAGAGGTGGGTTCAGAAGAGTCTCTTCTGCCTCCCAAGTTTCATCTGGACCCTTCTCTTGAAGCCTGGCCTTTCCCCAGGCACCCTCCCTCGACCATGTTTAAAGAATATAGAATGAAATGAGTTTGCAGCAATTAGAAAATATGTATCACTCACATGAGAATCATCAATATCAATAAAGAGAAAATATAATTAATATTAGTAGAACACTGCCAGCTTCCCACAAACCCAACATTTATATTACACAATTCAGTTTTCAATAGAAAGGCAGGCTTCTAAAATTACAGTAAAGCTTGATTGATCAGTATCTCAAACAAAGTAGAAATGACAACATATTTTGAAAAATCTTAATTTGGGACCATTTCAGAAAATGACTTAGAACTAAAACCTATTAACAGCTCACTTCTATCACTTAAGACACTTAAATACTAATGTCTTCCAAAATCATCTGAACAAGAGATAGTGTTGCTGCCAAAGTCGTTATTCTTTAATTTCTCAAAAAAAAAAAAGTGAGCTATATACTTTTTGAAGTACTGTACTTATGTTAGACTCACTGGCTAGTAATTTCTTCCCACAAAATTTGTTCAGAAAATTTAGAATTAGAATTCTAATACACAAAATAATTTTTAAAAGACATAAATGAAGTAAAATCAGTAAATGCATGCTACAGCTGAATTCTTTTCCTCAGAATCTTTGATTTCAATGAAATCTACAACTATTTTAAATTAATTTCAGAATAGCTTTTTAAAAAATGATTTAAAAAGTTCATCTCACACATTCAAGCATTTACACTCAACACAGAATAATCTCCTTAGCCACTGTTATCAGCCCAAATCAAACTCAACTAAAATTAAACTCTACTTAAATGTTAGTTTAATCAATATGTGCTATTAAAACTATATCTAAAACTCCTATTTAGCAAAACACTCAATTAACTCAGACTTTGCACATTCTAAACTTTGGTTTTATAAGATAATCATAGAAGCTAAAGCATTAGGCTTTTATCAGGAAATCCTTAAAAAAACAGCCACATAATAAATGACATATGATCAATTCAGAATATATGTATAACAATTCTATCCACTTGCAGTACAATCCATAATGAAGATCCCTAGGCATTATGAGTACCATTTAAAGAACCTAGATTGAAGTGTTGTTACAGAAGGTGTCCTAAAGACAGAATATTTTACTTCCCAGTCACTTCCAGTAAGTAGTAGTTTATCACAATGGTAGTCTCACAATGGAAGGGGAGATCTCAAGAGATGCTGAACAGGGAAGAAGGGCAGAAGGAGGAAGAAAGGATATCTGTTAAGCTGAGGCTTGACATAACAAAAGGATAAAAAATCCTCAACTTGACAAGAATACGCCCTATTATTTTAAATGCTTTAAGTTTTACTATTAATAAATGACTTTTGGATTAGTGGGCCTGATTTGTTCTCAGTTTTTTAATATGTGGCCTGACAGATTAGACAGTCAGGCCTCTTATTCTGTGAGTTCACAGAGAAAATTAGTATCAAAAGACTGGACACAAAGTGCCCCTTCTCAAGAAAACATCCTTTGGGTCTGCTGCTATTTAACTAAAAGGACAAGATTATTAGCTAACTGTGATCCAGTATGGATCATAACTGTCCCATGAGGAAGACATTAGCCATATGTGGTACTGTAAATTTAAATTATTTGAATTAATGAAGTTTAAAATTCAGGTCCACAGTCACATCAGCCACACTGCAACAGCTCAACAGCCACATGTGGCTTGTGGCTACCATACTGGATAGGACAGATACAGAATACTTCCCTTATCACAGAAAGATCTATTAGAAAGCAGTGAGTTAATCTTCATTTGGATTTCTGGCTCCACTCATTCCTATATTCCATACCCAATGATTTAATCAACAACTGACAAAGTGGTTAAAATGCTTTTTCTCTACTAAAGAAAGAGCTATATTGAATATGTTTGTAATTTACAGTTTCTTGACTACCTATGAAATTTACAGTTTCAGTGAATGAAGAGGTCCAGGAGTTCAGACATTTGACTCTTTATCACGGTGCTGTCCAGACAGGGCAGAAGGCTCACTTGTGGAAGGGTGTTCTACATCTGTTGGGCTCAGGACCACTGTAAAAATCCTAGTTTAGTTGCACAGTCCTAATAAGTCACTAATACGGCAAGTGAAGTTTAGGAAAGCCTGCTAAGTGGAACAGACCAAAGCTTTTCCTCAGCTCACAAATTACACTTTTCCATTAATTTTAAAAAGTTTTTCATAATAAGAAGTATAAGAACAACAGAAAAACTCACCTGCATGTAGAAAGAGGAGCAAACTGAACACCTTTCTCTTTGCATTCCCTTGTTATTCTTTCTTTTACATTTCTACAGAGATCTACAACCCTAGAAAACAAGAATGGAATTCAATATTAAGTTTTCACATGTTTCAAAAATTCTAATAATTACCGGTTTATCAGCACACTTCAAGTCAGAAATTCTCTTAAACTTTTATGTTTATTCCTTCAAGAATGAACAAGAATCATGATTATTCAAAATGAGCCTTCCATTCAAAAATTTAAGGGAGCAAAGTCCTTCCCCTTTTTGTCACAGGAAAGACAGAAGTCAGAGGAGTATACTCAGGTCTCCTGAAGATAAGCTTCCTATGCTAAGGAAAGTCCAATTTTGAAATAAATTTAACTGTAAGATTTTTAAAACTTTTAAAAAAGTTCTAAGAAAATATTAATGAAAATTCAATTCTGGGTTATAGGAATACCCCAATTGGTGCTAGTGGTAAAGAATCCACCTGCCAATGCAAGAGACACGGATTCGATCCCTGGGCTGGGAAAATCCCCTAGAGGAGGAAATGGCAACCCACTCCAGTATTCTTGCTGGAAAATTTCATGGACACAGGAGCCTGAAGGACTACAGTCCATGAGGTCACAAAGGGTCTAACATGACTGACCATGTGCATGCACACACACGTGCACGCAACCCTCACACACACACAATCTATACCCATGTCTAAGTAGTCTTCCTTAATTTAAAAAGAATTTCATTAATAATCACACTATTATACCAAATGCTCAATAGATTATTTTCAAGCACTGGGCTAAAATCCAGCTCAACAAAGACTTGATACAAACTATGTGTAAAGTTATGCCAGATTATTTAATATTAGAAGTCAATGAAAACAGAAAAGCAAGGCAAATTCTTAAAGGGGAGGGAAGACTGGCAATATTTAACAATATTAATCTATTTTTTAATGTGAGTTGTAACATATTTTTATAACCATATATTTTGTTTCATCTGGAAAATAAGACTCAAAGTATACATAAGGCATTTGACTCTCCAATAAATATTGTGGCTACATATTGATGATGATTCTGTGTTTTAAACCTTGGTCTTTAGAACAGAAAAGATGACCAAAAATTACGTGTATTTCCAATAAGAATGAAGAATAAATAAAATAAATATGAAAAAGGTTGTAGTGTTTTATTAGCATGTCAGTTTTATAAATATAGTGTCTAAAAATTCTATAAATTCTGACTTTACAAAACAACATTGAAGTTAAATTCTGCTTTATTCTGTGAGAGCTTAAGGCAGATAAATACAATCTGCTTAACCTTAATATCTATAGGAGTTAACGTGCATTACAAATTTATAAAGGTAGTAAGTTCTTTATTATGACTCTAGAAAATGGAATTTACGTACTACTTGAATAAGATACTTTCTAGAAATTATTTGTATAATTCTTACAAAGCTCATGCAAAGGTCAATACAGTCCATTTGGACCAATCACTATATATGAGGCAAACATGACTGTGTACACTTTTAAATTCTTACCTGACCTTATTAGCTAATTTAACACTACTGACCATTTCTTCGTTGAAAAATATTTCCCTTGGCTCCTTCACAGCACTGGTTTTCCTCCAGATCTTCTAGACTGTATTCCTTAATTTCCTTTGTTAACTCTTATTTGGATGACTAAATGAATCCTTTGTTTGTATTCCTTCAATGTTGAGGTTCCCTGGAGTTCTTTCTCAGGCCTTCTTTTTTCCTTCATTCATTTACCTGAAAGTGTATCTGCTCCTTTGGCTTTAATCACAAATCTCAAGCTGGTATCTCTAAAATCTTCTAATCTCCAACTTGGATCTCTTAAGCAGCTATTTTTATAGGCTACATTCTTACACTATTCCAGAGTTCATTCACAGGACTTTATACAGAATATACACTGAGCACCTAACAGGTGCAGTCACTGTGCTAAGGCCACAGAGGAACACATAAAAACTAGTAAGACCAATAATCTCTTAAGAGATTTATGCATGAAAAGGCCAAGCAATCTAATAACGTGTGAGGGTTGAAGACTCCGATCCCATGGTTTGCTGCTAAATATGGTCTCTACCTAGCTAAAGGTTTAAGAGAAAGCAAGTTACTAAATGGTAACAAGTACATTTTAAGTCAGGAATACAGCTGCTTTCCCTTAGTTTTATTTATTAATTCTTTAGCTGAAGATATTGTTTTAAATGAAAACTAATCAAGTATGTAGCCCTTATAAAACAGATAGTGAGTTGGAAAAATATGTCAGAATATACAAGGAAAGGATAAAGAAATATGAAGAGAGAATGCATGGTCAGTTTCCACAGTTGGAAAAGTTTAAAGACAAAAGGGAAATCATCAGTTAGCAGGAATTGATGACAAGGAAATTCATAATACTGAAGAAGTAATACTACACTAACCCATTTTCCCCAGTAAGGAAAAGTATTAAAGACTAAAGTGGTCTCTGAGACAACTATGAACAGCTCCCAAACTATATCTGCTATTCAAAAGTGTCAGATGTGGATGAGGTGATAATTCTTTTTATTTATAAGATTTATTCCCCCTATTAAAATATAGCACCTAAAACTGAATGCTATGAATTTAACAGACTGATACCTAAATTTGATTACTATCTTACGGTGCATGGAGTATTAGCATCAATATACTGAAGTCAAAACTCATAGTAGATGAAGACAATGTAGAAAAGTAAAAAGTTTTCTGGGGGAGGAAAAAAATGAGGTTAAGGTCAAACAAAGATGTTAAGGTAGGTAACACCTAACAGGTGTGTTCGGTGGGATCTGTTGGATCTTATATGTTTTATTACAGATTTAAAATAGTAAATTTTATAAAGAAAAAGTAAAATGTACCTAGAATAAAAATGTACTAACAATTTCAAGAATTTCCTATTATTGAATGAGTTAACTCACAGGTCTATTTTTAATAAAACCATTTCACATTTCCTAATCAGCTTTTACTATATTTCCCTAACCAATATTTGTATGTATACACATATGTAATTTTAAAACAGAAATTATACAGTTTCTTCAAATTGGATTTCTTTCAAAAATCACTAAATTCAAGGTAAGATCTTGTTTAATAGTACACATACAAATATCAAAAGTTAAATGATATAGTACAATAGGAGGTTGTATTTTGGGGAGACTTTCTAGAGAATATTTAAGCACATTAACCATTTAAGAATTTAAATCAAAGCTAAGTCAAACCACACAATGACATTTAGTGTTCAATAAAATTCTTTAAAATGTAAATTTCAGTAATACCATCCTTCTATGGGGCATGGGCAAATCTAAAATTTTTTAAATGGCTTACAAATACGACATTCTGATGAAGACACTAAATAAAAGTGATTACCTTCTTTCAATGCTTCTTTACAAAATTTTAGAAGTTTACATATTCGCACACAAAGATAAATTAGTTCAGCAACTTGTATAGCATATTTTAATAATATCAGGCATTTTGTTTCATTTTACCTGTCCCAAGGAGCAGAAGTCTCAAAAGATTCTCCTAATACATAGTATTCCAAACCCAAATCCTGTTAAGACATATACACAAAAATCAAGGAATTATAAAAGATGCAGAAGTCCATAATAATAGTAGTATTTCTTGTTCACTGTTAGACTTCGTGTTTCTAATTTAACCTTCTAGACTCTTAATAATCTTCCTCAAAAAAGTATGGAAAAGTGGTCCCAAGTCCGAGATACAACCTTCAGGAGGACAGAAACTTTGTCTTGTTTTCCTCTGCGCCCTTGGCACCAGGTAGAGTGCCCGAAACATGGTAGGCACTCAAATATTTCTCTAATGAATGCAGTCTCTACCCAGGAAGTGCCTGTGTGCATGCAGAGAACACTAGCAGGATAGATTTTAGTGGCCTAAATAAATAGCCAATTGACCAATACCAAAAAGTGATCATTAGGAACAAAGGAGCAGGGAGATAGAGAAGTCATAGGCAGAGAAAGGAAAAGATATCTTCTTCAAATCAACTTTTCTTTAAAAATAAACTCAAGAGTAGACTGTTTCTCTTTGTAGTGACTAAACAGATAAAACATCTGGACCCATCTCAGCTAGGCAAATAAGTTTTATAGCATATAAAATATATTGCTTATATAATAAGTAACTTATAACACTAAATTTTTTACCCAGAGTACAATTCTGTTCTAATATCAAAACTGGAAAGAATCATAAGCTACTGCAGAAGGGCAAAGGTATGAAAGAAACCTTTATAAAGTAGAAAAATCATAGACTCATGTTAAATTACAATAGGTTAAAATTTAAGAAAATAAAGAAAATTTTATTCACTTAAAATAAGAAAATGTATTGTTTGCAACATAAAATGACAAGGGAAATAAGAGATAACTTACTCGAATGTATGCAATGACATAGGTCAACAAATAACCTCTCTGTCCATTATCTTCCCCAGCTGCCAATCCCCTGTAATTAAAGAACAAACTGAATATATTTCAGATGAACTATTAAAAATAAATAATACTAACCAAACTGATCAATACCTCAAGATAACTGCTTATAAGATTAATACAGATTACATTACATCTCATTTTAATTTCAACCTCATTTATCATAAAGGTATAAATGTGCTATCAAGAGAACACACTTGGAAAAAAGAATTTTTAATATTCAGTTTGCAATTAATTTTAAACTTTTATAGCCACCAAACTAGTAAACCTGAGTGATATAAACTCAACCAATTCTATTCAGACTGTAAAAAAAACAGAGACTCAGCCATGAGAAATAAGCTTAAATAATCTTCACAAGGACAAGATACTTAAAATACTCCTATTTTACTCATATTCTAATCTGTATATTCATGTATTATAGTTTTATTCATATATAAAGATTCACAATGAATGACTACTATCTTCTAACACCAAGAAGTTTCTTGAATACTTGACCATATAGCATCTGGAATATTAGACATGGTGTTTACTTTACGGGACTTATCATTTAAAAGATAGACAAAACATACTTATACAGATATATTAAAATTTATGAAGCATCATACAGATAGGTACAAGAACAAATGTATGAACATATCCATTTCAACTGGAAAGTAATTTTATACATAGAGGATCTATTTGGTGATCTAGTTAGAATTAATCCCATATAATGTATATTTCAGTCCAAGTATTCTATTTTGTTAAAGTCATTTTAATTTTAAAAGACTAGGAATGACTGATTTCCACTACCTTCAATATAGAGTCTTTGATTTTGCTTTTTTCCACCACTAGGCAGAAATTAAAATTTAAGTAGTTTTAGTCAATTAAATAAAACTTACCCCAAACTCTCAAAGCACCCACTAAAAATCCCTCAATAAAAATGAATGGAAAAATATCTTTTCTTGTGGCCTTCTTGGGCCATGATTGAGAGTTAACTTTCATGTCTCTCTTCTCAGTACACTAGGAGATTCCCTGATGACTCAGATGATCAAGAATCCATCTGGAGACCTGGGTTCGATCCTTGGGTCAGGAAGATCCACTGGAAAAGGAAATGGCAACCCACTCCAGCATTCTTGCCTGGATAATCCCATGGACAGAGAAACCTGGAGGGCTACAGTCCATGGGTTCATAAACAGTCCAACACGACTGAGCAATTAAGCACATATGCCTCCAGGAGATCTTCCCAACCTAAGGATCAAACTCACTTCTCTGAGTAAATACTGTAAGGCAATTTTAAGCTAGGACATATTGGCTAGATCAGATATGCCAGTATTATAGTTGAATACACATAAATTAGTATCATCCAGAAGGAGTACTAAAGACTTAATAGGAACACCTCTAGTCTAGAACTACATGGGAACAGGGTACAATGAAATGAAGGGGAGGTGTTTGTTAATAGAATGGTAAGAAGCAAGGAAAACAATTTACATCAAGCAGCTGAGATTGAAAAGTAAGGAGAAACAGAAGACAGTTCTGGGTTAGATGGTATGGATATGAGGTTAGGATAGAGAGTCAAATAAAGTTTCAAGACAAAAAGGAAACTAGTCAGAAAATTGCTGTGGTAAGTGCTTGGAAAAAAAAACAGATGAACCCAGAGAAGGAAATGGCAACCAACTCCAGTACTCTTGGCTGGAAAATCCCACAGATGGAGGAGCCTGGCAGGCTACAGTCCATGGAGTCGCAAAGAGTTGGACATGACTGAGCAACTAACACTTGAACAGTGCAGCATATGTAAGCAGGATCAAAAGAAATAAAGAAGTAGATACCAATACATCTGTAAACTTACTACACGGTAAGTTTCAACAACAAAAATCACTGGCAAAGAGAAAGATTAAGTGCTCCTTGGAAATTCACTCATTGAAATGATAATGATAGTGACTGTTAAACAGCAGATTTTTAAGTGATTACTACTTTTTCTCTGCAATTTTCTCTGTTCATTTTTTAAACAATAAGCATATTTAAAATATCATAAAGTTATCAAAATTGTGGGAAAAATAACAGGATAAACAATATTCAAAATGTATATACATTTAATAAAATCATGACAAATTAAAAAAAACACAAAACAGATGAACCCATACCTCAGTTAGATATGAACTGGAGTCAGACACTGACTCCAAGAGAGGAAAAACCCTATTGATAGAAGAAACAGACACAGTTCATGTAAAGGAGAGTGAAGACTAGGAAAGGGTGCAAGAGACTACTGCTCGGAATCTTTGAGAAGCTGCATTCGAATATGTACTTTGGTGAGAAGTAACAGGTATAAACATTTAGCAGACCTGTCTATCATTTTAATATCTGGCCTACTGATATAAAATATAGCATCCATATATATCAAGATGAGAAAGAGTTCAACTTTGCAGCCCCAGGTCAAAGCTATTTTTCTTTAGAGCCTCTTCTAAATATGACAAAGGGAAAAAAGAATCTGTTTCACTTGGAATCTAGTACAAAAAACTACAGAAATATGCTTTAAAAAAAAAAAGCTAAAGTAGGAAAACACTAGATGTCCATTCTAAATTCATAAACCTCTGCAAACAAAAGCTGCTCTGGCTTTGCTTTTCTGAAACACAGGTTTCCTTACAAACTTAGCTTTTTGGAAGCTCTTTTTTTTTTTTTAAAGGCTTTCAGAATTACTATAAGATAAAGTACCTTACCAGCCAGAATTACTTTAAGATACAATATGTAAACCATAGTAGGGCTTAGATTAAGTGCTTGTAACTTGCCACTTTTGCAGCCATTTCAAAAAACTATACTTAATTTCAACTGCCTTATGTTATCCATCCCCTACTTCTTACCCCTCTACCACAAATTTTAAATATCAATTAACAAGGTTCTTAAATTTAAAGCTGTTTCATGAAGAAGGAATAGGAAGACTACTGAAATAGGAGACAATTTATTTACATAAAAGAGCCATCTGGTGAAACTAATCACTCACGTTAAATTACGTCAAACAACTTAAGCACTTTGAAAGTAACACTTTAAGTATAACCCTTTAAAAACAGTAATATATTACCTTAAGTTCTATGCTAAATGTCAACATATCTGTCATGGTTGGCAACAGGCAATGTTTATTCTGCTTAGTTCTTAGAGAATTTAAAATATGTTACCAGCAAACATGGATAAACAACCAAGAGTACGATTATTTCAACATTTGCTATTATATTCTGTTGGATCGTATGTGTTCAAAGGTATTCAACAGTGTTTGGGTGGGAGTGGAAGGCAAAAAGGTAAACTGCTAAGATAATATACAAAAAGTTCTCAACTGTGGTGGAAACAGAGGATAAAACAAAAGAACATAAAACAAAGTACAGATTAACAATGTCCTAATCCAAACAGTGTCAGATTTTATTTTTGGGGGCTCCAAAATCACTGCAGATGGTGACTGCAGCCATGAAATTAAAAGACGCTTACTCCTTGGAAGGAAAGTTATGACCAACCTAGACACCATATTGAAAAGCAGAGACATTACTTTGCCAACAAAGGTCTGTCTAGTCAAGGCTATGGTTTTTCCTGTGGTCATGTATGGATGTGAGAGTTGGACTGTGAAGAAAGCTGAGTGCCAAAGAATTGATGCTTTTGAACTGTGGTGCTGGAGAAGACTCTTGAGAGTCCCTTGGACTGCAAGGAGATCCAACCAGTCCATTCTGAAGGAGATTAGCCCTGGGATTTCTTTGGAAGGAATGATGCTAAAGCTGACACTCCAGTACTTTGGCCACCTCATGTGAAGAGTTGACTCACTGGAAAAGACTGATGCTGGGAAGGATTGAGGGCAGGAGGAGAAGGGGACGACAGAGGATGAGACGGCTGGATGGCATCACGGACTCAATGGACGTGAGTCTGAGTGAACTCCAGGAGCTGGTGATGGACAGGGAGGCCTGGTGTGCTGTGATTCGTGGGGTCGCAAAAAGTCGGACACAACTGAGCGACTGAACTGAATTCAAAATAAAATAAGTAAGCTAAACTAACTTATGAAAACTTCACTAGAGAGAAACTTAGTGATGCTTTCCTTCAGCTAATCATGTAGGAGAAATGATTGAGGAATAGGAGTTGGCAGGGTAGCATCTTAAATAAAAATATCCTTGAATCTTCAGTGGCTGAAACAAAGAACTGGTGCTTAGAGAAAATTAGGGAAAAACCAAGACTTCTACTAGAAAACCACATGAAAATATAAGTATCAAAAAATCAAAAGAGCCCTAAGTCATCTGCCTAGAAATAGCAGAGTTGTTCAATACAGACTTCTTCACCTACATGAAGGGCACCAGATGAAAGTATACTAATAACTAATTACAAAACATAATTAAGAAGTCACAAATGATAGTAACAAAAAAAACTACACTCCCTTTACCATTGCTTTAAAATAGATATCTCATTTACTATAATCTATTCTTAATGGATGAATTTGATACAAATTTTGTTTTAGTATAAACAAATTGCTGGAATTAAGTCAATAGTTCTGGGTCTCACTATCAGTATCTAAAGAAAGCTGAATCATCTTAAGATTCACTCTTACTTTTAACCTGTAAATGGCTGATGTTATATGAGAAAAACAAAACTGGCATTATATGAAAAGCCAGTTCACCACAGCTGGTGGTTCGAATTAAATAAAACTGACAAAACAGTTTAGATACATACTTAAAGATTAAAACACACTGTTTTAAGGGCAACATAGTAATCAGGCATAAATAAAGCAGTATAAAAGATGGCAGGGGAAAATAAAGTATTCTGGTTTCATTAATCCTTCCAGCAAATATTTAATCAAGCATTTAGTATATACCAGGCATCAATGGTGATGCCCCAAGAGGCAGGTCATGCCCTATAAAAACTATGTGTGCATGAGGACAAAAAGGTCTTTTGTCATCATCCTATACCCAGTCTAACAGGAAATGTGCCATGTAACTAGTAAGGATTTGCTGGCTACTCTGAACTGAGACTAGAATTATAGATTCTACAAAGTGTAATTTGTGTGTGTGTGTGTACAGAGGTGGGGGTGGGAAGTAGCAAGGTGAACATAAGGAAATTTAACCTTACAAACAGTGATTAAAACATTAAAGCATCCATTTCCCTACAAATGACTCTGGAAAATTTTGAAATCCCAAATAAATATTTAAATATATAAAGAAATAATTTTTTAAAGTTTCAATGTCTAATATTTAAGGCTAAGTAGATATACAATATTTGATTTAGATATAAAAGGTTTTCATTTGAATCTTAATTGTTTCTCACTAATATCATGGGTTTTAAGAAAAAAAGTTTTCAAATCAAATTGTATACATACTCCACATAACTTGAAAACTAAAAATATGTACATGTACATTTCAAAAAATTTCCGAATTAGCCTGATATCCAAGCCATCCAATCATTAAATGAGTCTTTATAGTACTCTTAACTAATTTGGTTAAAACATCAATAGTTCCCAAAGAGTACTAAGGAGAAGAAAAAGTGAAAGATTAATGAATTTCAGCTTTTACTAAAAAAAAGTATAATTCCACTAGCCAATTTTAGTAAGAGGGAAATAATAAAACTAAAAGATAATTTTGCAATAATCAAGCACAATTCAAAGGTACACTAAAAATTAAGCCCGAGATCTTTTTCTTTTAAGAATACTACACTTTAATACTAAGTTCAGAAAACCCTAAAGACAAAGGACTGAATATTATATGTGAGGAAAGCACATAAAAACGGAGCATTCTAAGATACATGGCTCCAAATTAAGTGTCATTTGTTCTCATAAAGAACAGCAAAAAAAAAAGGGGGGGGATAAAGTAAATATTTACATAGAACCCAGATTAAAGATAATGTATATGATATATTTCAACCTCTGAAATTAGGAAGAAAAAAAAAAGACTGGTATCCAGAAAGCTGTCAGTTTATTTTGTACTTAAAAATGAAAGGAAGGAAATGTAGTCCTGATAAATGGCATTTTCACTATAGTTCTCATCCATCAATCTTATAATCCATCAAACAGACAGAAACCACCCAATCATTATTCCGTTGGTTATAAATGTGAAATGTTTTCTATTTCTTTATACTAGCACAAAACAGTAAGTGACAGGGGGTGGAGTACAGATAATTTATCAAACAGTTTTGATTAAACACAATTTCCTTTTAAAAACATAGCATGTTTTATACATATACTATTACCACCAAATAGCAACATGACTGAGCTTTTTTCTACTTCACTTAGCACAACAAACAGTTTTAAATTATCATTAATGAGAAAATACAATAAAAGATTCACTATGGCATGTGTAAGATTAGAATGGTCAGAGCAACATAGCAATTTATCTTCCTACAAACCAACACAACATTTTAAGTTGACTTCTTTTATTACACAGATTTAATATTTAAAAGAATACATTAACAACTGCTTGGAGATACTAGAATTTCAGTTTAACTTTCTCCTGGCATTATGAACTTAAAGCCATACCCAAATTTTGCAGCAATGTCATACACTTGTTTTTCATGCTGAAGAACCTTCTCACGGTCCCCCTCAAACAGTAATGTAGCGACACTTAGCTGATTTGGATCAAATCCTTTAAACTACAAAAGAATATTATTATTACTGATAAGTTTCAGCCTACAAAACAATAAATCAAAATACATTTTGCTCTTTTTTTCTTCTGATCTCAGCTCAAACATACCAGCTCTTCAAAATTTAAGCTTTGGAATTTTATACATCAATCAAAAAGAATGCTTAATGTACCTATTTAGGTTATCATAATAGAACACTGCTATGGAAAACCACTTCATTTCAAAGCATGCCGAGGTGTCAATTTCAATGATATATTGGTAAGAAAATACAAGAAATAACTTGCAAGAATTATAACTGTCCCAAAGAATCAAATAAAACTACCAAAATGATAGACCATAATAAAGTATTATTATATTGAGGACATTTGATGGCAGGGAAGTAAAAAACCAACAGCATCCTTAAATACCACCAATAACTTCTTTCTAAGTAATATTTTCAAAGGAGATCTTATATCTTCAATTAAAAATACAAAATATTTAAGAACAGTCTTAACAGGAAACACATAACTTTGTTAGGAAAAAATGTCTAAAAAGGTGAGAGAAACATACATTCCCAAGCACATAAACTAAGTATTATAAATCAGTCAGTTCTTGCTCAAATTAACATATAAACTGCTGCTGCTGCAATTTTAATAAAAAATATCAATAAGCTTTCTAAAATTATGAAGAGTTTCTAAAATTTTTCTAGGATTATGAACAGGTAGATAATGGTGATAACAAGGAAAATTCTGAAAAATAAGAGAGAAAATTAGATCTACAAAATTAAATTCCCTTAATTTTTCAAAAACAAAAACTCATTAAAAAGAATCTATACATCAGAATGTCATTTTCTTAGATAAGTATGTAATAAAATGTCTTAGACATGGCAAATCAACACAAGAAAAGCAGGGATAGGTTAGTTAATGGTGTTATAACAACTAGTTAACAATCAGGGGAGCAGGAGATGACGGTTAATTTAGTTATCTCACACCATAAAATTGAAATAAATTCAAACAGTAATAAAGATAATATTTCTTAAAATTCCTAATATAAAAATGTGAGCAAGAGAAGGAGATGGCCTTTATCATAACTCTGGAGGAAGGCAGGCTTCTTCTAAGCTTAAGAGTCATTACACAATCACAGGAAAGATAAAAATTAGAAAATTTTGCACCAAAAAATAAAAAGAAACCTTATTAAAAAGAAGTCATCTGACTGGAAAAACTAATTATAACATTTATGAAAAAGGCATCTAATAATTTCATTATTCAAAAGACACACAGCAAAGCATTAAGCCATCCTCCCCTTAAACAAACAAAAACTCCACAAATCTGCCAGCCCTATGCAAAATAACCACATTCAACTAATTCACAAAAGAAATTATGTCTAGGAAATACAGGGAAATGGTCAGTTTCACTGGAGTTTTAAGAAACAGCAATTAAAATAAAGTACTATCTTCCCCCTGGATTTACTAAATGTAAAACAAAAGAAAAAAATTTCACATGTGCAAGGATGCAACAAAAAAATGGCACATGTGCATTGCCACTGGTCAAAAGTTTAAAAAAACTGCTACTTTTATTTCACTTCTAGGTATCTACTATGAAGGAAAAAATTCTAACTATAAAAAACACTGTATGCATAAAATATTCAATGCAATGTGATTTTCAGGAAGTTCAAATCTGAGAAAGATTTTATATTTCCTGAAATTGAACGTAATTGAGTTGCTTGATTAAAAATTTATTATAACATAAAAAATAACAATTATGAAATGCACACAGCAACATGAAAAAGCATAACAGGTGTGTGCAAGGAAGAGAATGCAAGAAACAAAACTAATCAATATCCTAAGCACTAAAAAAACCCTTACCTTTGTAATATAAAACTTTTTTAATCCATCCAAAAATGATGTAAAAATAGAGGAAACCTGAGGTTTAAGCGCATGACCTAGTAAGAAACAAAAAGTTCACATTTTAAATTAATAGCAATGAATTTATCTATGTTTTTCGCAACAGCAAGAGGCCACTCTAACTTAGTATCCTAAAAGAAAGTGAACATTTTCATGACTAGGTTTTAAAATTTCCCTATGATATATATAAAACATTGGTATTAAGACCTCCACCTTTTATCTTTGTCATTTCCTTCAAAAGTCACAAAGAACTTTTTGTTTACCAAACTCCTTCTTGGGTTTTTTAAAACTCAAATACTACATGTACTTAATAGTACACATGGTTTATCTTTCAATGGTATAGTTTATACATAGTAAAATCACTTCATTAATTTTATTTCATTAGCAACACCCAATAGAGGCTAGTGCTACTTGTGTTTTTTTTTAATTATGCAGAAACCATTCAGAACTATAACCAAATATGGAGTCGATGCCAAGTTTAAGGTTGTTTCCTAATTAATTCTTAATTCATCCAGAATTCTTGCATATAACTAGTAATTGTTTCCTTAATTACACCCAGAGAGCTAAAATTCCACCCCAAAACATAAATGGTGTCTCAGAGTCTGTTAAATTAACATCGTTGCCTCTGGAATGAGCTTAATCGAGTGAAAGTCTTTTACTGTTTTCTCACTGTTTTCAAAGTAGCAACTTCTAAACTCCCGTGACAGCTACATTTAAGAGTCGCATCTGGCCTTGGCACTATGAGCTCAATTCAGAAAAATCTGGCATATCATTCACATAAAATTTTTATAAAGAATTTTAAAGCCTCCAGTAAATCTAAAATTATTTCCAATTAGAAAGTTTACTAAAAAAAGGCTTTAAGATTCTGAGATTTTGTTTATTTTTAAAGTGTGGATAACTTCTTTTAAAATAAGTATAAACAACCAACTATCTTTTTTGAAGGAAAAAAGAGGGAGAGGTGGAGAGAGATTTCGGAGGAAAAGCTATCACTTGCTATCTTTGTTTCCCCATTCATCTATTTTTTTTAAAGTGAGAATCTGAACCTGTAATACTTCTTACATTCTTATACATTATAATAAGAATTTATATTACATAAAAGACCAAGTAACATAAATCTTAACCAGAAGCTAAGAACTATATATTAATGCTGTAACTGAACAAAGCAAAAAACAAAAAATGAAGGGCAGATTAGATACAGATCAACCTAGCAATCTTTTTGATATACTGGATCACAAGAAGTTTGTTTGGAGATTTTGTTTTCTTTTATTGTAACCTACCAGAGATATTCTCTAGTATAATCAGCACTTTTAAAAGATACCATTTCTAACATTTATAAAGTTAAAGATATCAACAAATTGAGTCCCAAGTGAAATTTATCCTACTTTAACAGCAATTGGAAATAAATATATAAACATAAATGTGTGAGCATGTGTATCTCCTCCTCATAAAAGACTTCTGGTCCACATACCTTTACATAATGTATGAAGATTCCAAACATTACTACTCTGGTATAGAATAATCCTTAAGGGTATATGCTCATCTTATCACACTGCAACTTAAATGCATAGCTTCTATTCGTTAACACTACTGTGAATTAGTCCCATATATCTCTAACAATGAATTGACATGATAGCTTTGAAGCATAATTATTATAAAAGTGATACTAACCTTTAAGTGGGCCAAGTATTACTATTAATTAAGAGGATATTATTTTTTACTTAAATTAATTTTGCCTATCAAATTAATTATATCCTAAATATATTCCAGCTATTTTATGCAAACAAATGAACTAATTGCTAAATTTACTAGCTGGACAATTTTGATTAGTGAATTTTGTTATTGTTACAGTGTTAATTAGTTTTAAAGGATTCAATAAATCCCTGTTTCAAAGAAGTGCTCTGAAGCATCAGAAAAAGTCACGGGCTTTGGAGTCAGACAGATTTGGGTTCAAGCCTAACTCTACCACATGTAACTTGTGGACTATACTCAAAATATTAGCTTTTGAATTGTTTATAAATTGGAAATACAGTTTTGAGGGATGGTTGTGTGCTACGGATAATGTGCTTAGTGAAAGTGAAAGTGTTAAGTCACTTAGTCATGTCTAACTCTTTATGACCCCATGGACTGTAGCCCACCAGGCTCCTCTGTCCATGAAATTCTCCAGGCAAGAATACTGGAGTGGGTTGCCATTCCCTTCTCTAGGGATCCTCCTGACTCAAGATTGACCCAGGGATCAAACCAGGGGTCTCCTGCATTGAGGGCTGATTTTTTACCATCTGAGCCACCAGAGAAGTCCTTGATAATGTGCTTGCATGTGTGTGTGCGAAGACACTTCAACCATGTCCGACTCTGTGTGACCCTGTAGACTGCAACCTGCCAGGCTCCTCTGTCCATGAGATTCTCCAGGCAAGAATACTGGAGTGGGTTGCCATTTCCTCCTCCAGGGGATCTTCCTAAACCAGGGATTGAACCTGCGTCTCTTACGTCTCCTACAATGGCTGGCAGGTTCTTTACCAGCAAGCCACCAGGGAAGCCCCAATAATGTGCTTAGCACTACACCATATGTTAATCAAGATTTGTTTACCTTCTTTGGCTAATTTGATGATTAAGCCCATCAACATGTTAAGTGCCTGTTATGTGATAGACACAGGACACATATAAATGAATAAGAAACAGCTCCTATATGTGACAAATGTTAGTTCACAGGGAAAATTTGTAGATAATTTCAGTGTACTCAATGATATCTATCATTTCAATATACTGAAAACATATCATTTCAATATATTAAGAGTCATGTCAGGAGAAGGGGTGATAATAAAAATATTAACAATTAATAGTAAGGTTTGTGCTCTGTTAATAACTTCAGATATGCAGATGACACCACCCTTATGGCAGAAAGTGAAGAGGAACTAAAGAGCATCTTGATGAAAGTGAAAGAGGAGAGTAAAAAAGTTGGCTTAAAGCTCAACATTCAGAAAACGAAGATCATGGCATCTGGTTCCATCACTTCATGGGAATAGATGGGGAAACAGTGGAAACAGTGCAGACTTTGTTTTTTCGGGCTCCAAAATCACTGCAGATGGTGACTGCAGCCATGAAATTAAAAGACAGTTACTCCTTGGAAGGAAAGCTATGATCAACCTAGATAGCATATTAAAAAGCAGAGACATTACTTTGTCAACAAAGGGCCGTCTAGTCAAGGCTATGGTTTCTCCAGTGGTCATATATGGATGTGAGAGCTGGACTGTGAAGAAGGCTGAGCACTGAAGAATTGATGCTTTTGAACTTTGGTGTTGGAGAAGACTCTTGAGAGTCCCTTGGACTGCAAGGAGATCCAACCAGTCCATTCTAAAGGAGATCAGCCCTGGGATTTCTTTGGAAGGAATGATGCTAAAGCTGAATCTCCAGTACTTTGGCCACCTCATGCGAAGAGTTGACTCACTTGAAAAGACTCTGAGGCTGGGAGGGATTGGGGGCAGGAGGAGAAGGGGACGACAGAGGATGAGATGGCTGGATGGCATCACGGACTCGATGGACATGAGTCTGAGTGAACTCCGGGAGATGGTGATGGACAGGGAGGCCTGGCGTGCTACAATTCATGGGGTTGCAAAGAGTCGGACACGACTGAGCGACTGAACTGAACTGATAGGTCTCAGTTATAAATAAAATCTGGCCACATAATTAGTTTTACTAAGGTCAATGTCCAAAACAGTTTACTACAATACTAGCATATAAATGGATAATACAGTCTTATCAATCAGACAGACACATGGTTCTCTTAATACCTAGGTCTCTGAATGCAAGCCAGACACACAGGTGGCTTAGTTTTCATTTAATTATTATATTAAATTTCATCATTTACAGGACACATTTATCTTAAACCTTTATCAGTAGTACAGTTATTCTGAAAGAAATTTACTTAAAGAATTGAAAGCTGTGACTTAGGAAAGGGGACATATGTATACCTATGGCTGACTCATGTTGCTACATGGCAGAACCAACTCAATATTGTAAAGCAATTATCCTCCAATTTAAAGAAAAAGAAAAAAAAAAAGAAAGCTGTGACTTATGATTTTAAAACAAACATTTTATATGTTATCAATCTGAATTCCTTATATAATTATAATAATCATTCTTCCCTAAATAAAAATTTAAGCTACTCTTAGACCAAACAAAAGCCTGCCTAACAGCCTCTAGTAATTATTATTGAGGAATCATTCTGGGACTATTTTGAGGGTACTTAAATTCTATAAACTTAAATCCCAAACTAAATTTCATAAATAAATAAATTGTATAAATAAACTATGTTCGATAAAAAAATAATAAATTTTAGCATATAGAAAAACTCAAAAGCAATAAAACTAAAATTGGTAAGATAATAAATTGTGTTAGAAAGTTTAAGACTTCAAGCAAAATAAGAAGAAACAGAAACATGGTTAACTGTTACTGAATTCTCCACCCAAATATCCCATGGGCACCTTAAACACAACCCACTGCAGTGTCTTTTCCCCAAAATCATCATTTCTTCTTCAAGACTATTATTCAATGCATCCAATTAATCAATCAATCAGATATTAGGAGTTGCCCTAAATGCTTCCCTTCATTTAATGTTCCACATTCAGTTGGCAAACTGTTCTTTGGAAAATCTATTCCTTATTTTCTATCTCCATTGCTACTGCCTTAAACAAGGCTCAGCCCTCAATATTTGCCTCTTTAAACCTTTAAACTCCTCCTCCACGCTTGTACCATTCTAATCCATTCTGTATAATGCTAACAGAATGAGCTTTCTAAGATGTAAAGCTGATTTATTCTATTCCCTCTACAAAGATTTTCCTCTGTGGACAAAAGAAAACCCAAATTTATCCTGCAAAGCCTTAGTCTACCCATTCAGCTTTATCCCCTGTAACCATGCTCATATTAGCCTCTTTTTGAGTCACACAGAATGATCTGAAGTTCAAACACAGCACTGAGGTTTATGATATCATATTTTTAGTTGACAAGTGAACAAAAATTTGGTAAGAAAGAAGAGATGGTCTCAGGCAAACTTCTATTCACCTTTTAGATTTAGTTTAAGCATGACTCCTTCAATAAGATTTTCCCTACTCTATGCCCCAATCTTACGCAAAATCAAGTGGGATCAACCTACTTCATTTGCTCCCCAAGGTATTCAGTGCAGTCTTCTTTCATATCATCTAATACTCCTGCACTAATTCATTTATATACTTATCTGTCCTCATTAGACTGAGAGCTTCCTGAAGACTAGGAGCTATGACATTTATTTTTCCAGCTCTGCACTCAGTCTTCCTTCTGGCACATAACTGGTGTTTCATACATTTTTGTGGCTTAGTGAGCAGATTTTAAAAGCACCATTCCTTACCAAACTGAAACTGCTGGTTGTCCATTAGGCGAATAGATGCAGGAGCACATCTCTGTTTTAAAAAGAGAAAAATGTGATACAAAGTTAATATGGTAAAGAACCTAAACAGTTAGAAAATGAAAGTCACCTTTTTGTATTTGAGATCAAGAGCTTAATTCCTAAGGATACATATGGGGAAAAAACTTTTTATATAATTTTATGACAACAAATACAACATTAAATGCTTCTATAAAACATGTAGAGAGGAGAAATCTATGTATATAATGCATACATACATACATATGTTGCCAGATCTTTATTTGCAACAACATCTGCTAAATGCTGAGTAAAGACCTGTGGAAACAGCTATACCTAACAGAAGTATTAGGCTTCAGAGTAGATTATTTTAAAACAAAGTAGAAAATTTATAAGACTAAAATCAAGCCTAGAGTATTATGCCATTTAGGAACTATAATGTGTCATTAGACTCGTAAACTCTGTTAAAATGAGGAAGATGGCGGTGTTTATGTGAGGCAAACTACTTTAAAAATTTAACTGTGATGTCTTCATTGATAACTTTAGGACCTGTTTCTATTCATTTTAAATAGAAAAACTATCAATGTCCAGAATTCTTACAAGGTTACCTGGATGAAAACAGCAACAAAATCTGAAGCATAATATTATGTATCTAAGATATCTACACCAGTGTTATGTTAATCTAGACACAAGTGAAAGCTGCAGGAAAGAGAAATGACAAAAGGAAATATTCATATAAATTATGTGATGCTACGTTACCATACAAACACTAACAAGGTTTAAATTAGCTACAGTTTTCTCACAGAATTAAAGTGAGCTTCACCCTAAACTTGATTTTTATATTCCATACAACTTTTTAATATGGTTAAACTTCCACCAAGAAGCTGCTTTCAGGGACTTCCCTGGTAGTCCACTGGCCAGGACTCAATGCTCCCAATGCCTAGGGCCTGGGTTCGATCCCTGGTCAGGGAACTAGATCCTGCATGCCACATCTAAGACTCAGTGGAGACAAACAGATACACATTTTAAAAAATTATTTAAATGAAGCTGCTTTCAGACCACAAAAATTTGACTGACAGAGTTTTTAAACATTTATCTCCTGAATAACAGTTATCAATAAATTTGTATTAACACAATGTTAAAATTTATGAGAATCACTCGAAAGAACAAAACTTTTATACCTTAACTGTGCTATACCATTTTTGCTATTATGTGCTTTTAACTGAATGAATACTTAATTTTATAAAACCTTTCATAATATATATTTTATTTTACCCAACAAAATGGTTAGATTCTTATTTTGGACATTGTATAATTTATTTGGACTTCCCTTGTGGCTCAGACGGTGGAGAATCCGCCTACCAATGCGTAAGACTTCCCCTATGGCTCAAGCAGTAAAGAATCTGCCAGCAATGCAGGAGAAACAGGAGATGCAGGTTTGCTCCCTGGGTTGGGAAGATCTCCCGGAGGAGGAAATGGCAACCAACTCCAGTGTTCTCGGTGGGAAATCCAATGGACTGAGGAGCCTGGTAATCTACAGTCCATGGGTCGCAACGAGTTGGACACGATTGAGAATGCACGCACACATAATTTATTTACTCACCCTGGATAGTAAAGGGATAATACAATCTATATTTTTAAAAAGTCACTGCCAGATCTAACGAACAATACCAGGTAATTTTATATACTTAGCAGAACAATAACCTATTGCCTACATTTTATAGAATCCTATTGTCTACAAGCCACTTTCATGTCTTCATTTGATATAAGAAACAAGAAATAACCTTGTCGAAGTAGCAAAACTTGTATTACCCCCATTTTACAGATGAGAACACAAGAACCACAGGGACTAAAGACTTGCTTGAGGTTAGATGATTGTAAAAGAGTAAGGCAGAACTAGGACCAAAATATTCTGACTGGTAGATGAATAATATTTCAAATAAACCACACAGCCTCAAAAAATAAAAAATCACAGGTACACACACTTTCACACACAGAGCTTTAAAGTCATATTTGAAACAAAAATTACATGAAAACCCATTTATTTGCTATTTTGTAGAGTTATTAAAAGTATAATATTTATAAAATAAAAATCTACAATCTGAGTACTTTCAAATCTTGCTATAAAGGTATCTTTGTAGTTGAGTTAATGTTTCTAAAAACATAACCAGTTTCCAAACTCCTGAAGGAAAATCAATTTTCCTGAAATGTTTTTTATTAAAACAGGCACATCAACTTTGAATAAAACATACAAAGCCTGAGAGACAAAATTTCTTTTCTTCATAAAAGAAATATCATTTAACACACATATTTATATGTTTGGGCTTAAGCACACCAGTAAAATGTAAAAAAGAACTCAGTTTTATTAGGAAAAAAAACTTTTAAATTCCTACCAATGACCTATTAAGTTCTACCTCTTACTGCCACCCAGATTCTATTCCACCTGTATCTATAGCAGGTGTTATTAATGAAAACACCCCACATAGGCACACATATATCAGAAAATGAAAAAAGGATTAATATATTAAATTTATAGTAAACCTCTAGTGGAATTCAATCTCAAACAACTAAAATATGATATGTAGGCCTTAATGAAACCTTAGTTTGAAAAGACTAACCACAAAATACATTTTGGGGACAACTGGAATAATTGATTATAGAATTAATACTAGATGGGATTAAGAAATCACTGCTGGATTCATAATAGAGAACAAATTAGTGGTTATCAGCTGGAGAGGTGAAACAGAGGTGGAGAAGTGGGAGGCACAAACTACTGGGTAAGATACGTTCAAGGCTGCATTGTACAACATGGGAAATATAGCCAATGCTTTGTAATAGCTTGAATGGAAAGTAACCTTTAAAAATTATATAGAAATTTAAAAATTAATAAAAAATGCAAGGAAAAAATTACTGCTGATTTTCTTAGACATGACAAAAGAACACGTTTATTTTCAGAAGACATATGCTTAAGTATTTAGAAGCCAAATGTCAGAATGCAACTTAATTTCAAATGGTCAGGGAAAAATACACAAGTATATAAAACAGAGCAAAAAGTTAGTAATTTTTCATGTATTAGATGAATATACAAGTGATCACTGCACTACTCTTTCAAAGTTTCTGTATGCTTAAAATTTCCCAATTAAAAATTTGAAAAAATAGTACGAAACTTGCTTCAGGGTACTCGCTACATATAGCAACCATATTCAATTATACTAAACACGAGTTTCACTTGACAGCTGGGTCATATAAACTAGTCAGTCATTCACTGTTCCTATTCATACTGAAGCAAAGTGAATGGATACAGACTAATACTATCCAAAAGAATAAAAAGCTAAAGAAAGCTTTTTGACTATAGATAATAAATACTAAATTCAATTTCAACAGTTTTTGTTTTAAATTATCAAAATCAAACCAATAGCTTTATTAAATCTCATGTTTTAACAGTGGTACATTTTTTAAAAAGTCAGTAAATAGAGTTTTTCACTTATTGTCACAAGTAAATTCTCATAAGCAGAGACACTCAGATTAAAACATAGCAAGACTACTTTAGATTCTCTGGCAATTGATAATTTGTAAATCACTATTCAGCATTCTAAAACTACAAAAGGAGGAAAAGTTTCTTAGAATTTTAAATCAAAACATTTTAAATCATGACATCCTAATTAAATAGGAGTCCCTGTAATCAAAAGAGCAAAACAGTATCACTATTCTTAAAGAACAACATGCAAGCTGAGTTACTATATCTATAGTTAAGACTAATTATGTTTCAATTGCTATACAACTACTTTGGTAAGTTAAGAAAAACTCAAAATATCTCCTTTAAAAGTTAAAGACATCATAAATTCTGAGAATTTGGGCTCTAAGTTCATACTCATGCTGTTCAATTATACTCTGCTAGAATATTCCATAGACAAGAAAGAAGAAAAGGGGTCCTTGAGTTAAAGTGACCCCTGGTGGTAGGTGATCAGAACTAACCTGAGAGGGAATATTTTCACCAAGGAACTTTAACGATGGGTTAATGATACATTCAGGGCATTTAAGGAACACTCAAACAAAAACTGCTTACTTTAAGTGGAGTTAATGAAATAACCGATTTCGTTTTCATTATGATAAATACGCTCTGACTAAAATCTCTCATGACACCTGTTGTTGTCGTTCCGTCACTAAGTAGTGTCCAACTCTGTGACCTCACAGACTGCATGCGGCGTGCCAGGCTTCCCTGTCCTTCACTATCTCCCAGAGTTTGCTCAAGCTCATGTCTATGACACCTGATCTGTATTTTATACTTAGTAAACAGTCTAAAAAGATACAGGAAACCCAGTATGAACTAACAAAGAAATTTCACTATCTTTGTTGTATCTAAGCAAAGAAGAAATAAATAACCTGACCTCAAGGCACGGATATAAGACTAAGTCCAGGTGCTGGCAACTTCTTCCCTTTAATGATGCTACAACCAAGAATCTACTTAAATACATAACTTGAAAAATAAAAAAACAACCACTCTAATCTTATTTAACAGAATTCCCGACAACTTAAAAAGCAAACTCTTTCTCAATCTTTGGAGAAGGAAATGGCAACCCACTCCAGTATTCTTGCCTGGAAAATTCCGTGGACTGAGGAGCCTGGTAGGCTACAGTCGGTGGGGTCGCAAAGAGTTGGACACGACTGAGCGACATTTCCTTTCTTCTCAATCTAACCATTTTTTCTGAAAAATAGTCCCTAGAAGAAATACATCAAAAGTTTTCTGCAAATTCTGTTTTCAAGGAACTAAGTCATATTCTTCCTTGTCACAGGGAAAAACAGAACTTGCAGTTCAGATGAGACATTCTGTTAGAAGAGGTATCTTAGTTTACTAGTTACCAGCTAAAGAAATTCAGTATTAGTAAGTTTCATTTGTGTATATGATTTCTTCTAACTTCATAAACTATAAAATAAAGCACTGCTATCTAGGCTAAAAAATGAATCCTTTGAAATGAAGACATTTTTTTCCTCCAAGGAGTAAATCAAATGTTCAGTACAGGCTCTGAAAGTTAAAGTGAAGTCGCTCAGTCATGTCCGACTCTTTGCGACCCCACCGACTAGCCCTCCAGGCTCCTCCGTCCATGGGATTCTCCAGGCAAGAATACTGGAGTGGGTTGCCGTTCCCTTCTCCAGGGGATCTTCCCAACCCAGGGACCAAACCCAGGTCTCCTGCATTGTAGACAGACACTTTAACCTGAGACACTAGGGAAGCCCAGTATAGACTTTAGAATGGCCCAAGTTCCTGAGCCTTAAAACTATTCTGGAGATAGTCTACTAATCCACATTATATCAGAAGTTAATGCTTCAATACCAAACCCCTTGAACACAGCTATAGAAAAATTTAAACACAGAAAATTTTATCAAATACAGAGAAGTTTACCTTTGGTGACTAATATAAGACAGGAACTATGTCTGTTTAATTTACATAATATCAACTGTACTGTGTTAGAAATAAAGTTAAAAGCATATTCTCTCAAAGAAAAACTCACAATAACATAATTAATATTAATTTAAATAATATAATAGGAAGATCCCCTGGAAAAGGAAACGACAGTCCACTCCAATATTCTTGCCTGAAGAATCCCATGGACAGAGGAGCCTGGCGGGCTACAGTCCATGGGTCACATATGACTGAAGTGACTTCACATGAACATAATCAACACATTAACTTTTATAAGTTCAAACAAGGATATATAAAGAAGAGAATTCTCTTAAGTACAAATTCCTAGGTATAAAAGCTTAAAATGTAGACAAAATTATTTCTTCCTCTGACTAATATACAGAATTGACACCACAGATGAAACCACGCAATATTTAAGGCTACTGGTAAACTGGTTAAGTCCTGTCAGAAATGATATACAGGCTTACAGATAGGAGTTTACACTATAAACAAGAACTCTTTTAACAAGAGAATTATCTCCTGGTTTTAAAGAATGAAACAAATACATAATAGATATTTCTGCAAGATAGATATTTCCTTTCACTTAATTAAGGGAAAGGCAAAAAGTTAATGCCAGTCTCCTAGTGGTAACTTTACATTTGCAGTTTAGCAACAGTGTAGTGATTACAGCATGTCTCATAACTATCCTCAAGTTTGATACATTTTGCTGGATCACACAGCAAAGACTCCAGTTAACCAAAAATTTTGCTAGGTTATTCTCTCTGCTTCAGAAGGACAAAAACATGACGTCAAAATAAAACGATTTAAAATAACAATCTCATTTTCCATATGTAACTATCTTCTAAGAATTATCACTGAATATAAATAAGCTTTAAATGTTTTACAGTGTTAAGGGCTGAACCTAACTCCTTTCAATTTATTTGAATCCCTACAGGATAAATTAAGTTGAAAACAGAACAATTCAGAATTTAACAGTCTGAAGTGTTAGAAAAGAATGATGTATATCTTATGAAATTACAGTATAAATTCACTAGAAAAAAATATCAGTTTAAAATTGTTTAAAATAAAAGTGATGAAAAAAAAAAAGTGATGGTAGGTAGAAAACACCACTCATCCTCAAAAGGAAAAAAAAAAGCTGCCTTTTCTTCTGTAATTCTAAAAACCTAGTTCTGATACTGAGAAATACAGTTTTTGGAGGAATTCGTACTAATCAATGCACACATACACAATGTTTCCTCATAATGAAACGAACTGGTCCTCTCTCAATATCATGAGGTATGCTTAAGGTTTTATTGGCAGGGGATGGGGGGGAAGACCCCAAACTTTAAAAACTGCTTTTGAACTTGTTTCAACACTCAGTGGTCCCTTCACATCTTGTAAAAGAGATACTTGTCATTTTAAACAAAACAGAAAAATATCACATGACACTAATATTCTGATTAAAAAACACAACTTTCTCCTCTTGAGAGGCTACTGTAGGAAATCTACTCTCTGAGAAAACCGTAAAAGCCACTTACCCATCTACTGAGTAAAGCTGGAGATTCTACTGGACTGCCACTTATGAAGCAGAATCACATTAATCTTACATTAACTCTTCCTTTCTAGCTCCTCACAAGGCACTGAAGTACTGCAAGAGGGCAATTCCTCCATGGACAAAGACCAGATGAGCCAACCTTAATAGAATCCTTCTGCTGCCAGTATAAAGTTGCTTAATTCATTTCCTTCAGTAAGAATAGTGATAAAAAATATACACAGAGCCCACTTTGCTATTTGTGAACAATCATGTCCACTCCTTTCCAAAAGAATTTCATCCAAAATACAGTTTCCCATTTCAAATGCAACTTGAGTCTGCAAACAGTGCAAAAATGGAAATGCTATGAAATGACAGTGAGGAATTACAAGCAGCCAACTCATTATTCAATCAAGAATTTGGCACAATAGTAAACCATGTACCATCTATTTTAATGGACCTTAGTTCTCTTGCTATCAACTGAACTTCCCAATCACAAACTGAACAACGACTAGTGCCAAAAGCTGGTAATTTTCTCACTTTTTCTGTGTGAAATACTGTTACAAGGCAGGGCAGCATACAGTACTATTCTTGACACATGCAGTTTGCATACTCTGTAAACTAATATAAAATGTGTGTAAACCATAATACATTTACTCATTTCCAGGAAAGGCAGATAGATATCAATGTCCCTCTATATGTGCAATATAACAAGAGTAAAAATGCAGGTTCCCCAAATAGTGGAATATCTCCAAATCCCATTGACTACTCTCAGCCGATGTCTCATTCATAAAAGCAATATGTGAGAATGAAATATCTATCTAGGCTTTTCAATCAGTTTCAAGTAAGGCAAGCTTTCCAGTTACACAGTATTTTTGTCTCTAAAAATTGCTATTACTAATTATACAGAACAAATTATTAAAACTTTAGAGTGGAAATAACATTTCAATCAACCATCACCTTTGTTTATCCCGAGACAGATATATATACATATATCCAATATAGTTTTCTGTAGTGAATTTAGATTATGGTCATATTGTGAATATCCAAGCAAATTTTTTTTTAAGAGCAATTTTTATTGACTTACTCAGTTCAGTTCAGTCGCTCAGTCGTGTCCGACTCTTTGCGACCCCATGAATTGCAGCACGCCAGGCCTCCCTGTCCATCACCAACTCCCGGAGTTCACTCAGACTCACGTCCATCGAGTCAGTGATGCCATCCAGCCATCTCATCCTCTGTCGTCCCCTTCTCCTCCTGCCCCCAATCCCTCCCAGCATCAGAGTCTTTTCAAGTGAGTCAACTCTTCGCATAAGGTGGCCAAAGTACTGGAGTTTCAGCTTTAGCATCATTCCTTCCAAAGAAATCCAGGGCTGATCTCCTTCAGAATGGACTGGTTGGATCTCCTTGCAGTCCAAGGGACTCTCAAGAGTCTTCTCCAACACCACAGTTCAAAAGCATCAATTCTTCAGTGCTCAGCCTTCTTCACAGTCCAACTCTCACATCCATACATGACCACAGGAAAAACCACAGCCTTGACTAGATGGGCCTTAGTCGGCAAAGTAATATCTCTGCTTTTGATGAAGAAAAACCTCACCACCTGCCTTTTATTAGCCCAAGTGGCTCTTATCTGTTACTTTCTATCAGGAGCATATTAAATTGTAACAAAAACTGCATCAAATTGCACCAACTATTTATGTTTAATTAACTTCCAATTTTAGCGAAATTAAAAGTTCAGGATTTTGACAGATTTGTACACCATTTCTCATTAATGAAACCTAAGACAGAATTACATTTGAGTATTTGTAATATGGAAAAGCAATAGACCACTCAAGCATAAATTACGTCTACTTGTATTCCAAAGATTATATAAAAACACTTCAAGTCTATTAAATCTGTGTTATGCAGAGTGGAGACATTGTGAGGGGTGGAGCTGACAACATAGATGGAGTGTAACCTCATTAAAATTCTTTTACTGAAAACACAAATTCGACTAATTTCATAAATTCTATAATTCTTTTAAAAAATCTAATTTGGCATTCATAGTTACTTTACCAAAAAATAAAATGGAGGCAACAGGCAACAATGGTCAGTTAAAAACATATCACTGAAAATCTGAATGAGAGAGACAATATAAACTCTATCTTTAATAACAAAGTTCTTCTTGGAGAGGATATAGTCAAGCTTGACTAAGATGAAAAGTAAATATAAATAAAAGTACTTAACACAAAGAATAAACTACAGTACAAAGTAAAAAATTAGAATAAAAAAAAAATCTCACTAAGGAAGATTTGAAATTAATCAGAAAATATAATCTATTTATGGAAAACATTTTATTTTGATTTTAAATGGTGAATTTATGGTTCTTTTCTTAAAAATAAAGGAAAAAAAACCAAAACCTCCTAGTTTCCCATTCTTCTAGGTATGAATTCACAACCAAAGAAACCATAAGGCTCTTCAAGTACTTCTTTTGCTTCTTAATATCTGGGGTATCTTAAATTTAAAGATAGCCTTGGCCTTTAAGTGATGGAAGGTTTTAGTGTCAAGTTTTCAGAACATAGAACTTTACTGCTCAGTGCTCAAATATTTATTCTTAAACTTATTTCCACTCCTTTACTCGATAATTTCACTTATAACAAATATTATTGCCATGTCATTATTTTAGTAAACATAGCATAATACTTACATATTTTAGCTCTCTGACCATAACATAATATCCTTGAAGTCTGAATGAATTAGGAGCTCTTATGTAAGCATTTCAACAACACTCACCTCTGCGTTAACATCACCAAAGTAACCCGCTACAAGTTTAAGAATGTTCACTCTAAGACTACACACACTTTTAAAACTCTCCCTTCACCTAAGGGTAAGACAACCAACATCAAGCAGCCTATGGCTAAATCTTGATGAGAAGAAGAAATCCAACGAGAAGCAACTGAAGCTACCTGGGATTATAAAAATACCCTTGTCAACTGTTAGGTTAGGTGATCACGCAGTTGGACTTTTTTTTTTTTTTTTCAAATAATGAATGGTGTCACCTTTAGTGGTAAAATAAGGAAACATAAAATACAACAGCAAAGATAGAGTTTCAAATCATAATGGTAATTTCCCTTAACATAAATAACAAACCACAGGCCATCCAACTTGTCAAAAGGAAAGTATGGGTTATTACTCAACTATTTTAGATTTAAATTTGTTACTACTGTACACTGCTGCATACTAATGTTGATTGATCCTGATACATTCTTTGGTAGTGCTGAGGTTTTTGTTTTTTTTTTTTTTTTCAAGCTAAGACTTTTTCTGCTGTTATAGAACCCATCACTCAGTCATGTCCAACTCTTTGTGACCCCATGGACTGTAGCCTACCAGGCTCCTCCGTCCATGGGATTTTCCAGGCAAGTGTACTGGAGTGGGTTGCCATCTTATCCAACTTGTCAAAAGGAAAGTATGGGTTATTACTCAACTATTTTAGATTTAAATTTGTTACTACTGTACACTGCTGCATACTAATGTTGATTGATCCTGATACATTCTTTGGTAGTGCTGAGGTTTTTGTTTTTTTTTTTTTTTTCAAGCTAAGACTTTTTCTGCTGTTATAGAACCCATCACTCAGTCATGTCCAACTCTTTGTGACCCCATGGACTGTAGCCTACCAGGCTCCTCCGTCCATGGGATTTTCCAGGCAAGTGTACTGGAGTGGGTTGCCATCTCCTTCTCCAGCAGTTGGACTTTTTAAAGTGGGAAATTCTAAGAACGACTGTCTCAGAAGGCAAGATTGAGTGAATAGAAAAAGAACACTGGCAATGGTAAATATGTGAGGAAATATAACATTTTTTAACTTATGTTATTTCTTTAAAACATTAATAGTGGTTTGGTTCTCTTGGGATGATAGGAAGGTAAGGCCCAGTACTTTATGAAGTCCACAATGAATATGGAGCACTTGCCAGATACCACTATTTTTCCTCATCAGATCCTCCCTCCAACCTACTCTGGATACCAGGAAGCCGACCTATATATATATACATCTCTCTCTCTCACATGAGAGGTCCCTTGCACTCAAAATTCAAGTGGGTATAGCTGATGGGAAGTATTAAAGAATTCTATGAGTTCAGAGAAAGCAAGAAGAGGCTGGACCTTCTCCCTGCTAGGAAATGTTGAAATAAAATTTTTTAACAAATCATTATAGCTCAAACCATTAACCAAATAGGTAAAGAAATGCAAGAATTTCCAAAATAATACACACAACTAAACACAGAAATAAAATCACTTGGCATCATTTACTCTTTTTAAAACAATATATTCCTTGACAATATATTCCTTTTTTCAAAAAAGGAGAAAGTGGGAATCCTTCTTAGCCTATATCTAAATATGTTATATTCCTATATACTATACTATGTTACTTAATTTAAGATACAGCTTAGGTAATATTATAAACAAGTAAGGCCTAGCAGCAGTACATTCTAAGAACTGATGCAGTTAGATTAGTTGTATTTAATTTCTATTTTGGGGGGCCATTGATATTCAGCCATTTATTTTAATTTCAATAAATATCTTACTTTAAGAAAAATGCAACATTACTTCAATTAATCACAAAATATCTTACCCAAAAACAACCTGAGAAAACATTCAATAAAAGGCAGAATCATTTGAAGCCGTCAACCCAGGTACATATCTTACCTTGGCTTAAAATCAAATAGCATTCTTTAAATAAAGAATAGGTGTATAATTACTGAAAGAAATAGCAACTGAACTGAAAGGAATGATTTTACAATATTACCTTTCCATACAGAACTGGGTAAAAAACCACAAATATAACACAACTAAATGTGAAGATTATATGTGACATATCAAAATCAATTATGCAATAGAATTTTTAAAATATAAATGTATATGGGTGGGGTTTTGTTTTTGTTTTTACCTGTTTTGCAATTTCTCTTAAACAGGCTACTCCTTGTTCAAAATTAGGGAAAGCTACTGAGCCATACTTTTGGTATTCAGGAATTGGTCTGATTTTTATTGTAGCTTCTGTTATCACACCAAGAGTTCCTGAAAAAGAAGGGGGAATATCCAATATATCACATGCCAATTTTCTAAATCATATTTAAAATTATTTTATCTATTTAGTCTAATAATTTATTCTATTACTCATATTTAAATCTATTTAATCTATGGGGAATAATGGCTACTCAAGTCTTCCTAGAAAAACAACTAAGCAAACTTTATAATTTCTTAAAAGACGTCTTTGGAATACATTTTTCTTAGTTATGTATAAATATTTTAAAACATTTTAAGGCAACCTTTCTCCAAGAAGGTTAATTTTAAATAGTTTTTAAAGTATAACAACCTGTTAAAATTGTTTTTTAAATGTTAAAAGCAACAGGTCTGCATACTTCATATGCATTCAAATAAAGGTATATTTTGATATTTGAGCCTATTTTTATTATGAAAATTTACTGGGGCAAAAAGAACCTAATTTTCTATGAGAATTTAAGATGACATTTTCTATGTCATTTAAGATGACAGAAGAAATTAGACTATCACACTTTGCCTTTTTTTCCTAAGAATTCATAAAAAGAAAAGACAAAGACAGTAGGCAGATGTCCTAAGAAGAAACAAACAAAAACTCAAATATTTCAGAGACAAAAGAGTTATCAGTTATCATAAATAGTTAGCACAGGAGGACCATTAATGAAACAGATGTCCTTTTCTTTATCACACAGAGGAGTGGAGGACAATCAGAGAGCAAAAAAACAAGTTAAATGTAACTATATGATTTAAACATCTATGCTAAAATATCTGAAGAACCATGGTTAAAAATAATGTATTCAAAAAGCCAAGCTTTTCTTATCAGTGCTTTCTAATGTATAAATGATATAAATTATTCCTAATAATATTAAATAAATTCTCTGAGAATCATGAAACAAACAAAAGGGAAATCTGAAATTGTAGAACTTAATTATAACACTAGAAATGTTAAAAATATCACAAAAAACAATGATTCCAATAAATTTATAATATACCTAAAATATCAACATATAATACAAGATTAAAAACTACTAGGAATCCACAAAAAGCAAACTATATTATACCACATTATGCTTGTCACACATACAAATGATTTCCTACTCAGACAGCAAATACAAACCTATTTTGATTTGTAAATCACAACAGCTCTGCAAGATTGGCCTGTTTAATACCTGAATTAAAAATAGATATGATCTCACTTTTATTTGGAATCTAATAACAATAAACATACAGCAAACTTAAAGAAAAAGACATCAGATTTATGGTTACCGAGGGCAGGGGAAGGAAGAATTGAAGAGGTCAAACGTTACAAAGTTCCAGTTATAAGATAAATAAGTATCGGGGATGTAATGTACAACATAAGGACCACAGTTAACACTGCTGTATGATATACAGGAAAGTTGTTAAGAAAGTAGATCCTCAGAGTTATTACCAGGACAAGTTTTTTTTTTTCCCTTTTCTTTTTATTGTATCTATACAATAGGATGGATGTTAACTAAACCTACTATGGTAATCATTTCACAATACATGTAAATCAAACCATCATGCTGCACACTTTAAACTTATTCAGTGATACATGTCAATTATTGTTCAGTAAAACAAGGGGGAACAGTGGGAAGAACCTCTCATAAACTCAGAAAAAATCTCAAATACTAACCCTAGGAACTATCCTTCTAAGGGATACATTTTAAATGGGTAAATTTTGTAAAATTTAAACGGGTAAAGTGTGTAATTCTATCTCAATGAAACAAAGGAAACTTCAAAGTTACCTTTTTAATCAAGGAGCTATGTACATGTAATTACTTGCTCAAAAAGTTTATACACACACATATAAATTCTAATTTTACATCAAAATTCTAAGGTGTTAGGAGTGACCATGCCCTAAATTTCTATACAGCCGTATTGCCTCGTATGTATAGTAGGTACTCTAAAGCAGTAAAACTCACTGTAACACTAAGTAAGATTAAGAAATAAAAATTATTAAAATGAGACTTTGCACTGTTGCAAGATTAATGAAATGACCAAGGCATGTCTGTGCAACTATTTAGCTATGAGTTCTGTGGCAGGAGGTAGGGGTTGAGGGGGTCCCCACTTTAAAAGGAAACTCCATCCAAGTCCCAAATGCACTCTGACTCAGGGCAGTTCTTCCACACGTATCTATATTCAAATTAATCTAATCACAAAAGTTTATATCTAAATTCACTTCATCAAAAGGCTCATTTCTGTTAGGCTTATTATTTTATTGAGCTTTATTATTTAGTGATTCTTTTGCTCTGGAAATTTTATGTCAGTGGAATGATATAAAACTACTTAAGATTATCTATCACTTGATTATTTGCACATTATACTAATATTTTATACTCACTTTATATAATTGTAAACAACTCCATAGCAAAGTGACATCATAGATGTCATCCACTTTTCTTTTTCAATAAAAATATGCTGCTGTAAATTTAAGAATTTCCTGTTTTACAGTTTCAAATATAATGTTCTTAAGAAAACTGAAAGCTTCAACTACTATCTAATAAAAATGCAAGTATTTGCTTGAAGTAAATAAAATCTTTCATAATTTGAAAATACACCTTCAGATGACTTCAGGACTGAGAAAAATGGTAGTCATTTGATTCTGAATCTACTCCTCTCCATCCTCAACATGAAAATCAATAAGGAAAACAAAGAAAACCGCACAGGACAGACACTTTAGTATTAAAAGGAGACAAAATATAATATGACCTTCAAATTATTCATAAGTAGGATAAAAAGTAAAAATTCCTTCCAACAGACCTTTTACAATCTTCTAGTTACTAAAATCTTCTAGTTGCTCCTCGGCGGCCTGGAGGAGCAACCCGAGGAGTGGTGGCTGGGCAAGCACAGGAGGGCCTAGAGGAGCTATCCTACGTTGAAGGTCAGGAACGGTGGCGGTAAGGAGATACCCCTCGTCAAAGGTAAGGTGCAGTGGCTCTGCTGGAGCAGTCGGGAAGAGATACCCCACGC
>SJXQ01012802.1:55522-177915 GCA_006408695.1 Aepyceros melampus | reverse complement strand
GAAACATCTATAATATCATATATGAAATGAATCGCCAGTCCAGGTTCGATGCATGATACTGGATGCTTGGGGCTGGTGCACTGAGATGACCCAGAGGGATGGTATGGGGAGAGAGGAGGGAGGGGGGTTCAGGATGGGGAACACGTGTATACCTGTGGTGGATTCATGTTGATGTATGGCAAACCCAATACAATATTGTAAAGTAATTAGCCTCCAATTAAAATTAAAATTTATATTTTAAAAAAATTATTTAATTTTTTCAAACACTTTTTCTGCATGTATCGAGGTGATTATGAGATCTTTATCCTTCATTATGTTTCTTTAATGTAACACACTTATGGATTTGTGTATGTTGAACCATCCTTGCATTCCAGGGATAAATCTCACTTGGTCATGCTTTAGACCATAACTGTAACTTGGCACTAAGTTAGATAAGACAGTTTGTTAAAATACTACTCAGAGTTAAAATTTACTCTGGTTCTAGTGTAGATAAAGTGTATAGAAGCGTGAAAGAAACTCATATCTTCTGGAAGCAACACTGTCAAAACATCTTTGGGGCCCATCAGTTCATGATTTCAAGTTAGGTCTTGCAATGCATTATTTAAGTATTCAACAGAGCTGAGCCTCAGGTTCTTCTCTGTAAAATGGATATAAACAATTTCTGATTGGTGGCTGTAAGATTACAACAAATTAAATCATGAAACATTTGAGTGCTATTGTCATGAAGTTGATGAAAATCCCGATTTTTCACTTGAGCAGAAAGCACTAACATATTAAAACACTTGTACAGAACTCACAGGCAATAAATTTACTAAATAATGAACAATATGGTATTTACCCCATAGAGTATAATTGTGCACGTCAAAAAATGTTTTAGCTTTGTGAAAAAATGATTCTTTTAATGAACTCTTGAATTTAGTTTGCTAGTATTTTATTGAGGATATTTATTTCTATGCTCATCAGGAATATTAATCTATAATTTTTGTCCTTCTATTTTCTTTGTCTGGCTTTGAATTCAGTGTAATGTTGGTCTCATAAAATGAGGTGAAAGTATTCCTTCCTCTTCATTTTTTTTAATAGGAATTTGAGAATTGGCATTAATTATTTTAATTTTTGGTAGAATTTAGTAGTGAAACCATTTGGTTCTGGGCTTTTTTTGTTGGAAAGCTTTTGATTACTGATTTACTATTCTTACTAGTAAATAGTCTCGGATAAGGCAATGGCAACCCACTCCAGTACTCTTGCCTGGAAAATGCCATGGATGGAGGAGCCTGGTGGGCTGCAGTCCATGAGGTTGCAAACAGTTGGACAGGACTGAGTGACTTCACTTTCACTTTTCACTTTCATGCACTGGAGAAGAAAATGGCAACTCACTCCAGTACTCTTGCCTGGAAAATCCCAGGGACAGAGGAGCCTGGGGACTCCTCTGAAGCGGCACAACTGAAGCGACTTAGCAGCAGCAGCAGCAGCAATAAATAGCCTCAGGTTTTTAATTTCTTCATTATTCAGTCTTGGTAGATTGTATGCATCTAGGGATTCTTCCATTTCTTCTAGGTTATTCAACTTTTTAGGGTATAAAGAATTGGAAATAACCTAATCATCCATTGACAGAAGAATGGATTAAAAAATGTGGCATATACATATGTGTGTGTTAGTTGCTGAGCCATGTCTAACTCTTTATGACCCCATGGACTGTAGCTTGCAAGATCATCTGTCCATGGAATTCTCCAGGCAAGAATACTAGAGTGAGTTGCCATGCCCTCCTCCAGGGGATCTCCCTGACTCAGGGATGGGACCAGCATCTCTTTTGTCTCCTGCATTGTAGGCAGATTTTTTACCATCTGAGCAGCCAGGGAATTCCAACATATACATATAATAGAATGTTATTCAGCCTTTAAAAAGAAGATCATGACATATGTGAAAATGTAGATAAACATGGGGAATATTTATGCTAAGTGAAATAAACAGTTACAGAAAGACAAATGGTACAAATACTCTTTATATGAATATCTAAAATAGACTCATAGAAGCAGAAAATATAGTAGTGGTTGCCATGAGACAGGTTTGGTGGAGGGTACAAGTATTAGTGAGAGAGTTAATTCTTGGGTAAGCTGATAAGGAGTCCAGGGCCCTCAAGGAGGAGAAAAGGACCTGGGGCTCACAAGCAGGAGAAAAGGACAACTTTTTTCCTACATTCCTTCATGTTAGTACATAATATATTTTTTCCCTAAGCTCTGAGTTGTTATGACAGCAATCTATTTTGCCCAAGGCTAACTTTCTTTAAGTCCTAATGATTAACAACAAAATAACTCATCTTGCTCATAAGTATGATTTTTCCTTAAGCTCTTATTAGTGACAGAGTTAATTCTTGGGTAAGCTGATAAGGAGTCCAGGGCCCTCAAGGAGGAGAAAAGGATCTGGGGCTCACAAGCAGGAGAAAAGGACAACTTTTTTTCCTACATTCCTTCATGTTAGTACATAATATATTTTTTCCCTAAGCTCTGAGTGTTATGACAGCAATCTATTTTGTCCAAGGCTAACTTTCTTTAAGTCCTAATGACTAACAACAAAATAACTCATCTTGGTAGATTGTATGTATCTATGATTTTTCCTTAAGCTCTTATTAATGGTTATATTCATGCCAAATAGATGGGGAAACAGTGGTAACAGTGCCTCACTTTATTTTTGGGGGCTCCTAATCACTGCAGATGGTGATTGCTGCCATGAAATTAGAAGGTGCTTACTCCTTGGAAGGAAAGTTATGATCAACCTAGACAGCATATTAAAAAGCAGAGACATTACTTTGTTAACACAGGTCCATCTAGTCAAGGCTATGGTTTATCCAGTAGTCATATATGGATGTGAGAGTTGGACTATAAAGAAAGCTGAGTACCAAAAAATCGATGCTTTTGAACTATAGTGTTGGAGAAGACTCTTGAGAGTCCCTTGGACTGCAAGGAGATCCAAACAGCCCATCCTAAAGGAGATCAGTCCTGAGTGTTCATTGGAAGGACTGATGTTGAAGCTGAAACTCCAGTACTTTGGCCACCTGATGAGAAGAGCTGATTCATTTGAAAAGACCCTAATGCTGGGAAAGATTGAGGGCAGGAAGAGAAGGGAATAACAGAGGATGACATTGTTGGATGGCATCACTGACTCAATGGACATGGGTTTGAGTGAACTCTGGGAGTTGGTGATGGACAGCGAGGCCTGACATGCTGAGATTCAAGGGGTTACAAAGAGTCTGACAGGACTGAGCCAATGAACTGAACTGAACTGAATGGTTATATACTAACAATGTTGCTAATAATTTTATATACTATTTTATATACAATTTTATATATAATTGTTATATACAATTGTTATATACTGACAATTTTGCTTGGGAACATCTTTCTTCTTCTTAACAGGAAATTTCTGACTAATCTTATTACATATGTTGTGGGAATGGGTCTGGTAAAACCTTTCTATTGTTAGTAACTAATTGGAAAAATATATAAAGCTTTGATAAGACTAGGAGCAGTGGCTGTGGAGATAACCTTTTTGTTCTAATAAATGGTCATTTTGGTGAATACAGCAAACAAAATTTAACTGAATTATGTGTATGTTGGGCACAAAGCTTACTATTTGTGTTAGATCCTCTACATCCTTACTTATTTTTCATCTACTTGATTCATTCTTGTTGGCAGAAACTGCTAGTTTTTCTACCTTCTTCAAAATCGACATATCCTTTATGTTCTGATTTTAAAAGTAAACAAAAAGCCCATCATGTTTGTCAACCTCTCTGCAGATAGAGGTAACCATGTTATAAAGTTCTTGTCAATGAAACATTAACAAATTGTTTAAGGAGCTTCCATGAAAGATCCCTAAAAATGAGGCTGACTCAACAAGAGTTTTTTCCCCTTCTTCTTTCCTCCCTAGAAGGAAGATATGATAGCAAGTTATAAGGTTATTCTGATCATGAAATAACCTTGAGGTAAAAGCTTAGCATAAGGATAGCAGGAAAAGAAAACACCAATGGATCTCAAGAAGTGATGACATTATGGAGATAGTGCCACAATTTCCCTCTTCAATCTAATTCCTTCAGAAATGTCTTTTACCTTTTGGTCTATTGGGTACAGGGATTGATATTTTCAAATATTTTTTATTTTTAGAAGTAAAGGAGAAGGCTACAGTATATGCTCAGGCTACCATAAAAACTCTTAAGGTTTTCATAATGTACTAATGGCTAGTTTAATATATTTATAACACACACACACATACACACACACACACACACACCCTAAATGCAGTACATTCATTACATCATTTAATGCAAGCATTTCATTTGTACTATTAAAAAAGAAATACCTACATGTGCATCATTTTCTTTTTGCTTGAAGTCAATATTGGCAAGCTTTGGCTGACTCACAGAACTTTCTTCTTTTTTATCTAGATTATTAAATTGTACAACTTCAAATCAATTCCAGAAATAGAATCAAATGTCATGTCCAACATTTAACCTAACCTTGTAATTTAAAAATTCAAGTTACAAAATATTTAAAGTAAAGAATTATGAAATTATTACATAATCTTAATTCTTCAATATATAGTAGCTACTATAATAACCATGTATGTAAAATGAAAAACAGCTGATTAAAAATAAATAAGTAAATTTTTAAAATTAAATTTTAGAAAGTAGCTGACAAAACTACATCTTTATAATGGGGAACCAAAGAACAAAGAGTGGTGATGTAAATGATTGGAGAATAAAACAGCTAGTGTAGTTAACCTAGCACAATGTAGTTCATCTATCCATTGAATAAAACATGATTTAAATGTCTCGGTGACTAAGTCACAATATCATTACCACAAGTCTCACCACCACGGGGTAGCAAAGAGTCGGATACAACTGAGTGACTTTAATCATACATATTGATAATACAACCTCTCAAATGGAAAATATACAATTATTCATCCTCTTCTGATAGCTGGAAACCAGACTAAAACTTTTTTTAAAAAGAATTATGAATGATTTCTCTCTCAAAAAGAAAAATGTTATGTATAGAAGGCACATATTACTTGCTCTCAGAAAGAACCAAAGTGACACTTTATGAGTCTGTAAGTCTCCAGTATTGTTAGCCCTTGCTTACACCACGTGATAACTAAAATTGCTCCTTTCTATTCCTTCTTTTATATGTTCTCAAACAAAACTAAGGTTTTGAATAATAAATAGATCTGTACCTATAACTCTTGGTTCTGAAGAATGCATCTTTATTGGTTTTACTGATTTCTGAGATTCATATGGAAGAAATAATTGACTGTTTTGAGCGGTTTTGTTCAACGTAAGTACAGGTTGTGGATCTTTTTCAAAAATTCTAAAGAGAATAGTGAATAATATTAAATATTAGCTAAGTAAAAATTGGCATATTTTAAAGTTAGAAAAGATATTTAGATATTATATAGCTAAAACTCCCCAAATTGTATAGAATATGTAATCAATTTTAAATGTAGAATATCTGTTCACATAAAGAAAGTCCTATTTTAAAGTTTACCTATACCTTTCTCTTGGGGCTTCCCTGGTGGCTAAAATGGTAAAGAATCTGCCTGCAATGCAAGAGACCCTGCTTGGGAAGATGCCCTGGAGAAAGGAATGGCTACTCTCTCCAGTATTCTTGCCTAGAGAATCCCATAGACAAAAGAGCCTGGCGGACTCCAGTCCATGGTGTCTCAAAGAGCCCGACATAACTTAGTGGCTAAACCCCCACCATACCTTTCTTTCAATTCCTTTCTCTTTTCTACATTTTTACTTTTTTCTTCTAGAGTTTCTGGAAGATTCTTCATTTCATAATGTCTTGCAATCTGCTAAAAAGAAAAATGACAAAGCAAAACAAAATAAATACCTGCAAAGCATTATGAAACATTTGGTTATCTTAACTAATGAATATGATTTTTTTCTACATAATCACAAGATTTATATTTTTGGTAGTACTAACAATCTTTTAGTGAAAGTTACTAAAACAGTCAAAATTAACAATAAATTATACTCCTTTTATTCTTCCTTACAACTCCATTAGGAAACCTAGATTTCAATCAACTTTCATTCTTTTTTAAAAGGACAGTCAGAAGCAATGTAGATGTTGATTCCCTACATAGAGATATCCAATAGTTACTATATATTTTAAAGAAAGTGACACCCATTTTCTTCTTACTAAAATGATATTACTGTTATGCGGAATCTCATGCTTACAGATGATAAAATACCATCTTTAACACAATTTTAATAAAATTTAGAAAATTAGCCATTCAATTTTTTCTCAAAATTTGGAAGTGACTTTGGTGGCTCTCATACTCATCAATTAAAGTCACATTTCAATAGATGACACTAAAAATATATTCAAGAAAATATCATGTATCATCAATCTTAAAGGCTAAAAACTAGTTCTGGCCTAGCTTTATAAAGACTGCAGTCATAAATTTTCTAGATTAAGTTTTTAAAATCATTTAATAACTTGTTTTGCTTTTTGACAGCATTGCTGTAAGCTCTGTCAATGCCTTTAAATATCTATTATTAAGCTCCAACTTGCTCTTTCTTTATCTTCTTTCCTTAGCTCTCAAAGAAAGTTAAACTATTTCCAAAACTCAGAGTTGAATATACTCAATACCTAAAAACATTTTGGCTCCAAAGGTAATCTGAGGCAAATAAATTATTGAGTTGCTTTAGAAATAGCTCTTCTTAGACCGTCATCTAACATACCATTATATTTATACATTAACACACATATTAGAAACACATAACAAAATTAATACCTGGTTTAAATAATTAATTTCTATTTCCATGTCATCTACTTCTTTCTTCAAGTCACATGATCTTTTGGAAAACTGGTTAGCATGTTTAAGAATATCTTGTGTTTTATATCTCAAATTAACCCTTTTATGTTAAGGAACTATGTTATATAAATAACTTTCACATTTATACTATAAGTACTATATAAAAACAATTAGTATTATGTAAAATTAACTATATATGTATCATATATGCAATATGAATAACAGTATCTGAAAACAGCAGAAAGACTAGTATAATCAGGCAAACTGTCAATTTACTGTTTGTCTATATTATATACTTAGCTTAAAAATAATATCTCATCAAATACATGTTAGGATTTTTTCTTTCAGTTAAATTTTTTCACAGGGCAGTTTTTTACTTTTATTTTTAACCCAAGTTTACCATGTCATTTGGCATGATAAACATAATCAAGTCCAAACTAAACTGCTCTAGTTCTATAATTTATTTGTTCTAAGATCAACATTATAAATCCACTCAATCTTCCTTTTCTTGCTCTTTATGGTCGATCTGTGCACCAGGAGAACTCAAAAGAGAGCTATATCTTCTGTTTGAACTAGATTTCTGCTTGAACTAGATTTACACTCAATTTGAAGTAGAGAATCTCTCAGCTGCTAACAAAACTTCTGCATGATTACTAGTTTCTACAATTTCCTAAGTTACTCTGCAATCCATTAGGAAAATTTTTTAATGTATAGAACAGTGCTAATGAACAAGAACTCCAGAGAAAATCTTTGCCAGACCTTTCCTATTTCACTAAAATTTAGGATTTATATGCTAGAGTATAAAATTTCAAATGAACATTATTTATAACACTATGCTATTATCATAGTATCAATTTAAATTTTTTAGATATAGACAGTTAACTCCTAATCTTCAACTCTCCCCACCTTCATCACCTCTTCAAGTCTGTCAAACAATGTCTCATCGTTTCTACAATCCAAGTCCCTAAACCCCTGCTGTGCCTTCTGCATCTACCACTAACCTCTGCCTCTTCCCACTGAAAGTTAAAACACTCACAGTTTAATAGAGGAAATGGACATGCAAATAAGTAATTCTAATGCAGTGGCAATGTATTAGATTAGCAGCAAATGAACAACTAAGTACAGAATAAGCTAAACCCAAACATGAAGAGAGCAAACAGCAAAGGAGTTAAAAGGATGATTTAGGATGAAGCAGCATGAAGCAAGGTAGAATACAGGGATAAAGAAGACTTAGTACAAACAGTGGAGTTATAATCTGATAGGAAAGCATATGAAGGATTGTGGAGGTTGGAAGAGGATTAAAGTTCCAAGTTCATCATGGGAGAAGATCTCCTTGACAAAGAGATGAGACTTAGACCAATTAAAAATTACTTAAGCATCTAATACAATGCCACTGCATTAGAATTACTTGTTTATATGTTTGTTTCCTCTACCAAACTGTGAACTCCTTATGAGAAAGCTCTGTATCTTCTTGAGTACTTCCTGGCACAAAGTAGATACCCAATGAATTGTGACTCACCTCCTTACCACCTTCCATCCTAATAGAAATAATCAACTGATTTAATTTATGAAGGATTGTGGAGGTTGGAAGAGGATTAAAGTTCCAAGTTCATCATGGGAGAAGATCTCCTTGACAAAGAGATGAGACTTAGACCAATTAAAAATTACTTAAGCATCTAATACAATGCCACTGCATTAGAATTACTTGTTTATATGTTTGTTTCCTCTACCAAACTGTGTGTGAACTCCTTATGAGAAAGCTCTGTATCTTCTTGAGTACTTCCTGGCACAAAGTAGATACCCAATGAATTGTGACTCACCTCCTTACCACCTTCCATCCTAATAGAAATAATCAACTGATTTAATTGAAACTCTTTGGTAAGACAAAGCAAAATAACATTTTTATTGGTTTGGTTGCTAAGTTATGCCACTTAAAGACAAGTACATATACCACTTTATTTGCATTAAAATTTCTTGCTTCTGATGACATGCACATATATGAAAACTAATTCCAGATGACCTTTAATCTCTTAATTTTTTAATTAAACAAAAAACCAAATCAATGTAATAGTCATAGGGAAACACAGTAACAGCTAGAATATAGAAACAATACTTATCAAATAAAAATTCTAAGTAGAAATACTACTGTGGATACATATGTAGTGTCCAACTGGTAAGTGATGGAAAGGGAGCAGGCACTGAAAAACAAAACCATATTTTAGATTGATTTATTATATTCTTTTCACTAAAGGGTAATTTTATTAAAACAGTATGGATCAAAAATATGTATGTATCAAACAGTATGTATAAAAAAATTATACCTAAAAATTCCATAAAAATAGTTTCATTCATTTTCAGTTGTTCAGTACTTGCCAACATTCTGTTTTTAATTTCTTCATATTCTCTTTCTTCTCATAATATTCATGTGAGAGGGGTGTTTCTGAGTATTTTAGTTGGTATTGCTTTAAAACATCTTTATACTGACATATATAACCATGGTACATTTTTCTGTTAAAAGAAATGATATCAATATAACAAAAGTGTATCTAAAAACTTTCTAAAATCACTTGTTAAAAACTACTAAATTAAGCATAAAAGACAAGTTAAAAATCTACTTATTTTTGTTTCACTCAATACTGTCTGCCCTTTAAACTTTTCTTAGCTCTATAAAACTTTTCAATTCTCTACACTTTTTCTTCACTACCTGAGTTACTCACTCCTTAATCCTCTTCAATTAAAATTCTACTTCCACCATACTAATGAATCCACCCTTGCCAAGGTTACCAATGATCTAATTTGTCCAACTTAGTGATCTCTTTTCACTTCTCATCCTACATGACAATGCAGAACCTGGTTCTTTTGATTACTTCTTGAATCTCTATCCTCCCTGAGTTCTAAATCTCTATTCTTCCCAGTTCAGCTACCTTTATAACTATGCCTTTAAATCTCCTTAAGTTTTCTATGCTAAAATTATCACATTCTATGTGACAGAACTTTGGATTCACAATCATTCTTGTATACTCCACAACTGTTTTAGAAGAAAATTTCAGCACTGTTTGGAGGAACTCCTCCAGTGCAGCTCAGGTAGAGGTGAATGGTCATCTCTTCAAGAACCAGTCTTGACTGAGATGGTCAATTCTTGCAAAAAAAGGTATTAACTCTTCCTTCTTAACCTGAACTTTGCATGATCTACAAGACAAGTCAGTTACTATGATTTATGGGCCAAATCTAAGTTGCTACCTGTTTTTGTACAGTCTACGAGCTAAGAACAATTTTTACATTTTTAAATTATTTTTAAAAATCAAAATAATAATAATACTTCATGACAGATCAAAATTAATGAAAATCAAGCTGCAAATTTCCTTAAAGAAAGTTTTATTACAACACAGTACTTACATATTGCCTAAAGTTTCTCTTATACCAAAATCCAGACTGGAGTAGCTGTGACAAAGACTTTAACATTTAAAAAGCCTAGAACATTTACTATCAGGACCTTTATCAAAACAAGTTTGCCATTCCTCACCTACAACATTGAACATGTTCAATCCAGTTCACTGCAAAACCATATTCTTGAGAGAAGAAAAAGATGGCAGAGTAGAGGGACAGGGAGCTCATCTCTTCCCACAAACATAACAAAACTACATCTACAGGTAGAATGATTCTTATAGAATATCTACTTAAAGCTTGCAGAAAATCTCAATTAAAGGTACAAGGAAGATTACCATGTAACCACTGCTCCTGAAGGAGGACTGAAATCTGAGCCAATTATCTGCGCTCCCACTTTGGCATGGGGGTGAGGCTTGGGCAGGTTCTTATGCAGGTGGATTTGTGAGCACACTTACATGCCTCATCCCTTCATAGATCATAGCCTGTTGTGGCAAAGGGCTGGCATAACTCAATGGAGCTATCAGCCATGCTGTTCAGGGCCACCCAAGATAGTCGCATCACAGTGAGGAGTTCTGACAAAATGTGGTCCACAGGAAATGGCAAACCACTCTAGTATTCCTCCTGCGAGAACCCCATGAACAGTATGAAGAGACAAAAAGATATGACATCGGAAGCTGAGTCCCCCAGGTTGGGAAATGTCCAATATGCAACTGGGGAAGAGCAATGAACAATTACTAATAGCTCCAGAAATAATGAAGTGGTTGGGCCAAAGGAGAATTAGCACTTAGTTGTGGATGTGACTGGTGGTAAAAGTAAATCTCGACACTGTAAAGAACAGTATTGCACAGGAACCTGGAATGTTAGCTCCACAAATTAAGGGAAATGGGCTGTGGTCAAACAGGAGATGGCAGGAGTGAACATCAACATTTTAGGAGTCAGCAAACTAAAATGGACTGGAATGGGTGAATTTAGTTCAGCTGAAATGATCTCTTTTAGGATGGACTGGTTGAATCTCCTTGCAGTCCAAGGGACTCTCAAGAGTCTTCTCCAACACCACAGTTCNGGGAAGAGCAATGAACAATTACTAATAGCTCCAGAAATAATGAAGTGGTTGGGCCAAAGGAGAATTAGCACTTAGTTGTGGATGTGACTGGTGGTAAAAGTAAATCTCGACACTGTAAAGAACAGTATTGCACAGGAACCTGGAATGTTAGCTCCACAAATTAAGGGAAATGGGCTGTGGTCAAACAGGAGATGGCAGGAGTGAACATCAACATTTTAGGAGTCAGCAAACTAAAATGGACTGGAATGGGTGAATTTAGTTCAGCTGAAATGATCTCTTTTAGGATGGACTGGTTGAATCTCCTTGCAGTCCAAGGGACTCTCAAGAGTCTTCTCCAACACCACAGTTCAAAAGCATCAATTCTTCGGCGCTCAGCTTTCTTCAGTCCAACTCTCACATCCATACATGACTACTGGAAAAACCATAGCTTTGACTAGATGGACCTTTGTTGGCAAAGTAATGTCTCTGCTTTTTAACATGTTGGCTAGATTGGTCATAAATTTTCTTCCAAGGAGCAAGCATCCTTTAATTTCATGGCTGTAGTCACCATCTGCAGTGATTTTGGAGCCCTCCCCCCACCAAAAAGTCTGTCACTGTTTTCACTGTTTCCCCATCTATTTGCCATGAAGTGATGGGACCAGATGGCATGATCTTAGTTTTCTGAATGTTGAGTTTTAAGCCAACTTTTTCACTCTCCTTTTTCACTTTCATCATGAGGCTCTTTGGTTCTTCTTCACTTTCTGTCATATGGTGTCTTCTGCATATCTGAGGTTATTGATATTTCTCCCGGCAATCTTGATTCCAGCTTGTGCTTCATCCAGCCCAGCGCTTCTCGTGATGTACTCTGCATAGAAGTTAAATAAGCAGGGTGACAATATACAGCCTTGATGTACTCCTTTCCCTATTTGGAACCAGTCTGTTGTTCCATGTCCAGCTCTAACTGTTGCTTCCTGACCTGCATAGATGTCTCAAGAGGCAGGTCAGGTGGTCCAGTATTCCCATCTCTTTCAGAATTTTCCACAGTGTGTGGTGATCCACACAGTCAAAGGCTTTGGCATAGTCAATAAAGCAGAAGTAGATGTTTTTCTGGAACTCTCTTGCTTTTTCAATAATCCAACGGATGTTGGCAATTTGACCTCTGGTTCCTCTGCCTTTTCTAAATCCAGCTTGAGCATCTGGAAGTTCACAGTTCAACTACTGTTGTAGCCTGGCTTGGAGAATTTTGAGCATTACTTTACTAGCGTGTGACATGAGTGCAATTGTGTGGTAGTTTGAGCATTTTTTGGCATTGCCTTTCTTTGGGATTGGGATGAAAACTGACCTTTTCCAGTCCTGTGGCCACTGCTGAGTTTTCCAAATTTGCTGGCATACTGAGTGCAGTACTTTCACAGCATCATCTTTCAGGATTTGAAATAGCTCCACTGGAATTCCATCACCTCCACTAGCTTTGTTTGTAGTGATGCTTCCTAAGGCCCATTTGACTTCGCATTCCAGGGTGTCTGGCTCTAGGTGAGTAATCATACCATCATGATTATCTGGGTCATGAACATCTTTTGTGAATAGTTCTTCTGTGTATTCTTGCCAAGTCTTCTTAACATCTTCTGCTTCTGTTAGGTCCATACCATTTCTGTCCTTTATTGTGCCCATCTTTGCATGAAATGTTCCCTTGGTATCTCTAATTTTCTCAAAGAGATCTCTAGTCTTTCCCATTCTATTGTTTTCCTCTATATCTATCTTTGCACTGATCACTGAGGAAGGCTTTCTTATCTCTCCTTGCTATTGCTTGGATCTCTGCATTCAAATGGGTATAGTTTTAGAAGGTCTTGTAGGTCTTCATAGAACTGTTCAACTTCAGCTTCTTCAGCATTACTGGTTGGGGCATAGGCTTGGACTACTGTGATATTGAATGGTTTGCCTTTTAAATGAACAGAGATCATTCTGTCATTATTTAGATTGCATCTAAGTACTGTTGCAGTATTTGGATGCATTATTTAGATGTAATTAATTGATGCTTTTGAACTGTGGTGTTGGAGAAGACTCTTGAGAGTCTCTTGGACTGCAAGGAGATCCAACCAGTCCATTCTGAAGGAGATCAACCCTGAGTGTTCTTTGGAAGGACTGATGCTGAGGCTGCAACTCCAATACTTTGGCCACCTCATGCGAAGAGCTGACTCATTGGAAAAGACCCAACAGAGATCATTCTGTCATTATTTAGATTGCATCTAAGTACTGTTGCAGTATTTGGATGCATTATTTAGATGTAATTAATTGATGCTTTTGAACTGTGGTGTTGGAGAAGACTCTTGAGAGTCTCTTGGACTGCAAGGAGATCCAACCAGTCCATTCTGAAGGAGATCAACCCTGAGTGTTCTTTGGAAGGACTGATGCTGAGGCTGCAACTCCAATACTTTGGCCACCTCATGCGAAGAGCTGACTCATTGGAAAAGACCCTGATGTTGGGAGGGATTGGGGGCAGGAGGAGAAGGGGACGACAGAGTATGAGATGGCTGGATGGCATCACCGACTCAATGGGCCTGAGTTTGGGTGAACTCCGGGAGTTGATGATGGACAGTGAGACCTGGTGTGCTGTGATTCGTGGGGTCGCAAAGAGTCGGACACAACTGAGCGACTGAACTAAGCTGAACTGAACTGAACTGATGTCTGTGTCTCTAAATCCCCTATACCCTCTAAAATTGAATACAGGAAGGGAAAACAAGTTAAGAGTAAATCCTGAAACCTTCTTTTTAAAACATGTATGACACATATGGCAGAACTAACATATTATTTTTAACTTTAAATTTTATGTAATGCTTAAATCACTGCTTTACTAATGTTTGTACTGTCTGTTTCAAGTCTTTCATTCTCCCCGAGTCACTCATTTTGAAGTTATTGATTTTTCTTATTTTACCTGTAATTAAAATATCTTTAATAGGAAAGTTTATCCACTTATTTTTGTTATAATGGCCATTTTTTAATTTTGCTTTTGTTGTTGTTCAGTTGCTCAGTCGTGTCCAACTCTCTGAGACATCATGAACTGCAGCAGGCCAGGCTTCTCTGTCCATCATCTCCCAGAGCTTGCTCAGACTCATGCCCATTGAGTCAGTGATGCCATCCAACCATCTCATCTTCTGCCATCCCCTTCTCCTCCTGCCTTCAATCTTTCCCAGGATGAGAGTCTTATTTACAATGAGTTGGCTCTTCACATCAGGTGGTCAAAGTATTGGAGCTTTAGCTTCAGCACCAGTCCTTCTGATGAATATTCAGAGTTGATACCCTGTAAGACTGACTGGCTGATCTCCTTACTGTCCAAGGGACTCTCAAAGAGTCTTCTCCAACACCACAGTTCAAAGGCACCAATTCTTTGGCGTTCAGCCTTCTTTATGGTCCAAGTCTCACATCCATAATGACTACTGGAAAAACCATAGCCTCTACACAGACCTCTGTAGGCAAAGTAATGTCTCTGCTTTTTAATACACTGTATAGGTTTGTCATAGCTTTTATTCTAAGAGGCAAGTGTCTTTTAATTTTGTGGGTGCAGTCACCACCTGCAGTGATTTTGGAGACCAAGAAAATAAAGTCTGTCACTGTTTCCACTGTTTCCCCATCTATTTGCCATGAATTGATGGGACCAGATGCCATGATCTTTGTTTGCCTCTCAGAAGACATTTGACAATATCTGGAGATACTTTTGATTGTCATAAATTACAGATGAGGTGCTATTGGACTCTAGTGGATCACTAGAGTAATTAATTTTTTATGTGGACAACCCCACAATAAAGAATTATCTGATCCAAAATGTCAACAGTGTCACTATTGAGAAACTGGATCTAAGGTTTGACAGAATTTACCTGAAAAACTGAGTCTGAAGTGTTCTGAAGGGCATGTGTGGTAGAGGGAAAAGGGAGGGAAATAAGGGAGAAAAGAGGGAAATAGGCATTTATTTACATTTCAGTTTCATTTACATTTCTGTTTCTTCTAAGTTATTGATCTATTCATGTTTCTCTTTTTCAGTCTAGCAATTTATATTGTCCAAAAATTTTTCCATCTCACCTAAATTTTCAAGTTTGTTGGTATATAATTTTATGTAGTATCATCTTAGGACTTTGAAAAGATTTCTTTCATAGGTGTAGTGATACACACTGTTCCCCCACTTTATACTTTTCTTTTTTGACAGGGAGCTTCTCTTTTTTTCTGTATACTTGCTGGAACTTATTAGTGCTTGGCTATATTAATTAACTCAATTTTTAAAATTTCATAAATGTCTGCTTTTCTCTGTTAATTCCTACTTTTTTGCATTTATTATTTTATTTTTGTTTTTAAGTTAAGCTTTTCATATTTTAAGTTCAACATTTCAGATTAATACTTAATGTTTGGCTGATTTTAATCTTCCTTATTTTCTAATATGTTTGTTTTCAAACATAAACTTCTGTAGACCAGTTTGGCTATATTTCACAGGTTATAGTATGCTTTTAAATAGTTTTTAAATTCTATTTTGATTTCTTCTATAGCCCAAAAGTAATTTGAAAGCATGTGAANAAGGAGTACGTCAAGGCTGTATATTGCCACCCTACTTATTTAACTTCTATGTAGAGTACATCATGAGACACGCTGGACTGGAAGAAACACATGCTGGAATCAAGATTGCCAGGAGAAATATCAATAACCTCAGATATGCAGATGACACCACCCTTATGGCAGAAAGTGAAGAGGAACTAAAGAGCCTCTTGATGAAAGTGAAAGAGGAGAGTGAAAAAGTTGGCTTAAAGCTCAACATTTAGAAAACGAAGATCATGGCATCCAGTCCCATCACTTCATGGGAAATAGACAGGGAAACAGTGTCAGACTTTATTTTGGGGGGCTCCAAAATCACTGCAGATGGTGACTGCAGCCATGAAATTAAAAGACACTTACTCCTTGGAAGAAAAGTTATGACCAACCTAGACAGCATGTTCAAAAGCAGATATTACTTTGCTGACTAAGGTCCATCTAGTCAAGGCTATGGTTTTTCCAGTAGTCTATGGATGTGAGAGTTGGACTATAAAGAAGGCTGAGCGCCGAAGAATTGATGCTTTTGAACTGTGGTGTTGAAGAAGACTCTTGAGAGTCCCTTGGACTGCAAGGAGATCCAACCAGTCCATTCTGAAGGAGATCGGCCCTGGGATTTCTTTGGAAGGAATGATGCTAAAGCTGAAACTCCAGTACTTTGGCCACTTCAAGCAAAGAGTTGACTCATTGGAAAAGACTCTGATGCTGGGAGGGATTGGGGGCAGGAGGAGAAGGGGACGACAGAGGATGAGATGGCAGGATGGCGTGACTGACTCCATGGGCGTGGGTCTGGGTGAACTCCGGGAGTTGGTGATGGACAGGGAGACCTGGAGTGCTGCGATTCATGGGGTCGCAAAGAGTCGGACACGACTGAGCAACTGAACTGAACTGAAGGGCCTCTGTGAAGCGAAGGGACCCAGACTGGGAGATGCAGTCCCACAGCAGCCTCCTGCTCCACCCATGGCCTCTGCGGCCCATGTCCACCCTGCAACCCTCTCACCTCACCTCAACCTCCTCAGAGACCTGTGGTTAAAAACTGTGAAAATATCACAACACTGTCCAGCCCCACACCAAGTTCACATCCAATCCAGCTCAGATTTTTGCTCATCCGGCACTTCCTCAGCTTCCTAGGTGGTGCTAGTGGTAAAGAACCCACCTGCCAATGCAGGAGACATAAGAGGCATGGGTTTGATCCCTGGATCAGGAAGATCCCCTAGAGGAGGGCATGGCAACCCACTCCAGCATTCTTGCCTGGAGAATCCCACGGACAGAGGAGCCTGGCGGCCACAGTGCATGGGCTCCAAAGAGTCAGACACGGCTGAAGCGACTTAGCACACATGCACACGGAAAGTCTTCAGGGACCCCTAACTAGGGTGAATCCCCCCCAGCACCCCCAGAGCACTCTCACAGTGTTCATCTCTTGCTGTCTGGGTTCCTGCTCCAGACCGGAAGCCCCATTAAGCCAAAGACATGTATGTTTGCTATCACGGCATCTCCAGAGGTGCAGGCCACGTGGACTCTGGGAGCTACCCCATACTAGCCTGGGCCAGGCCCCATGCTAACGGCTCAACCCGCGCGTCACACTTAATCCTCACCATCACTCTAGGCAGTGGAGATTATCACCCTCCTGTACAGATGAGGACAGTGATGCTCAAGGAGGAAGTGACTTCCCTGAGGACACCCAGCTAACCCGGAACATGCTAGGACCAGCTTTAATAATCTGTGGTCCAAAGTGCAAAATGAACATGCAGGGCCCCTTGTTCAGATTTCAAGACAGAGACAGAGGAGCATTAAGCCAATCAGAGGTCCTCCTGAATTCAGGGCCTGAGTGAAGGCACAGTTACACGCCCCTGAAGCTGGCCCCTCGGGCACCCATGTGCTCTGACTCCAGGCCCAAAGCCAGGCTCCTCCCACTGAAAAGCCCTCGGGCATCAGACAGCGGTTCTCACACTGGAACATACCTGGGAAGCTTGTTGAAAACCAGCCTGCTGAGCTCCACCCTCAGGATTCCCATTCAGTAGGTGAGAGGTGGGCCTGGGAATCTGCATTTCTAACCACTGCCTTTCTAGAGGTGATGTTGCCAAAGCTGGTGCTGTTGCCTGAGCACAAAACCACTACCCTAAGGAATGCATACGTAACTGGGGTGTTTTGAATCCAGGGCTTCCAGGAAGGAGAGGTTTCAGGTGAGTTATCAGGGCTAAGGGTATCCAGTATCCTTCAAATCATCCTCAGGCCTCAGTCCAAAGGCCCAGCTCTGCTAAGAAGGAGAGAAGGATGGGGAGGACAGGGAGAAGCAAGGAGGAAAAAAGGAAAGCTTTCCACAGGTTACTTTGTTAATTGTTGTAACAATCTTGAGAGGTAGCATCTATTATCTTTATTGTAGAGGAAACCACAGCATAAAGAAATCAACAATTTGCCCAGGGTCATAGCCAGGAAGTTATGGACACCATGACTAAACCTAGTTCTAGCTTACGTGTTGTCACAAAGCCTGCTCAATCAGCTGGCCCTGATGTGTTCTAATCTCACGACCAACTTGGCTTAAGGGAGCAGAGCCAGTATCCTTGGGTTAGATTCATACAGTCCCAACCCCTGAATAACTCTGACAAGCCCCAGCAACCCCTCAGGGCCCTCCACACATGGTGCCCTTCAAGGTCAGGCCTAAAGCACAGACCTGGGACTCAGCTGAAGGGGCCAATTTCTGAAAGCATTTCAGCAGGTCAGGGTGCCCACTCCCAGACTGGAGGTTCCTCCCATATCCAGGCCCTTTTCCCCAATCTCTTCTCTGGTCACTTACTCACACTCTAAGCCCTAGATCACACACCACCTGTCCTAGGATTTGCACAGGCTGTGTTCCTTCTTCCTGGAATGCCCTACCTGTGTGTCCAACTCCTATCCATCCTTCAAAACCCCAGGTGAGCTCTGCCTCCTCTGAGAAGTCCTCCCTAGGCACCATCATGCCACTTTCTGCTTCCCTAGCTGCTCTCCAAACATTCATTCTACAAATATTTACTGAGCATCAGCCCTGCTGCAGGCACAATGCAAGGTGCTGGCGAGGCAAAGGCCAGACCAAGCTCTACCAGGTCAGGGTACAGGTCCGCTTTATCCCACGAGCCTCTGCCAGGAGGGCAGACAGGGCAGGGGGTGGGTGAGCAGAGAGGGTTCTCCAGGGAGTGATGTTAGCTCAGCCGGAGAGTTGGAAAGGTGAGGATATGAGAAGTAGTACAAACTCCACACTCCAGGCCCCTGCCAAGTTGTGGGGAGCAGCTCCCCAATGCCCTTGGCAAAGCAGCACAAAACGACTACCAAATGAACATAAGTCATGCTATGCACCTCTGTGCCAAGGGGCTGTGCTGGCTGTGGGCTCCCCAGGAAATCAAAGAGAGGGGGAAAGGATGAACCCCAAGCAGGAGGCAGCCCTGAGTAGGCCTCTCTGCCTCCTCCACCAGGAGATGTGGGCTTTCAACAGTGGAGGGAGGAGGAGGCAAGGGTGCCCTCCCTCTGATGTCCTTGCCCTGGGACCACTCCTCTGGGGGCGGAAGGTATTAAGGGCACATTCTGGAAAGCCACAGCCCGCAGAAGCCCCAGGCAGGAGAGGGATGGCTGCGGCCTGCCCAGGGAGGGGAGAGGCTGGAGTGGAGCCAGGCTGGCAGAGGAAACATCTTGAGAGGCAGGAGGGAGGAAGGGAGGAGGAATGAGAAAGGAGGAAAGAGCCAGACATGCAAACACCTCCGCCTCCTCTTTCCAACCAAAACAGAATCCCCAGCAGACTGAGACCTGCGGGGAAGGAGACAAGAAACGAAGCTGGGGCCTCAGAGGGGCGGGTGGCTGGGAAGGCGCCCAGGGGCTGGAGCCTCTGGAAGTTCAGTAGCCCCGCCAGGCATAGGGTAGGGGCAGGGGAAGCCCCCTCCATCACCAGAGCCCACCCAGCTCTGTGCCGCAGGAGCCGAGGCTCAGGGAGGAAGGGGATGGGGACTCGACCTGGGCACTCCTATTGCTCCTGCAAGGCCCACTCAGGTACCAACTTTTCCCACAGCCCCTGGGCTCCACCCCACCCCCCTGGGCTGGGCTGGGCTCCAACCCCAGACAGAACATAAACTCAGAAAGTACTGTGCTGCGAAACTGATGTGATGGGGGAGTCCAGGCCCAGTCCTTAGAAGGCCCACAGCCTGGTGGGAAACACAGGGAATTCAAAGGAGGGAACAGTCCCAGGCCGCGGGGCAGCTCTGGACTCCCAGACAACCAGGACCTGGCAAGCACCTGGGGCCAGTCCACAGAGCCTAAGGGAGGTCTTTTCCTCTAACAGGACACACGGCTGGGATGGGAGTCAGGACGGAGGAAGAGGGAGGAATCATCTCTAACACACAGCCCCACAACGCGCACGTGCACACATACACACGCTCAGCGCCAAGAGCTGAGGGGCTTTCAGGGACCCGGGCTCTGGGCCTTGGACAAATCAATCCCCTGATGTCTCCAGGTCTTTCCACTCCCTCACCTGTACCATGGGGGCTCCTGTCCCCGACCCCTTCCTCCCAGGGAAGGATAGACCTCCAAGTGGGTGAGAACTGAGGCCTCTGGTATGGCTTCAGCACTTAGGAGAGAACCTCATCCCCACCCCACCCCACCCCATCCCTGCTGGCACCCTCCTTCCTCAGGCCTCCACCCACCCATGGTACAGAGCCTGGGAGACAGAGGCTGCAGACAGAAGAGGAGGCGTCCTGGCGCCCAAGGGGGAGAGTGGCCCCAGAGCAGATCCACCTTCTGTCTGGGGGCCCTTCTCGCCTTCCTCTCTCTCTGCTGGAGGAAAGCCCCGCCTCCCCACATATCCTTACNCGACCGAGGATGAGATGGCTGGATGGCATCATGGACTCAATGGACTTGAGTCTGAGTGAACTCCGGGAGTTGGTGATGGACAGGGAGGCCTGGCGTACTGTGATTCATGCGGTCGCAAAGAGTCGGACACGACTGCACGACTGAACTGAACTGAACTGAGTTGCTAAAAGTAGAAAATGATAAGGGGTCAGGAGTGGTAATGAGGAGGGTTAGAAGACTCAAGAAAGACTCCTTAAGAAAGACTCTTTAAGACTCCTTGAGAAAGAATAAAAGCAGCAGATGACTTAAAGGAGGCAGAAATCAACCCCAGAAAGAAAAAGTGCAACAATAAACCCAAAATACTATATAAATCTTGGTAATCTAATCCATAAGCCTGGCTCTCCATAACCCTGGAGGGGTTTGAAGATGGAACCAGAAATGATACCCTTGGAGAAGTAGGGGAAGTATTTTCAGAGAAGCATCAACCTAGAGTAGTGTAATACTCCTTGGAGACAAGGTAGTGAAGGGAAAGACTAAAATTAGGAGGAAAATTAAAGATCTGAAAGAAATAAAAAACACAAGATATGTCATGGCTTCCCCCACCAAAAACACTACCACTCATGAAGCAAACAGCACAAAAGAGAGTATAAGTGACAGGACAGAACACTCTCAAACTAGGAACCCTTTCCAAGCAATAAACAGGAACAGAAAAAAAGCAAACCAAATCCAAATAAAACTACTACAAAAGGTCAGAAAATGCAAATAAAAGCTTTTCCACTGATGAAAAGCCCCCCTTACCCCACCTGACAAAACAAACAATGATTCTGGAGAAAACCATAACACAACTTTTCAAACTCAATTCAATATTGTCAAATAAGCATTTGAGGATATGAAAAAAAAATACTTGAATTAGAACTATAAACACTAAAAACATAAATGGACAAAAAACAAGAAGAAGTGAAATAAAAGATGACCAGATTCAGGGAAGAAACAGAACAACAACAAAAATGAAGACTTGGTTACAAGGAGGAAAAACAATAGATTCAAATGAAAACTTAATAGAGGGCATTGAAGAAAAGCAAGAAAATAATCAAGTGAATGAAAATGATATTAAGAAAGAAGTTGAGGGAAAAAGTTTGAGAAATCATGGCCGAAATGGCAAACAAGCAAAGAAAGTCAGACAAACATATAACTGGTATCCCTGCAAAAGAAAAATCAAAACACACAGGGAAGGGGGAAATGTGCTCCAAAATCCTACTACTCAACACTACAGTCCCCAAAAAACCTTTACAGAAATAAAAGAAGACCAGCATATACATACAGAAAGGGTCCCTTGGATACCAGAGCAAAAGTAAAATAAACAACATTCTCAGTGCCTCCAGGCAAAAAGGCAAGAGAATTGGCATCAGATTCCTCAAAACAGCACAGAAAACCAAAGCAACAGTGGTATAGTACTTAAACAAGGAAAGAATGTGTGACCCATCAAAGTCACTCAAGCTGTCATTCGAGTATCAAGGCCATACAAAATAGTTTAGAACATTCCAGAACTCATGGGATATACAAATGTGCCTTTCCTGAGGAAATCTACTAAAAGATGAACTTTATTTAACCAAAAGATGAAGTAAAGTGACACAGAAGGACCAACAGTAAGCATTTCATCCATTTCATTTTAGAGCAAAGACTAAAACAAGGGTGGGCAATGAGTTAAAAAATAAAAATTTGCTTTTAAGCCATTTTTCAAATAAAAGAGCAAGTCATTATAAATTACTAGTAAATTCCATATATAGGAAAAGAATAAAAAATGTTCCAAATGCTTTATTATATTTTTAACTATATTGATCAATTTATATAATATATAAAATGGGAGGAAGCTGCTTATCCAAAAAATCATTATGAAAAATTCATAACACAAAACAAGACAAAAACATTAAACTTAACTTGGTTAGTCACATGTGGAGCTTAGTAGGATAGGGAGAAATAGGTTTTTTATAATAGTAATGCATTCAAGGTTGTCATCAAATGACTTCCCTCATGGCTCAGACTGTAAAGAATCTGCCTGCAATGCAGGAGACTGGGTTTGATCCCTGGGTTGGGAAGATCTGGAGAAGGGAATGACAACCCAATCCAGAATTCTTACTTGGAGAATTCCATGGACAGAGGAGCCTGGCAGGCCACAGTCCATGGGTTCGCAAAGAGTCAGATACAACTGAGCAACTAATACAAGCATAATGCTCTCAAGGCTGTCTCAAATGATTTAACTACAGCAAAAGAAAATACTCTCTAAAGCTCAAGGAAAAGTGTATGATTCAAATTTAAGGCAGGAGGTTATTAGATAGTTCAAAATAGCAGAAAAAACAGTATTGTTAAAGAATATGATTTCACAGAAGTTTACCTTCTCAATCCAGCTGTGTCCTGGCCTAGAGTAAGATGACTCTATATTCACATATATACAGAAATGGTGACCAAGCACCACAAATATACTTACAAAGATCACTGATGCAAAAATAAGGAACAGCCATGACAGTAATAAATTTAACGTTTTCTGAGTACTTACTATCTGCTTATAAACTGTGTAGCATAATCTCATCTGACCCTCCCAAAAGGCTTATGAATACAGATACTTTTATTATTCCCATTTTACAGCTGAGGGCACTGGGGATAGAGAATCACCTAATTTACACAGTCACAGAAATACAAGTGGTGAAACCAGGACTAAAATCCAAGTCTGAAAGATTTCATGGTTCATGCTCTTAAATCAGTATGGCATTCTGCATGGATCTTTATAATAAAATCTCTTTTAAATACAGTAATGTGCCCTAGTACATATGCTTTTTAAAAAGTAAGCAACGATATACAGTTTATGATAATAAGTTTGCTCTCCTTAAATTCATACAATAATTTACTATTGAGGTTACAGGCAGCCCAGTGTTTTGGATAAAGTTCAAACTATTTTAAAAGGGATAAAAGACCAGATTATCTCTTCAGCCACCCTGTAATCCTTACCACTCCACCCCAATCTACAATCCGCTTCACCCTACAATTAAATCTTATGTTCCATTTTCTCACTTGTAAATCTGCTCACATGCAGTTCTCTCTGCAGGGCAATTCCATCCCCACCTATTCCTGCAACTGTCTAGAATTATTTCCTCCTTAACACCCTTGAAGGACTATTTTAGGAATGACTCCTCAAAGAAAATCTGCCTAAGCATGCACCTACATGACCTTTGTCTGTATTTCTCTTCTGTTTATGTCTATAATAGAATTTATTTATTCTATTAATAATGGTCAATTATTACTTGTGTCCTTGAGTGTTCCAGTACAGTACCTAGCAATCAGAATTTTTTAAATGCTAATTGATGGGAGAAAAAAATGTCTGATGTGGTTACTTGAAAAGATAATTTACAGGGTTGACTCCAACTATCCATATACCAACAGTAAAACTAATAATTTCAGTTTTAATACCTATTATTCAATTTGACATTTAATGGGAGAAAGTTATATTTTTATCAGTTAACTCTTAGATGATGCTTTAATATGAGAAGTTCCAAAATTATACTTTTAGAGAACTCTATTATTTTAAAGGAATTTAACATTTTGTTTTTCTCATCAAAACTGCAGTTCTGTTTTTCCATCAAAGGGTACACTGACCTATTTGCTAGAAAAAGAGTAAGACAGTAAATTGGTGAAATGACTTGACAAAAGTTTGTCACTAATTATCACAAAAAATATCTAGGCTATTACCATTGGTCATCATAACTTAATAGGTGATTTCAATACATTACTAAGACACATAATTTGTAATTTTTTCCTTGATGCTACCATCAAAAGTTAGAATTATGCCCTAAAACCCTTATTATGAGTGCTCTTTTATCCATGAATATAGCTATATATTTTGAAAATCTTTTTGACAACTTGTACTACCTTCTGACATTACTAATGAGTTCCTCTGGTAACGTAGAAACACTTTATTTCTCTAAACTTAAAGGATAACTATCCCCTTCTATCATCCTAAGAACTGAAAAATATGCCTAGCTTCACCTTATCCATAAAATTCACAGTGCCTACATAACAGTTTGCAAACTAGAAGGAAAGTTAGTTTTTGGTTCTTTTTCTGATAGATACAGAAATTAAATGTTTTGCATAAAAGGAAAAACTATATTCTAACCTACCTAGTATTAAGTAACCAAGCAAAGGATATGACTTAAGTGAAAAAAATAAAAGACCAAGAAGTTTGAGAAGATGTGAATTTTAAATTCCACTTCTTAAAACACCAAGCAGCAAATAACAAAGATAAAATTATAGAAAGACAAAAGACAATAAGATAATACTTTATTAATCCTTTCCTCTTGATAATTCAGAGATTAGAAAATATCACACTATAAAATATTAAAGCAAACCATTTTAAACCCTAATAACTACTCCTGCTAAAATTGATTCAAAAATAAAAATATGTTTCTAAAAGAAAATATATTTCCAAATGAAAAATAAAATAACACCAAAAGAACTAAGCTGGCTCTAAAACCATAAAAAAGCAAAATGCAGGAGAAAGTTTAATAAGATGTTCTCATAATAAAAATTTATGAAGTACTAAATTAAAGTAATAAAACTTAAAAAAACACCATTCTTTAAATATACAAAACATGTCTTTCTTTCAAAAATCTGATATCACAGTATCACAAATTTTTACAAAGTTCAATCACTAACCTGTATTTTTTCATAATAAATTTGCAGTTATATTTACCTTCAGATCCCATGATGAAGTGATGGATATCAGGGCCTGTTGACATTCGAGGTCCTTGACAGCTTTTTTCTATTATACCTCTAGGTGTTACCATTTTTATATGAACCACCTGTTTAATACAATGCATGATGTAAATTCTAGATGTCTGTCAGTGAATGTTGTTTGTGTGGGTACACACACCCTATATATTTATATAAAACACTATTTTTAAAATATTGGTTTAGGTGACAAATGGTGATTCCCTTCAGAATTCTAATATCTTTAGTAATTATTAGACTAAAAATAAATTTTACATAACTTTAAAAGAGGGAAAAAATATTCTAAGATTGTTATTGGTCTAGGAATATTCAGTCTTAAAAATTGAAAAACAATTTCTTTAAACCAAAGTTACTCTAGGGTTGCCCATGTGGTAAAGAACTAAGGAACAGGAAAAATATGCAATGATCATATTTTAATGGGTTCATTCTTTCACTCATTTAACATTTATGAAGCACTATTATGCATGCTAGCATTATTTACATGCTTAGAAAATGCTTACATTCTAAGAAAAGATTTATTCTTGTCTTATTCCACCTTCAACTTATCTACTTTACCCACTCAGTAGAAAAGAATGAAGTATTAATTCTGATCATATAAAAATTGGGATGAAGAGGGAGATGTGACTGATTTAAAAAGAGGAGGAGAGATAAGTGTGAGAAAATCATTGTCGGGAGAGGGTCAATCAAAAACTGTTTCTCAGATCTGACTCACAAATGGTTAGGTAAAACCCAACACATTCTTAGGATGGTTTTTTGATGGATAAATAAAAATAGAGTAGGTATTATTGAAGGAAATGAACAAAGGATGTAAATAAACAATTTACAAAATAAAAAAAAACAACTGCCAATAGGACAACTTTTAAATTTTAAAAGTTTACATTTACTAACAAAGAAATATAAAATTATATGACAAAAATGTAAATAAAAGGTCTAGTAAAACAAACATTCTCATAGCGCTAGTAAGAATGTCAAATGGCACAAGATTTCTAAAGAGCAACTTGGCTATAAGGGTCCAAAGACATAAAAACATGCTTGATCCAACAATTCAACCTCTAGGAACTTACCCAAAGAACATGATCAAAGATGTATGCTAAAGAAATTACTACAAAGGATACTTTCCCCTTTATTTCCATAAATTTTAAATAAAAAATAAAAAATATTTTTATAGGGAATTATTTTACTAAATCACAAATTATCAATGAAAGAGAATTATATACAGTTTTTAAAACTAGTGATACAAATCTATGCTCATATACATGGTAATGTATTGATAATATAGTTTAAAGAGCAGATTAAACACAATATGATGCTTTTTTATAATTAAAACTAGATACAAACATGCAAATAAATATATTAAGATGTGTACTTATAATTTGTGACCCTTAAGTAACTGTAAAAAGGATTAAATTACATGCTTTAGCAGTACTAAAGGTAGCAGTCTATCAAATATGCTTAACTTTGATAAAGCTTTTAATAATTCAATAGCAAAAGGATCAAATTCTCTCCTCTGAAACTGAATTTGTTATCTTAACTGCAAAATGAAAAATGTGATTTTAAAATATCTTCAATTAAAAAAAGATAATGTAAATATTTTTAAAGTGTTCATTATAGAGACAAAGTCTTAAATTGTTGGGTGTTAACTACAAAAAACCAATATATTTTATCAATAATTTGATATTTCTATCAACACAGACATGGTAAAAATATTGTAATGGTAGAGTTGAAAAACAAAGCTAAACAGCTTTAAGAATAATATTAGGAACACCACATTAATAGTCTCAAAAATTATCTTTAAATTGTGATCAAAATATTGATGATAAAGGGAACTAACATGAATGAAATAGCTATTACATGCCAGGGATTCCACTACGAGTTTTCATTTTATGTCCTTTATTCCTCATAGCAACTCTACACAACAAATAACATCATTCTATTTTATACTGTAGGATACTGAAGTTTAGAAAGGTGAAACAATTTGCACAAGGTCACACAATTAATCACTGTAAAAACTACAAATAGAACAAATGATACAGAATTCCTAGCCAGGATGCCTATCACACTAACTCTCAAGAGCAATAACACCAGGTCAGTGAAAACAAAGTGATGTGTACATAAAACGTTACACTAACTAGAACATTTTCCACTGGGCTCTTTAATTCTACATAGAAACTTTCTTTCAGAAAAATAAATATAATGTCTCATAAGGCCAAAGACAGACTACCTAACTAAACAGACTAAAATCTTGGTAGAGTTGAAGACTAAGGCTCTAAGTCTTGCAGAATAAAATTTATATGTATTTATAAGTCAGATAAAACATCTACAAAGCTTAGGTATCATTCACTCAAAAACAAGCATTCTTAAATGACCACAGTTGCTGTCTTTTAACTGTTTGGATTATAATGCATAGTCAATGTTATTATAATCAAAAGGGGTATACTTTTCAGGGGACTCTTCAACTCAATTTTTAACAGCTTAACAACTTTATAATAATCTCTATCGACCAATCAATTATTATATAGTAATTAGAAAAAAAATTACCAAGTCCTCAATATTGCCATAGATATTCTTCTTCATGCTGATGCTCGAGTAGATACCCATCCTCCCACAGTGCTGAATTCCAGGGAATCTGGTTCATGACCTGTACAATAACCACTTTCTTTAAGCTGAAAAACAAAAATGTAATATTTTACCAGTGAAAATGGCCCCATTTTGCATAGTACTCAACACATTAACTCTTTCCACATTAGAATTTCCATATGTCTTTGCTATCTGGACTCATTAAAACCTAAATAGATAAAGAAACACTTTTATCACACTTGTCCAAAAATATTTTTAGTTTTTGCCTAGTGGAAAACTTCGCAAAACTGAAAACTATGAACCAAGAGGTATTTTCCACAGGCTCACCAGGCAATCATACTCCTTACATTCTTTCATTTAAAAGACAACTACCCTTCTTACTTCGTATTCCAACAAAGAAACAACTTAAATACTTATAGACATCAGATTATACTTAAATAAGTGCCAACTTCACCTGAACGCTTTCAATAAATAAAGCACTTAATCTCTTATTTTCCCTATCCTAATATAATCTGCAGCAGGCCTGCAGAAAATCTGAGCAAATTGCCTGTACTTAAATCTCTCAAGGAGTCATGTGTTTTAATGTACAGCCATCTGGCTAGGTTTCCTGCATGTAATACCATCATTTATTTGTGATGCAGATCATGCATTCCTGTACATTAAATAGTCACTTGTTTCTCATTTTTCTATATTAGCTTGGCTTTGCCATCTGCACAGCACCTGAGGTTGAATGGATGCCCTTTACTGCAACAACACCAAAGCCATTCCACTAAAATCATTTTAAAGGCTCAGCCATCTCATGTCGAACGGTACAGACACCACCATCTGCATACCCACTGTCTACTGCACTCAAGCCCATCAATCTGTGTTGACCATTTTGATAGTCATCCAATTAAGCAACTGTTTCTGTTTTTCAAGTAAGCCATGCAGAGATGTAGAATATGTCAGTTGTGTTTATAACTGTGTATTTAAGTATCGTATGCAAGTTATAATCCAAAATTTGAAAGTCAAGTAGGCTAAAATAATTTGTTAGCTTCTGCAGATAAGCAATGCAAATTATTTATCATGTCTAATTCTGTTGCTGGAAAACAAGATTTAAAAAGACATTACTAAATAATGGAATTTTTCACTAAACATTCAATATGTTTATTTAATTTTAAGAGGTAAATAACCACTCATAAATAAGTAGCTTAAATACAAAACTGAACGTTAAAATCGAGATTATCAGACCAATATACTTCCCTAACTCCCCAACAATCTTTATTCATATCCCAACAATCTATATTCACACTGCGCTGTGCTCAGTCACGTCTTGACTCTATGTGACCCCATAGACTGTAGCCTGCCAGTCTCCTCTACCCATGGAATTTTTTATGCAAGAACACTGGATTGGGATACCATTTCCTACTTCGTATTATTTACTCTCAAAAGACTACTGTCTTTCAACTTTTCTGAAGGTAACAAATACACACATACACACACACACACAGAACTCTTGAAACTAAACAAGAAAAAATCCAATTAAACAATAGACCAAAGATCTTAACAGACATTTCACTGAAAATAGCAAATAATCATATGAAAAGATGTTCCACATCATATGTCATCAGAGAAATAACAATTAAAACAAGATACTACAACACCTCCAAATGAATGGCCCAAAATCAGAATACTGACAATACCAGATGCTAGAGAGGATATGTGGCAGCAGAAACTCTCCGTGCTGGTGGGACTGCAAAATGGTACAGCTACTTTGGAAGACTGACAATTTCTTACAAAACTAAATATACTCTAGCAATCATACTCCATCTATTTAGTCAAAGGAGTTGAAAACTTATGTCCTCATAAAAACCTGCACACAAATGTTTAAAGCAGCTTTATTTATAAGTGCCAAAACTTTCAGTAGGTGAATGGATAAACTATGGAACATTCAAATAACTGAATATTTTTTAAGCTGAGAAGAATTGTGGCAGCAGAAACTCTCCGTGCTGGTGGGACTGCAAAATGGTACAGCTACTTTGGAAGACTGACAATTTCTTACAAAACTAAATATACTCTAGCAATCATACTCCATCTATTTAGTCAAAGGAGTTGAAAACTTATGTCCTCATAAAAACCTGCACACAAATGTTTAAAGCAGCTTTATTTATAAGTGCCAAAACTTTCAGTAGGTGAATGGATAAACTATGGAACATTCAAATAACTGAATATTTTTTAAGCTGAGAAGAAAAAAGCTATCAAGCCATGAAAAGATATGGCTGCTGCTGCTGCTGCTGCTGCTGCTAAGTCGCTTCAGTCATGTCTGACCCTGTGTGACCCCACAGACGGCAGCCCACCAGGCTCCCCGGTCCCTGGGATTCTCCAGGCAAGAACACTGGAGTGGGTTGCCATTTCCTTCTCCAATGCATGAAGGTGAAAAGAGAAAGTGAAGTCGCTCAGTCGTGTCTGACTCTTAGCGACCCCATGGACTGCAGCCCACCAGGCTCCTCCGTCCATGGGATTTTCCAGGCAAGAGTACTGGAGTGGGGTGCCACTGCCTTCTCCGGAAAAGACATGGAGGAAACGTATATTACTAAGTGAAAGAAGCCAATCTGAAAAGGCCACATACTCTATGATTCCAACTGTATGACATTCTGGAAAAGGCAAAACTATAGAAACAAGAAAATCAGTGGACGACTTTCCTGGTGGCTCAGTGGCTAAGGCTCTGGGCTCGCAATGCAGGGGTGGGTGGGTTCAATTCCTGGTCAGGGAACTAATTCCACATGCTGCATCCAAGAGTTCACATACCGTAAAGCAGCCACAAGGCTGTAACAAATGAATACTGAACATCCCATGTGCTACAACTAAGGCCCGGCACAGCCAAAGAATTAAGTAATAAATATTAAAAAAAAAAAAAATCTATGGTTGCCATAGGCGAGGGGTTAGGGGTAGAAAATAAATAGAGTACAGAGAATGTAGGGAAGTGAAAGTACTCTGAGTGATATTATAATGATGGGTACTCAACTGAGCGACTTCACTTTCAATTTTCACTTTCATGCATTAGAGAAGGAAATGGCAACCCACTCCAGCGTTCTTGGCTGGAGAATCCCAAGGACGGAGGAGCCTGGTAGGCTGCCGTCTACGGGGTCGCACAGAGTCGGATACGACTGAAGCAACTTAGCAGCAGCAACAATTATTTAAACATTTGTGCAAACCCACAAATGGACAGCACCATGAGAGAGCCCTAAAATAAACTAAGGGCTCTCTGTAATTACGCTGTGCCAATGTAGGGTGCCACTGTATCACTTATACGGGGAAACTAAGAAAGCTGAACTCAGAGAAACAGAGCATAGACTGGTGGTTACCATGGGAAGAAAGGGTGGGGGAAATGTGACACTATTGGTCAAAAGGTACAAACTTCCAGTGACAACATGAATAAATTCTGAGAATTCAGAAAAGAGAAATCTACCATTCTGTGAGTGATGCTGATATTGGGGGAGGCTAGGCATGCATGGGGACACAGGCATATATAGGAAATCTCTGTACCTCTCTCAATTTTGTTTTAAACCTAAAATTGCTCTAAAAAAATAGAGTATTTAAAAAAATGAAACAAAGATAGTTTCAGACAAATGTAGAAAAATTCATCAACAGCAGACCCACACTAAAGATATAAATATTTAAAACAAGTTCTTCAAGCAGAAAGAAAGTATCACCAGATTGAATTAAAGGCATCATAAAGGGTAACTAGGGGCTTCCCTGGTGGCTCAGTGGTAAAGAACCCACCTGCTAATGAAGGAGATGTGGGTTTGAGCCCTGGATTGAGAAGATCCCCTGGAAAAGGAAATGGCAACTAACTCCAATGAGTTGCCTGGGAAAACCCATGGACAGAGCAGACTGACAGTCCATGGGGTTGCAAGATTGGACATGACTAAGTGACAAAAAACAAAACAACCAGATGGGTAAATATAAAAGATGCTTTCTTATTGTTTAAATATCTTTAGGTGATGACTTACTATTTCAGTAAGAATTATAAAAGTAGAACATGTGACAATAGTACAGAGATAAGAAACATAATATTCTATGTGTTTTATGCTAAATGCTAGGTATTATATTACCACCTTAAAGTAGACAGTTTTAAGTTAAAGATATATACTATAAAACCTGAAACAATCCTTAAAATAACAAAAAAGATAATATGGTATCATTATACAAAATTCAATCCAAAAAAAGGCAGTAAAAAGTGGAAAAGGAGAAAAAATAGGTAGGTAAGATAAAAAAAAATGGCAAGATGACAGACTTAAACTGAACCATATCAATAAACCACAATGACAGTAAATGGTCTAACCACTGCAATTAAAAGATAGAGACTGTCAGGTTAGATAAAAAGGAAAAACCAACTGTTAGCTACTTACAAGAAAAGCACTTTAAATATAAAAATATAAATTAGTAAGAAGTTTAAAAATGGAAAAAGGAAAAATATATACCATGCCAACAACAGTGAAAACTGGAATGGCTGTTTTAACAACAAATAAAGTAGACTTCAGAGCAAAAACTACCATCAGAAAGAAGGAAAGTAATTTCAATAACAAAACGGTGCACTAATCAAGAAGCTATAACAATCCCAAGCATTTATTCTCCCAATAACAAAGCTTTAAAATATATGAAGTGAAACTGATAGAACTGCAAGAAAAATAGATCTACAATAATAACTGGAAGTTATAATTTCCTTCTGTCAATAATTGAAATAACAAGTAGACAAAAGAAAAAGTTTTTAATACAGAAGACCTAAACAATACTATAAATCAATGTGACTTTATAGACTACTCCAACCAACAGCAGCAGAAGACAAATTCTTTTTAAGTGTCCATGGACTATTTACAAGGTAGTCCATGTTGTAGGCCATAAAACAAGTATCAATTAATTTGATATGCTTTAGGTCAATAAAGAATGTTTTCTGAACACAAGAGAATTAACAGAGAAATCAGTAACAGAAAGATGTTTGAAAAAAAATCCCCCAATAATTGGAAACTAAATAACATGTAAGTACCTATGGGTCAAGGAAAAAATCAAAAGGGAAGTAGACAATATTTTGAAATGAATGAAAATGAGAAGATATATCAAAATTTGTGGAATACCACTAAAGCAGTAGTTGGGAGAAATTTATAGTACTGAAAACCTATATTAAGAAGAAAGGCCTCAGACTTCTCTGGTGGCACAGCAGATAAGAAGCTGCCTGCCAATGCAGGGGACACAGGTTCCATCTCTGGTCTGGGAAGATTCTATATGCCATGAGGCAATTAAGCCCAAGCACCACAACTACTGAGCCCATGCTTTGGAACTGAGTCACAACTACAAAACCCACGTGCTGCAACTACTTAGGTTTGCTATGCTTTAGGGCCCGCGAGCTGCAACTACTGCGCCTGTGTGCCAAAACTACTGAAGCCCACACACCTGGAGCCTTTGCTCCGCAACAGGAAAAGTCACCGCAATGGGAAGCTGGCACATCCCCAACAAACAGTATCCCCTGCTTGCCATTAACTAGAGAAAGCTCATGCAAAGCAACAAAGACCCAACACAGTCAAAAATAAACAAATAAAATAAAATTTTAAAATTATATTTTAAAAAAAGAAAGGCCTCAAATCACCTCATCTTCCACCTCAAGACATAAAAAAAGCATTTGACAAAATCCAGAATCCACTCCTAATATAAAACACTCTATTTTCTGTTCTAGGTTCTTTGTATTTTCCTATGGAATTTATTATCACCTTATCAATTTCTTTAAAAAAAAAACAAAGCCTCTTGGGATTTTGATTGGGATTGCATCAATTCTATACATCAGCTTGGGGAGAACCAATAATAATACTGAATCTTCTGACCCATGAACATGGTATAGCTTTAGGTTTATTTTAGGTCTGTTTATTTCTCTCAGCTGGGTCTTGTGGTTTTTAGTATTCAAGTCTTTATATCTTTTAACAAATTTTAATATATTCATTTGACTGCTCCGGGTTTTAGCTGCATCATGCCAGGTCTTCAAATCTTCACTGCAGCATGTGGAATCTACTTCTGTGACCACGGATTGAATCCCAGCTCCCTGTATTGAGGGCATGGAGTTTTAACTACTGGACCATCAGAGAAGTCCCAGTATTTCATATTTTTAATAGATTTTTCCTTAAGTATTATATATATATTTTATAATATAAGTGGTATTTTATAAGTTTCCAATTTCTGATTTTTTTATTAGAATACAGAAACAAAATTGATTTGTGTATATAGCTTTTAAATCTAGCAATCTTACTAAATTTACTAACTAGTTCTAAAAGTTTTAGCTCCCATTAGATTTACTACATAGATAATCATGTCCTTTGTGAATAAAGACAATTTTACTTCTTCCTTTCCAATCTGTATGCCTTTATTTCTTACTTTAAAAAATGTAAACAGTTTTATTGAGGTTTTTACACCCCATCCCTGGGAAAAAAATAGGATATGTGCTTTAATTTTAATAAAATTATAGGATATTTAAACAAACCTACAGTGACAAAAAGCATATCAGAGACTGACAGGGATATAGTAAAGATGAGATGGAGAGAAATATAAAGAGGCCAAAAGGAAACTTTTGGGGTTGGCTGGCGCATGTGTTCTACATCTTGACTGCAGTAACGGTTTCATGCTTGTAGTCATATACCAAACCTCATCAAGTTGCACATTTTAAACGACTGCAATTTACTGTGTGACAAGTATATCTCAATGAAACTATTATAAAACAAAATAAAAGAAAACGACTCAAGATTTTAGCTCAAGCTGCCCAAAGAATTGAACTATCACCAACTGGGATTGAGAAGGCTACAGAATAAGCAAATTGTGGAGGGAAAACTCAAATTCAATTTTTAAAATATTGAGTTTAAAATGTCTATTACATATACAAGTAGAGATATCAACTAAGCAAGTGGATATGCAAGTCTAGAATTCAAGAAAGAAGTCTGAGGTATACAAATACTGGAGTCTGGCATATAGAAGGAATATTTAAAATCAGCTATCCTTGAATGAAGCAAACACTACTCAGTAAAAATTAGTGAAATTAATAAAAGTTCTAAGCACTTTACATTATTAACTTATTTCATCTCAACAAAAACTTTATGAAACAGGAATCATTATTTCCATTTTATAAAGAAACTGAGGCATAGAGAAATGCATTCAGAGGTGAGGAAAATCATAAGTCATATATCCCCAGACTACTAACTAGTAAAATTAAGTAGCCAAAGAGTCAATAAACATAGAAACAAATTCCCAAAATCCATAACTGACATTTAGTGACCTCCCTTAAATTTCACACATATTAAAATCAATGTAATTTACAAGTTAAAAAGATGAAAATCTGTGCTACCCAACTACTATATTTGTGTCATTTAAAAACTTTTAGAATGAAAAAGCAGCAAGTTTTAAGTCAGTTACCTCAGCTGAAGAAGAAAATGAAGGATGCAGAAGCATAAGTGAGGAAGAACCTGAACTAGGATCAATACAGCTGAAGAAACTATCTTAAAGTCTACCAGAGGCAAAAAGAAATGTTCTATGTTGGCATTTAAGGAAATGAACTAGTAAGTAAAATATTAAAAGTTCCTAGTCTAGTAAAATGTCATTTAAATTTCAAGGAAATATGTTCTTTGAATTTTAATTCTAACCTTTACAAAAAATCTTGGAAAGGTTAAAATACTACATCAAATGCTGAAATAAAGGATATAAAATTATAGACATGAAAGGCCATCCTTTGTTATTTAAAAAAAAAGAAAATCCTGCTGTGTTGATAATGCCTCTCAGAGCAACAGAAGACTAAATAGGTCTTTCTACAGTTTTTTTCATTAAATGCTATTATTCAACCCATGAAGTTAATTATAAAGTATAATAATTAACAGATCTAATTACCCTGAATTTATAAAACCTTGACTTACTGAAGATCTTTAATGCCTCAATGAATACGTTCAATTTTATCTAGTTCTCTGTACCTTAGTGCATAAATTAAAAAAAAAGAAAGATAAAAGTTTAATAATTTTTTTCATAGCCTTTCATACATAATTGATCACTGGACAACCCACTCCAGTATTCTTACAGGGATAATCCCATGGATAGAGGAGCCTGGCAGGCTATAGTCGATAGGGTCGCAAAAAGTCAAACACTGACGGAGCGTGCACACACATACACACACCAACTGCCTTCAACTCTTTACCATGAAGAGGGAAAAGATAAGAAAGAGAAAATCAACAAGCATGTCACATCGCTATGTTCTGATAAAACACAGAAAGGAGGGCGTCTCTGTAACCCAAACTGAACAAAACATTCAGTTCAGAGTTAGCAAACTGGACTTTTTAATTTTGTTTGCAAAAGCTGAGTTACAATTATCTTGACCATATTTTAAAGGGCTGAAGGAACCAATACATTTTAATAATGACCTGCCTAGACTCCATGCAGAGAACCTCAAGTTTCCTAAAATTCATTAGGATCCCAAAAGTATATAAGGACTCTAATAAGAGTTTCACTTATTCATGACATAAGCAGTTTTCAGTAAAATTATTCACTGAAAATTTAAATGAATAGCAAATACCAACCAACTGATCAAATTTATTAATTTCTGAAAATTCTATGTCCAACTTACTCTATTTTGCTCCATTTTTACTACTTTATTTCAAGTCACTATCAGCCCTTGCCCAAATCACTGCAGCAGCCACTTTATCTGCCTTTATGTGTCCATCCATCCTGCACACAATAGCATACAAGAATTATCTAAGTACAAAGGTAAAGTTCAAACTTTATGATCTAACCTCTTCGTATTGACCTGGCTTCATCCTCTACCACTACTAAATGTATGAAAGAAAGTGAAAGTCACTCAGTTGTGTCTGACTCTGTGGGACCCCACGGACTGTATAGCCTGTGGAATTCTCCAGGCCAGAATACTGGAATAGGCAGCCTTTCCCTTCTCCAGGGGATCTTCCCAACTCAAGGATCAAACCCAGGTCTCCTGTATTGTAGGCAGATTCTTACCAGCAGAACCACAAGGGAAGCCCAACTATACGTATACTCATCCAGAATACAAGCACAAAGAATGTGTATTCTCCGATATACACAGCCTAGATCTCAGTCATACTCAGCTACCTGCAGATCCCCTCAAGAAACAGCTGCCTATAAAGCTTCCACACGTGCTACTTCCTCTGACTGGATTGTTCTCTCCATCCCCACATTTCCTTTTCACTCTGATTTACCCTGAAGTTTCATTTTAAATGCCAAGGTCTCTATGATACCATCTTCAACTCCCCTTTGAACTTCATTTGATGAGCCTTAACAGTTAGAACTGGACATGGAGCAACAGACTGGTTCCAAATAGGAAAAGGAGTACGTCAAGGCTGTATATTGTCACCCTGCTTATTTAACTTAGATGCAGAGTACATCATGAGAAACGCTGGGCTGGAAGAAGCACAAGCTGGAATCAAGATTGCCGGGAGAAATATCAATACCCTCAGATATGCAGGTGACACCACCCTTATGGCAGAAAGTGAAGAGGAACTAACAAGCCTCTTGATGAAAGTGAAAGAGGAGAGTGAAAAAATTGGCTTAAAGCTCAACATTCAGAAAACGAAGATCATGGCATCTGGTCCCATCACTTCATGAGAAATAGATGGGGAAACAGTGTCAGACTTTATTTTTGGGGGCTCCAAAATCACTGCAGATGGTGACTGCAGCCATGAAATTAAAAGACACTTACTCTTTGGAAGAAAAGTTATGAGCAACCTAGATAGCATATTCAAAAGCAGAGACATTACTTTGCCGACTAAGGTCCGTCTAGTCAAGGCTATGTTTTTTCCTGTGGTCATGTATGGATGTGAGAGTTGGACTGTGAAGAAAGCTGAGCACCGAAGAATTGATGCTTTTGAAGTGTGGTGTTGGAAAAGACTCTTGAGAGTCCCTTGGACTGCAAGGAGATCCAACCAGTCCATTCTAAAGGAGATCAGTCCTAGGTGTTCACTGGAAGGATTGATGCTAAAGCTGAAACTCCAATACTTTGGCTGAAGAAGCACAAGCTGGAATCAAGATTGCCGGGAGAAATATCAATACCCTCAGATATGCAGGTGACACCACCCTATGGCAGAAAGTGAAGAGGAACTAACAAGCCTCTTGATGAAAGTGAAAGAGGAGAGTGAAAAAATTGGCTTAAAGCTCAACATTCAGAAAACGAAGATCATGGCATCTGGTCCCATCACTTCATGAGAAATAGATGGGGAAACAGTGTCAGACTTTATTTTTGGGGGCTCCAAAATCACTGCAGATGGTGACTGCAGCCATGAAATTAAAAGACACTTACTCTTTGGAAGAAAAGTTATGAGCAACCTAGATAGCATATTCAAAAGCAGAGACATTACTTTGCCGACTAAGGTCCGTCTAGTCAAGGCTATGTTTTTTCCTGTGGTCATGTATGGATGTGAGAGTTGGACTGTGAAGAAAGCTGAGCACCGAAGAATTGATGCTTTTGAAGTGTGGTGTTGGAAAAGACTCTTGAGAGTCCCTTGGACTGCAAGGAGATCCAACCAGTCCATTCTAAAGGAGATCAGTCCTAGGTGTTCACTGGAAGGATTGATGCTAAAGCTGAAACTCCAGTACTCTGGCCACCTCATGAGAAGAGTTGACTCATTGGAAAAGACCCTGATGCTGGGAGGGATTGGGGGCAGGAGGAGAAGGAGATAACGATGAGATGCCTAGATGGCATCACCAACTCGATGGACTTGAGTTTAGGTGAACTCCGGGAGATGGTGATGGACAGGGAGGCTTGGCGTGCTGCAATTCATGGAGTTGCAAACAGTCAGACATGAATGAGCGACTAAACTGAACTGAACTGAACATCTCATATTTAGCTGCCTTCTAGCAATTCTCATTGAATTATATTGTCTTTTTACCTAATTTTCTGTCGTAATATAAGCTTTCTAAGGGTAAGAGATGGGTGTCTTATTCACTATGGAGTTCACAGCATCCAGATCAATACCTGACCCACAACAAAACCTGAAAAACCTAAGTCAGTGAATATACTATGAAAGGTACTTTTTTCATAGAGGGGACACACAGCAGTTTTGAAAATCTTAAATAACATACCTGTCTTTCCAATTCTTGTCTGTTATGCCAGCCTCTACATGAGCTGTCAGATTGTTTTCATCAACCCAGAGGATACGATTCTGTTGCAAAAGAAGAAAGAAGTCTCATCTCCATGAACAGACACTGTCTCAGGAAATACAACTTCCTAACTCTAAGCATCAAGTGACAAGATAGAAATTAAGTAGCAGTACCCACACTAGAAAGCTCCACTTGTCCCTGACTATACAACATCACAGAGTTAGTAACACAGGCAGTATATTGCACAGGAGTTGGTTTAAAACACAGATACTCGTAAAAGGAGGAAGAAGGTTTCAGATTAAATGAGACTAAAAGAAACCACCAAAAGCTACCGTGGGCCTTGTCTGAATCCCTATTCATAAAATGAACTATAAAATGAAGACAGTTTTGAGATAACTGGAAAACGAACGTGGAATGGATACTTAATGACATAAGGATTTACTTTTAATTTTGTCAGAAGTGATAACATAGCAAGAAAAATGTCCTTTTTAAAAGAAATACACAGAAATATTTGGTGTAAAGTAGTATGCCATCAAGATTTGCTTTAAAAATAGAAAAAAAAAGATAAAGTCAATATGACAAATGTAAATAATTATTTAGAGACTAGAAATTTTATTCTCTTAACTTTGATGCTTAAAAATTTCAATAAAATCATAAATATTAAAGTTTTTATTATAATAAAGGATTATAGAAGCAGGAATACTGTTGACTATATGAAGATCAAGTTCACACCCAAACTAAAACTTTAAAGTAGCACAAGAGCCAACTCTTAGACCATAATGAACCAAAATTTCAAAAAATAATTCTAAAATTAATAGTTCCTTTAAATGGCAACCCACTCCAGTATTCTTGCCTGGAAAATCCCATACACGGAAGAGCCTGGTAGGCTACAGTCCATGGGGTCACAAAGAGTTAGACACGACTGAGCGACTTCACTTCACTTTACTAATTTTAAGTTAATCTTAAAATTAATTAGCCCCTCTGTTCTTCCAAAAGCAAAGTGCAATAGCATTAGTAAAAATTTGAAAACAAGTAAGTTATGATGACTCGAATTAACACTAATATTATTTGTTTTTTTAATTATACAAATCAGGTCATCTATTGTATCACAATTCAATCCATGCTTTTCAAATTATCAATTTCATATGTTAATTTGGTAGAATTCATCAAGGTGTATGACTAAGAGTGAACTTAGCTTTTGGAGACCTGAAAATAAACATAAAATGATGAAAAGAATTTTAAACAAAATGGACAATATACTTTTTAAAAAAACAACTAAGATTGAGCCATAAAGAAAACTTTTAAAACCAAACACTATCTTCAAACACATCTTATGTTATCATATACCATTTGTGAAGTGTCTAAAGAAATAATTGTTCTTGTCTCATCTGCAGGACACATCAGGCCATACGAAACACTTGTTCCTCCTGCCAAAACAGAAGACAATAACTATGCTTAAATATTATTTTTTAGCTACATATCTAGGGCAAATCCCTAATACAAAGTATACAAATAGGCCCACTAGGAAAAATACCTATTTCTACTTTGCAAAATGTAATTGGCAAATACTAACACACTAAAAGTAAACTCACCTTTATTTTATGGTGCGTGCCAAAATGAAGAAATATTATGGAGCTGAGCAATGGGACATGGCTCCATCCCTTGGGCACACTCAAGTGAAGCCCCTAACAATTTGTGGAACTCCAAAAACATAATTAGAGAAGTTCTAAGCTAATGATTACTGTGGAGAGACAGCATAAAAGAAAAAAAATACCCAACCTATACAACTAGAGACACCATTATCTCCTTTCTATCATATTTAAGAGATTCACTTATTGTTTAAAATACTATCATATATTTCCATACAAAAAGACCTCAATAAATTAGAATATATTCCTTAACATTTGTTGTCAAAGGAAAAATGCTTTCTTGATAACAGTATAGAACAATATAGTATTCTCAATTCTTAACCAGATCTGTATAATCATATATCAGAATAAATTTTTAATAGGTACTTTCATATGTTTTGGACAGAATACACATGGAGTCACCTTGACACAAGGTAAGAATTATAGGGGGTGTTTACCTACAAGGTTCAGCTTAATTTTTCAAGGTATGATAATATTAAGAACATAGCTATGACCAGGACCACTATTTCTTGTCATTTGAAGTCAGAAAACTATTTCATTAAAAGTGGCACTGTAATGCTTTTGTACATGAATTCAACAGGAAGTACCAGCTGAAGAAGGTCTGGAACTTATGATGTGTAGGGGTCCCATTTCCATTCCATTAATGCCAATTCAGTCAGTGAAGGGAACCTCCTTTGGCTTGTGGAAGTTGTTAAAACAATATGGTTGATGGATGATCAAAAGAGATTAAATTTGCTTTAAAATGTAAAATAATGTTAATTTTCAGTATTAAAAGATACTATTCATTTGGTCATCACTGTCCTGGTTGATCTTTTACATGTGCATATCCCTCCTCAAAGATTTATGTTGGGTATAGCTAGTCTTTGAAAAAATAATATTCTCTCCATTAAGATAAAGGTTAGAAAGTAATTACTAAAGAAGGTACATTTTCTTATTTAGGCAGTTAAGTCAGAGCTTCAATTAGAATCCATATGGGAAAGAAGCCACGAACTAGGGTAAATCATATCTCAAATAGTTTAGGTAGATCTACTGAGAACAGAAATGAGCAGCATAAGCCAATTTTTCAGGATAACCATATCATAACTATAAGAATACTTATTTTCAGTGGGAATGCACAAATATTTAAAATAGAACAACTTTACATCACAGTAAAATTCAAAAGGCACAATACCTACCACCAATTGGTATGATACAAAGGTTATATTTGCATGCTAGATTCACAATCTTAACTACATCATCATGACATGCTGTTGAAAAAAGGGAAAATAAATTAATCCCAAACATGAAAAAAATCTGGATAATATTGCAATACAAGGGTCTAAAGTGCAATAAACTTCTTCATTTATTCACTCATGAGCACATTAAATCACTATCCTGAAACTATCTTTAACTTTTCATTTTTAAATAATTTTATACATTTGCAGTTTAAATATCTACACAGCATACACACATACATAGTATGTAGATATTCAAACTGCAAGATGAGAAAATCACCTCCACTGTAGGGAATACCATATTGTCTCAAATTGCCTTACTGTCTCAAAACTTGCCTTCACGCAACCTTATTAGCCAATGGAAATTTACATTAAAGTTTAACAAAGACCTCAGTGAAATGACAACATGCTGGGAAACAAACTTCTTGGAAGCTTCCCAAGTTCTTATACTGAAAAGTCAACAGAACAAAATTTTGATTTAGGCACCAATACACTACTCAAACAGATTATTTTCTTCCTGTGTATGTCAACCTCCTTCCTATCACAAAATTACAGCAGGAATTTTCCCTCAGATACTCCCTGAAAAGGAAAAATATCACATCTAAGAACTAGAAGTTCATATATGAGGTAATTTTTTGAAAAACAAAACAATCTATATACTCCTTTTATGGAGTCTGAAGAGAAAAATGGAAGAGAAGATTAGCAGAATTTCTTACAAGGTAATTATGGACAGTAAGAAGCAATATACTTATTCTGCTTTAAAATTTCTGCTACAAGAGATGGATATAAAGATTATACATATATATATAGGGCCTAGTCATCAGTAAGAGCAAAATAACAGCAGAAAGCTCATCCACCTTCCATCTCAAGTCATATCCATAAATGAAATTATTTTCTCAAAATTTAATTATTTATATCAAAGACAATATCTATATTAAACAACTTGCTTCATTATTTGAACACCATTATTTTTTAGCACACAAGTTAAGATCAACAAAGTACTCATTAGTTTGCAGTAATCAATTATCTTAACTAAAGTTTCTATGCATCTGAATGTATCATTGATTGATAATAATTTTATTAAGGTTTCAAATTAGCCAAAAATATATTTTTCTATATACTTCTTAAAAGGGTATGTACATATTAAATGAAGATTTAGTCATCAACAACAACATTAATCATTAAAACCATTCAGGATGATCATATTAAGAATTATATGACCTTCAGGAACTCTAAAACTCAGCAGTGGCCACAGGACTGGAAAAGGTCAGTTTTCATTCCAATCCCAAAGAAAGGCAATGCCAAAGAATGCTCAAACAACCGCACAATTGTACTCATCTCACGCGCTAGTAAACTAATGCTCAAAATTCTCCAAGCCAGGCTTCAGCAATACATGAACCGTGAACTTCCAGATGTTCAAGCCGGTTTTAGAAAAGGCAGAGGAACCAGATATCAAATTGCCAACATCCGCTGGATCACCAAAAAGCAACTTTCAGAAAAACATAATTTCTGCTTTATTGACTATGCCAAAGCCTTTGACTGTGTGTGTGGATCACAGGAAGAAACTGTGGAAAATTCTGAAAGAGATAGAAATACCAGACCACCTGACCTGCCTCTTGAGAAACCTGTATGCAGGTCAGGAAGCAACAGTTAGAACTGGACATGGAACAACAGACTGGTTCCAAATAGGAAAAGGAGTATGTCAAGGCTGTATATTGTCACCCTGCTTATTTAACTTCTATGCAGAGTACACGGAGAAGGTGATGGCACCCCACTCCAGTACTCTTGCCTGGAAAATCCCATGGATGAAGGAGCCTGGTGGGCTGTAGTTCATGGGGTCGCAAAGAGTCGGACACGACTGAGTGACTTCCCTTTCAATTTCATGCACTGGAGAAGGAAATGGCAACCCACTCCAGTGTTCTTGCCTGGAGAATCCCAGGGACGGGGGAGCCTGGTGGGCTTCCGTCTATGGGGTCACACAGAGTTGGACACGACTGAAGTGACTCAGCAGTAGCAGCAGCAGCATGCAGAATACATCATGAGAAACACTGGGCTGGAAGAAGCACAAGCTGGAATCAAGATTGCCAGGAGAAATATCAATAACCTCAGATATGCAGACGACACCACTTTTATGGCACAAAGTGAAGAGGAACTAAAGAGCCTCTTGATGAAAGTGAAAGAGGAGAGTGAAAAAGTTTGCTTAAAGCTCAACATTCAGAAAACGAAGATCATGGCATCTGGTCCCATCATCTGAAGTACTCAGCAGTAGCAGCAGCAGCATGCAGAATACATCATGAGAAACACTGGGCTGGAAGAAGCACAAGCTGGAATCAAGATTGCCAGGAGAAATATCAATAACCTCAGATATGCAGACGACACCACTTTTATGGCACAAAGTGAAGAGGAACTAAAGAGCCTCTTGATGAAAGTGAAAGAGGAGAGTGAAAAAGTTTGCTTAAAGCTCAACATTCAGAAAACGAAGATCATGGCATCTGGTCCCATCACTCCATGGGAAATAGTGGAAACAGTGTCAGACTTTATTTTGGGGGGCTCCAAAATCACTGCAGATGGTGATTGCAGCCATGAAATTAAAAGACTCTCACTTCTTGGAAGGAAAGTTATGAACAACCTAGATAGCATATTGAAAAGCAGAGACATTCCTTTGCCAACAAAGGTCCATCTGGTCAAGGCTATGGTTTTTCCAGTGGTCATGTATGGATGTGAGAGTTGGACTGTGAAGAAAGCTGAGCACCGAAGAATTGATGCTTTTGAACTGTGGTGTTGGAGAAGATTCTTGAGAGTCCCTTGGACTTCAAGGAGATCCAACCAGTCCATTCTAAAGGAGATCAGTCCTGGATGTTCATTGGAAGGACTGATGCTGAGGCTGAAACTCCAATACTTTGGCCACCTCATGCGGAGAGTTGACTCATTGGAAAAGACCCTGATGCTGGGAGGGATTGGGGGCAGGAGGAGAAGGGGATGACAGAGGATGAGATGGCTGGATGGCATCACCGACTCCATGGACATGAGTTTGGGTGAACTCCGGGAGTTGGTGACAGACAGGGAGGGCTGGCACGCTGCGATTCACAGGGTGACAAAGAGTCAGCCGGACACGACTGAGCAACTGAACTGAACTGAACTGAAACTCTAAAAATGTACAGCTCATATGTTTAAAAGTACCTATTTCCAATACTAAATTTACTTAAAAGTTTAACAATACTAAATTAATAATACAAAGAAAAACAGGAACTTACTTGGCCATAAAACTATATCAGGAATCTCTGAAACATTCCTTCCCTGAGCAAAAATATCTCATGAAGACAATGACCTGTTTTGTGGTTTTAAAAAAGAAAATGTAAAAATATCGCAAAATTAAAGGAAATTTTAAACTTAAAACTAAATAGGATTTATATGAAATTGCTTACCATGAGCTCTAAATACTCGATCATCTGCTTCTTGTGAATATGAAATATTAGTTTCTTTAAGGTCATGAAGAAAATCTTCACTTACAATAGAAGGAGGTGTATCACTAGGATTTAAGGATGCCTAGAAAATAAATTGTTTTTTTTTACTTATTTCTAGAAAATAAAAATTTGAAATGTTATAAAGAAGTGACTATAAAACATGAATTTTTTTAACATCTGAACTAGGACAGAAGCATATAAAAATAATAAATAATACATATGGAAACCAACTCTGTGACAGTAACCGATTACAAATGGTCTGAAAAACCACATTCTGTAACAAAAGTTATAAGAGCCTTATGTTTTCTCTTTTGCTTCTATATCCCATCTTTTCATTATTTCTAGAGTCTACAATTAAGGAGACTTCCCTGGTAGGCCAGTGGTTAAGACTCCATGCTTTCACTGCAGGGGGCATAGGTGCAATCCTTGATTGGAGAACTAATAAGTAAGATCCCCTATGCCACATGGTGTGGTCAAAAACAAATAAATATAGTAAAAATAAAGATTACAATTAAAAAGATAGAAAAGTCTGAAATCTTCAATTTTAAACTAGGGAGACTGGGATATAGATAGTTAACTTTTGCATTATCTACATTTCATCTGTAGATAAAATTTATCATTTCAGAATGATCAGCAAAAACTCTCCCAATAAGAAGTAAACCCATTTTTATAGGCCTGCTTAAAAATTCACGACGTAAACTTGATACTTAATTTCAACTAACAAGTATTCAACTTTAAAGGTATGTGACATTGGCTCACCCAACTTCTCTGAGCCTTGGTTTCTTCAACTATTAAATGAGATTATCACCATCAAATTTATACAACTGCCATAAGGAAGAGAGTTAAATGTGATTATTTTTGTGAAACGCACCTATTATCATGCCTAGCATATAGGACAGAGAAGGCAATGGCACCCCACTCCAGTACTCTTGCCTGGAAAATTCCATGGACAGAGGAGCCTGGTGGGCTGCAGTCCATGGGATTGCTAAGAGTCAGACACGACTAGGCGACTTCACTTTCACTTTTCACTTTCATGCATTGGAGAAGGAAGTGGCAACCCACTCCAGTGTTCTTGCCTGGAGAATCCCAGGGATGGGGGAGCGTGGTGGGCTGCTGTCTATGGGGTCGCACAGAGTAGGACATGACTGAAGCGACTTAGCAGCAGCAGCAGCATATAGGAAGAATTCTTCAAATGGCTAACCAAATCAAATCTGTTATGTTAAAAAAGCTATGGTATAGTATTTGGAAAAACTAAAATATAAGAATATGTAAAGAAAAATACTTACATAGCCTTTAAATATCTTATTAATGTTCTATATTTAATATTCAGTTATATAATAAATATTTCTTGCACATGTGCTATAGGGCCCTGGTGATACAGCAGTGAGTTAAACCCAAAAAACTGACCTCATGGAATTAACCTATAGTGGAAAGAAATGACCAAAAGAATCCTGATAAAATGTACAGATTACTAATTTTGTTAAGTTCCTGAAAATTGAAATGGCTTAAAACAGAAAAAAAGAAGTGCATGTAAAACTGGTAAAATTTCTGAATATGATACATAGATTGTATAAGTGTCAAAAAAAAAAAAGTAAAACAAATAATCAACACAGAAAGAGAAGATGGTTATTTTGAGACATTAGTCTGCCATCTTCTCAGCCAGCCAGACCTCTTAATAAAGTCACATCCCTTGCCTAAAAAAAAAAAAAAAAAAAAAACAGAAAAAATTAAGGAAATAGAAGATATTTTTTTAAAGAAAGGTTAAAAGAATTTGGTTTCGGAGAGGTAGGAATTAGATGTTTAGTCTAATTAAGGACAAGAATAAAATGTAACTGTGGACTTATAAATAAACAAAATAAGCACTCATTGAATATCTACAGTCCTTAATAATATGTTGAATATAGTAGATAATATAGTATAAATCATTGCCTCTGTGCTTATGGAAGTTATACACAAAGGGATATACAGAATACTATACCATAGTAAGTAATAAACATTATAATTATAAAGAAATGTTATTTCATTAGCTTAATATAGTTTAAAGGTTTTTAACCCCCCTTTCAGAAAAGTGATACAAGAACAAACTAAAATTCTCTATCACTCATATCTTAATCAAAATTCTATTCTTAATCTTTAAATATTTTTAATGTTTTGATAATACTATAATATTACATTTTTATTTTAAATTATTCTATATAAATCCTAGATTACTGTCAGTTCATTACAAAATGTAAAAATAACAGCAACTTATATTTTGGTAATAAAGTGCTCTCACAGAATTAATTCATTAAAAAAAAAAAAAAAAAAAACAGAAAAAATTAAGGAAATAGAAGATATTTTTTTAAAGAAAGGTTAAAAGAATTTGGTTTCGGAGAGGTAGGAATTAGATGTTTAGTCTAATTAAGGACAAGAATAAAATGTAACTGTGGACTTATAAATAAACAAAATAAGCACTCATTGAATTCTACAGTCCTTAATAATATGTTGAATATAGTAGATAATATAGTATAAATCATTGCCTCTGTGCTTATGGAAGTTATACACAAAGGGATATACAGAATACTATACCATAGTAAGTAATAAACATTATAATTATAAAGAAATGTTATTTCATTAGCTTAATATAGTTTAAAGGTTTTTAACCCCCCTTTCAGAAAAGTGATACAAGAACAAACTAAAATTCTCTATCACTCATATCTTAATCAAAATTCTATTCTTAATCTTTAAATATTTTTAATGTTTTGATAATACTATAATATTACATTTTTATTTTAAATTATTCTATATAAATCCTAGATTACTGTCAGTTCATTACAAAATGTAAAAATAACAGCAACTTATATTTTGGTAATAAAGTGCTCTCACAGAATTAATTCATTTGAACTTCACTACTACTAGTGATACATAGAATTGACACTTATATGACTCTCATTTCTCCTATTAAGGTAACTGAGGCTCACAGAGTTTAAAAGTTTGAGATAAATCTCAAGATAAATGCTGAGATTAGGCTCTACATCTGTGACGCTAAAAAACAAACAAACAAAAAATACCCCTAGAAAGTCTAACAAGGCCAATCAAACTAACAAAAAGGACAAATATATTAAAACAACTGAAACAAATTATAAAGATAAGTTTAATTAATTTGGGATTAACCACACATATACACACACTCAATTAAGAATATTATTAATTGTTTTTATTCACTTACTTTAGAGGTAGTTTTATGCTCCACATTTACTCCAAGGGTATTCTGGATCCACTCTCTAAAAGCTGGCAATGACATGCCACTAAGAGGGTACCTAAGGTAAAAAGAAGTAAAACATTAGAGCAAAGTATCTTCATGTAAATTCAAATCTTAGATTCTGTTTCTAGCAGAGGTCAAATAGTTGCTATCAAACCAACCCTCCCACATAAAATGACAAGCTCTGGACTAAAACAAACAAAAAAAAAAACCTAATTATTTGAGGACAGTATAGATAGTCCAAGATAGGCAAAAATAGGCGGTAAGAAGAAAACAGCACCACATAAGTTTCCAGTTTCAACAGGTTTCAGCTAAAAGGGAAAGCTCCAGCACACAGAATACCACAGGAAGAATAAAGAATGCAAGAATGCAAAAACCCTATAGTATTCCTGGCTTAAAGAACCTCTGGATGGTGTTTGCAATGAACACAGCATCTGGGAAGAGCACAGAAAAATCACGCAAATCCAGGAGTAGTTAGAGGCTTGTATATAAACTCTGTCCAAATGTCTGGCTGATCTTGAATAACAAGTGTATGGAGCAGACTCAAAGCAGCCCAGTTAAGCTTAAAAGAAATGAATATATCATCAGCTGCTCACCATCACAGAAGTAAACCTGAGGTAAGTCAAGTTAATTGCTTGGTTTAAAAACAACAAAAAAAAGCCTTTTCAGACAAATGTAACAGAATACAGACTTTCCTCAACATATCACTAACAATGTTCAAGATATACTTAAAATTATTAGACATAACAACCAACAAATTGTTATCTATAATTAAGAGAAAAGGCAATCAATAAGAAACCCCAAGATGCTCCAAAATATTGGAAATAGCACACAAGGATTTGAAAACAACTGCTGCTGCTAAATCACTCAGTCGTGTCCAACTCTGTGCGACCCCATAGACGGCAGCCCACTAGGCTCCCTCGTCCCTGGGATTCTCCAGGCAAGAACACTGGAGTGGGTTGCCATTTCCTTCAATGCATGAAAGTGAAAAGTGAAAGTGAAGCTGCTCAGTCGTGCTGATTCTTAGCGACTCCATGGATTACAGCCTACCAGGCTCCTCCATCCATGGGATTTTCCATAAAGGACAAAAGGGAAAATACATTACCAGTGAATAAGAGAAAATAAATCTCAGCAGAGAAATAGAAATTATTTTTAAAAACAGATATTCAATAATTAAAACTGAAATAAAAATTCATTGGAGGAACTCAAAAAGAGACCAGAGATGTCAGTGAACTTACAGTTAGTGCAATAAAACATATATAATCTAACAACAAAGAAAATAGAAAAAAATAAATGGAGCTGCAAGGACCTGTGGAACAACAGAAAAACACTAACATACATATAAATGGAGACCCAAGAACAAGAGGAAAAGGAATTTAAAAAAAAAAGTATTTGAAGAAATAATAACAGAACGTTTCCAAATCTGATGAAAGACGTAAGTTTAGAAATTAAAGAAAGTCAGAGAACTCTAGAAGATAAATGCAGAGGCACGTCACAGTCAAATTGCAACTTAAAAAACAAAGAGAAAAAGAGACATTTTAAAAGCATCTAGAGAAAAATGACATACTACACATAATGTAATAACAAAGTAATGACTGACTTCTCAACAGAAAGCCCAGAAAAAAAATGTCCAGTCCAGAAAACTACTGAACATTTTTCAAGTGCTGAAAGGAAAAGAATGCCAACTTAGAATTTTATATCTGGTAAAAAGTATCCTTCAAGAACAAAAGTAAAGCAAAGAGCTCTTCAGATGAAAACAAAGAAAACTAAGGGCCAGCACACCTACACTACAAGTAATGCCAGAGAAACTTGTAGAGGCTGAAGGGAAGTTAACACTAAATGCACTGTCTTCACAATGCAATGACTCAGAGTGTAAATATCTGAGCAAATATAACTATTCTTCTTGGTTTCTTTAAAATGTGTATTACTTTTAAAAATTATAATACTGTATGATGAAGTGATAGAACTATATAAATCATATCATGATGTGACAACCATAAAAAGAACAGGGAATAGTAAATAAACCAGATTTGCAAGGTGCTTGTATTTTATATAAAGTGCTACAAAACATTTAAAACACACAAAAGAACTCTACAGAGCAGGAACAGTATGAAAAAAAGTACATCTCCTACTCAAATTTTGTTTCCTCTTATCTTCTAACCCAAATTCTATTTAAATAAGTTTATACAAATCATGAAGATTATTTCATATACACAAGAAGTCCTAAACTGTATATGTATGAGACTGATGCAGAAAACTCAAGTGCTTAGAGGGAGATCTTTTCAGTTTAGAAATATTTATCAGAGATGGAAAAATATTAAGTGCTAGAAATAAAGAGATAACTATTCACCATCCAATCTCAGGGTTAGGGTTAGGTTTAGGTATTAGTGGTTGGGGTTAGGATTAGGGTAGTAAAGAAGGTTGATATGCAAACAATAAAAATCCAATGTGTTATAAAGAGGTAATAAAATAACCCTCAGAACAAACCAAAACAAATTTCAAAATGCTTATTTTAAAATGGTCAAATTTTCATTTTAAAAGTATTATCATGTGCCAGCTAAGTTTGTTATGTACATTAACTGACGATAATGTTATGAAGTTGATATTACTCCATTTTGTTTAAAAAAAAAAAAAAGACATTAAGGCACAGAGACGTTACATAACTTAAGAGGTTCAGTTCTGTTCAGTCATTCAGTCATGTCCAACTTTTTGCAACCCCATGGACTGCAGCACTCCAGGCTTCCCTGTCAATCACCAACTCCTGGATCTCGCTAAAACTCATGTCCATCCAGTTGATGATGCCATCCAACCTTCTCATCCTCTGTTTTCTCCTTCTCCTCCTGCCTTTAATCTTTCCCAACATCAAGGTCTTTAAATGAGTCAGTTTTTCACATCAGGTGGCTAAAGTACTGGAATCTCAGCTTCGGCGTCAGTCCTTCCAATGAATATTCAGGATTAATTCCCTTTAGGATGGACTTGTTGGATCTCCTTGCAATCCAAGGGACTCTCTCAAGAGTCTCTTCCAACACCACAGTTCAAAAGCATCAATTCTTCAGTGCTCAGCTTTCTTTATAGTCCAACTCTCACATTCATACATGACTACTGGAAAATCCATAGCTTTAACTACACAGATCTTTTTCAGCAAAGTAATGTCTCTGCTTTTTAATATGCTATCTAGGTTGGTCATAGCTTTTCTTCCAAGGAGCAGGCACCTTATAAATTTCATGGCTGCAGTCACCATCTGCAGTGATTTTAGAGCCCAAGAGAATAAAGCCTGTCACTGTTTCCCTTGTTTCCCCATCTATATGCCTGAAGTGATGGGACCGGATGCCATGATATTTTTTTGGATGTTTAGTTTTAAGCCAGCTTTTTCACTCTCCTCTTTTACCTTCATCAAGAGGCTCTTTATTCAGTACCTTTTCACTTTCTGCCATAAAGGTGGTATCATTTGCATATCTGAAGTTATTAATATTTCTCCTGGCAATCTTGATTCCAGCTTGGGCTTAATCAAGACTGGCATTTCACATGATGTACTCTGCTGCTGCTGCTGCTGCTACTGCTAAGTCGCTTCAGTCGTGTCCAACTCTGTGTGACCCCATAGACGGCAGCCCATCAGGCTACCCTGTCCCTGGGATTCTCCAGGCAAGAACACTGGAGCAGGTTGCCACTTCCTTCTCCAATGATTGAAAGTGAAAAGTGAAAGTGAAGTCTCTCAGTCGTGTCTGACTCTTAGCGACCCCATGGACTGCAGCCTACCAGGCTCCTCCGTCCATGGGATTTTTCAGGCAAGAGTACTGGAGTGGGGTGCCACTGCCTACTGTGCATATAAGTTAAATACACAAGGTGACAATATACAGCCTTGACAGACTCCTTTCTCAATTTGGAACCAATCCGTTGTTCCATGTCTGGTTCTAACTGTTGCTTCTTGACCTTCATACAGGTTTCTCAGGAAGTGGGCAAGGTGATATGGTATTCCCATCTCTTTAAGAATTTTCCAGTTTGTTATGATCCACACAGTCAAAGGCTTTAGTGTAGTCAGTGAAGCAGAAGTAGATGTTTTTCTAACTCTCTTGCTTTTTCTATGATCCAACAGATGTTGGCAACTTGATCTCTGGTTCCTCTGCCTTTTCTAAATACAGCTTTAACATCTGGAAGTTCCCAGTTCACATATCATTGAAGACTAGATTGGAGAATTTTGAGCATTACTTTGCTAGCATGTAAGATGAGTGCAATTGTGCAGTAGTTTGAATATTCTTTAACATTGCCTTTCTTTGTGATTGGAATGAAAACTGACCTTTTCCAGTCCTGTGGCCACTGCTGAGTTTTCCAAATTGCTGGCATATTGAGTGTAGCACTTCAACGGCATCATCTTTTAGGATCTGAAATAGTTCAGCTGGAACTCCATTACCTCCACTAGCTTTGTTCGTAGTCAAGTTTCCTAAGGTCCACTTGATTTCGCACTCCAGGATACCTGGCTTTAGGTGAGTGATCACACCAACATGGTTATCTGGGTCATTATCTTTTTGGTATAGTTCTTCTGTGTATTCTTGCTACCTCTTAATATCTTCTGCTTATCCGCTAGGTCCATACCATTTCTGTCCTTTACTGTACCCATCTTTGCATGAAATATTCCCGTGGTATCTCTAATTCTCTTGAAGAGATCTCTAGTCTTCCCCATTTTATTATTTTCCTCTATTTCTTTGCATTGATCACTTGGGAAGGCTTTCTTATCCCTCTTTGCTATTCTTTGAAACTCTGTATTCAGAATAGATCTTTACCATGACTGAAAATTGGTTTGAAAACTTTAAGAAATGGTTTTTGTTGTAAAATATAAGGTGAGATCAATTTACCACCTTTTCTTAAGATCAAAGTAGACTATATAGAAGATACAGAACCAAAGCAAACTTTCAAGACCAATGAAATCATTCTATAATGGAAAGAAAACTCTGTGGACATAAATATCCAAGAAGGAAGTGCACATCAACATTTAATGTGACTACAGTGGTTTGAGACTTCATAATTCTCTCTATCACTTGACTTTCCCTCTGAGGCCTCTCACATGTGAATATTGAGCCCACAATCAACAGTGTTTGTTTTTTTTTTTTTTTCTGCTGCTACTGCTAAGTCGCTTTAGTCATGTCCGACTCTGTGCGACCCCATAGACGGCAGCCCACCAGGCTCCCCCGTCCCTGGGATTCTTCAGGCAAGAACACTGGAGTGGGTTGCCATTTCCTTCTCCAATGCATGAAAGTGAAAAGTGAAAGTGAAGTTGCTCAGTGTCTGACCCTCAGCGACTGATCAAAGTTATTGGCTTTTTTACTTTGCTAGAACAAACTATCTTATGTTTACATTCTGTTTAAATTGTTATTTATGTGCAAATTGTCAAAATGCAAATTAAATATAAATGTTCATGCTTTAGAAAAAAAAAAGATTTAATGTGACTAAAGACAAAGTAACTCTCACTCTGGGGCAGTGCACAGAAGCAGCAGAATATTAGTAGACGCAACCATCTATCCTGAGACCTAGAGTTCCGCAACTGCTAACCAATTTTAAAACTTTTTATAATGAAATAAAACTTTAAAAATTATGCTACTGAAAATACAAAGTGCAGGAAACCCAAACAAGTTCTCTCTATTTAATCATTAACTTATGCTTTGAAAGTTCCAATTAATGTATAACCACCTTTAAAGTCAAAGAATAATGACATCTTTCAAAATTTTTAGTTTATAGAAATCTATAGCATTAACTCTGTATTGCCTTTTGCTGCTTAAACTTAGGAGGACTCAATTCATCTATATCTAGAAAGAATAAGAATGGCAAGATTATAAATCTACAGGATTAAAAGCTGTCAAATTACAAATCTGTTCAGAAAATAGTTTGTGTTCAGGGGAAAATCTTATTTTCCCCTGACATCTATGAAAACTTATAATTGCTTCTAAGTTAATGGCTAGGTTTGAAATGCCAAAGTTAACTTCTCCAAAATATACACAGACAACCAACCGCATTTATTCATAAAATTTTTCCACCTTTTTAATGTTCTTTGGATGAAATAGGGGAATCCCTATAAATTTTCATTGGGAGTCACTCAGTTTCTGGCACCTATGGATTTCCCTTTCTTTCTTTCCAGCTCTGTTATCTTTCTTTCTTGTAGTATTTTATCCATGTCTTCTATATGGTTATAGAAGGCAACCCTGGAGAAAGAAATGGCAACCCACTCCAGTACTCTAGCATGGAAAATTCCATAGATGGAGAGCCTGGTAGGCCACAGACCATGATGTTGCAAAGAGTTGGATACGACTGAGCGACTTCACTTACTTATAGAAGGAAGGGTCAGTCCACTACAATGCCAGAATAAAAGTCTTCATAAAGAATTTTAAAATTGGCCTTACAATGTAATATTATTAATACAAAATGGTGAATTGATACTGTTGATACTCAACCTTCCAGTCAGAAATTTCATTTTCTCTCTTAAGTATATCACAACCTTCTTATGCTTCTGCCCTTTACCGCCTTCTGGAACAATAGGAACTTTAGTCACAGAATATCTTTTTACAATATGACTAACTCTACTGTAGCAGTGTATAGAGTGTAGAAGGCTCCTGTAAAGTGATTCCAGAGACTGGAAAGAGAATAAAATCAATACAATGGATAGTATGATATCTTATTAGCACAGTATAACAGAAATAGCATAAGAATGAACCTTAAAAGCAGTTCAGTTTAATCACAATTTCCCACTGCATAGGTGACCTCAAATAAGGTGTTTAACCTCCCTCATCCTCAATCTCCTAATTATTTCTAAGAATACATCACTACCCACTTAGGGTTATTTTAAGATAACTCAATAGGAATTCAATAAATAATAGCTATTGTTATCTTAAAGAACATTTGTAAGTGTTTTCTAATTAAAAAAAAAATTAACCATTATCCCTAGGAGACTAGACTAGAGAAAGCTATGATTCAGTTCAATCCTGTTTATTATCCTGTCTGTGCTAAAGTAATGGTGTACCAAAATGGGAATTGAGTATTATTTGTTATTTGGTTTTAGTTATTAAATAATTTATGTAGCACATATTTAACCCTACAGCATTTAAATTCCATCTTCATGTTCACAGAATTACCCTTTGGATGATGGGTAACTCAGTGAAAAGCAAAGGTTACCTGTGCAGGCCCTGCCAGTCAGATGTACTCTTGTTTTCCTCCCTTCTCCCTCACTGGACTTGGACTCAGGAGTCCAGAGTGCAAAAGAAATGAAGCCTTTATGGAATGCATTCTGGTTGGAAGGGCAGCAGCACTCTTCCAAAATCCAAAGTCAACAGAAGAATTCTCCAATTCTACTATAACCTGGCCAAAAATTTCTCTCATGACGATTGAATTACCTCTGCTTTGAATTTATGCTCTCAAATATATAAATTACAAATTTTGCTTTCTACGTATCTTAATATCAGAAAGGGCAATAACAAGTGTTCTACAACCCAAAAAAGAAATAATCTAATCATAAATGAATACACCAGGGTTCTAATTTTTTCCTAATAGCTTATGAGTGTTACACATATGTTGGCCACCCACAATCTGATCCTTTCTGGAAAAACCAGCAAGTCAAGTGTCAGAACACCCAAAATAAAAGCCAGATTCTAAACCATGGGTATAAGGGTTCATACAGTAAGGTACAAATAGTTGTGACACTTTCTGTGATTAATCATTCACTTAACATACATACAATGCTAACATAAACCACTATAAAGCCACACTACTCCACAGAAGACAGTAGGTTTATGCTTTCAATGGTGCTGGGCACAAAGTGCCTATCTGCCCCTCACACAGAGCGAAGATGCCATGCCTTCAACACCCAAAGATAGAGAAATGAAGGTAATATCTGAGAAGACAGGAAGTTGGTTTTTCTAAGTTGACAAGATTCACTTTTTCCCCCCTGAAGATTTTGTAAAGCCATCTCTACATGACAAGTTTCTACTGTATTAGACATTATTCTACTGAAAATATAAACACTCGATCTTTAGATCCTGATTCAAAACACCTATAAAATGACACCTTTGAGACAATTAGAGAAAGGGAATGTGAAATGGATAACCAGATATTATAAAATTTCTGTTATATTGAGGAGCATGATAATGGTGGTGGTTTAGACGCTAAGACGTGTCCGACTCTTTGCGACCCCATGGACTGTAGCCCACCAGATTCCTCTGTCCATGGGATTTTCCAGGCAAGAATACTGGAGTGGATTGCCATTTCCTTCTCCAGAGGATGTTCCCAACCCAGGAATCAAACCCAGGTCTCCTACATTGCAGGCAGATTCTTTACCAACTGAGCTATGTTGATAATTGGTTTTACCAGGTCCTTTTAAGGGATATATATACAAATATTTAGAAGGGACGTGACAATGTCAGAATTTGATACACAAAAGAAAAGAAAAGCATTTATTATAAAATATTAGTCACTTTTAAATCTAGGGAGAAGCCATTATATTATCTTCTCTACTTTTATGTATGTCTATTATTTAATGTTATATTTGTTATTTATGTTTAAAATTTTTCATACAAAGATAAATAAAAGGAACAAAACAGAGAATAAACCAAAGTTACCTTTTCCCAGTCAACTCAATTTGTCCTTTCTTATTGAAGATGAACTTGGAATCATTATATCCCCATCCATTCCATTTCATAACTTCTTGCCTAATAAGCAGAAAAATATATGAGATCTATGCTAAACATCTCAAAACTGAACAGTGCATCATTAACTATTAACTTTCACAATCATTTAATTAATATTATATTGCCTTAAATAAAACAAATATATTAAAAATGTCTGTGCATGAATATTTCTAAATATAGAATCACTGATGGGCAGCACCTGCTTCCTAAAGAGCTACAGCCACTAAACTTAATGCATAAAAAGGAAAAAGGAAGAAAGAAGAACAATGGAAAAAAATTTTTTAAAGTATACATACACTTCATTTTGTACATGTTATTGAGTTTGCATTATATAATGGCCTATATGTAATTTCCCACTCAAATTTCACTTGAACAGGAAACAAATTTCTACATAAATTAGAAAAATCACAATTATTAATCTTGTTACAATAAAAAATACCAATTTACAAAGTCATTTTCATCAAAATCAATGACTCATCCATCCAATTTTGCACATTACAAAAGAATTAGACAGGCCTGGACCCATGTAGAACACAATAAGCAACCACACTGAAGTACTGTATCAGCATGTAATACATATTTTAGCATGGTACCGTGGTACACTTGGGTCACTGAAATAAACTAATGGTGAATCTTATTGCAAATTCAGTGATGCAGTTTATGATGAAAATAGCTGAAGAAAACTCTTGTCTATGAATAAAGTTACTTGGTTCATTAAAATTTCAAAATACATCACAGGAAAAAAAAATCTATGTGTGGTGACGAATGTTAACTAGTTTATTATGGTGATAAATTCACAATACACACAAATACTGAAACACTAAGGTGTATACCTAAAACCAGTATAATGTTAACATGTCAGTTTTACTTCAATTTTATTAAAATTTCAAAATAAAGACGTACTATTAAAGAGTATCCTAATTTTCCAAAATTCTCAAGGAAGAAAATGCAGCTGACAAGCAAATCTTTTATTATAATCATAATTATTTTCCTAATTCAAAGGCTTTTCAAACAAGTAGAATGCTAACACAATACAAATGAACCAAATACAGTTATTAATAGTGTAATGAAATTCCTATCTATACACAAAATTAAGAAAAGAAGCTAAGAATGCTATCTTTAAAATTATAACTGCTTTCAATAAAAACTATAGTCACTATACAAAAACAAACTGTTCAAAAACATATGCTTTATTTTTCAAAAACATCTTAAACAGTATCAAATCCAGGTAGCAGATTTGCAGATATGCCTGTTATAAACTGCTGCTGCTGCTGCTGCGTCGCTTCAGTCGTGTCCGACTCTGTGCGACCCCATAGACTGCAGCCCACCAGGCTCCCCTGTCCCTCGGATTCTCCAGGCAAGAACACTGGAGTGGGTTGCCACTTCCTTCTCCAATGCATGAAAGTGAAAAGTGAAAGGGAAGTCGCTCAGTTGTGCCCGACTCTTAGCGACCCCGTGGACTGCAGCCTACCAGGCTCCTCCGTCCATGGGATTTTCCAGGCAAGAGTACTGGAGTGGGTTGCTATTGCCTTCTTCTGTTATAAACTACCACTCAATATTTTCTCCTTATTTCACAACTCTACCCCACTGTAGAGAGAGATTTTGCAAGAGAGCTTTTGGAAGATCTCTACAGAAAGATCTCATAACTACTGTCATATGACTAATACACACTCGTTTTCTTAAATTTATACAATGTAAAAACAGATTAGGTAATCATCCACTTTGCCTTTTTTAATGATTGCATTCTCTTCACTTTTATGACTGTAACTTAGCTAGTATTTTTATATTTCCATAAGAGATAATATGAAGATTTTAGCTAACATCTTTACTTAATATTTTATAATGTGTGCATAAATTTTTATATATGAAATGATTCTTTTATTAGTGACTTTAAACATTTGCCAGGAAATCTGCACACTATAAAACAGTAGTTTCGTATTATACAAAATAAATGCAAAAAGAGCAATATAGTCATTTTGCCTTGATATTACAATCACTAGCCATGGGAAATTATTTCACTACAGATGATGGATTTGGCATGTTTACACAGTTTAACAATGAAGATCATTTTCCTTAAAAATTATACTTAGAATTCTAAAAAATTATCCCCAGATGGCCTCAAAGTAAAAAGCTAAATGTGATTACATGTGTTCACTCTTAACATTTCACAAGAAAAACAAATTGAGGTAAGCAGGAAATATCTGCTAACGTATACTGAAAAATGAAGACATACTCAAGATTCTGGAATTGAAATTTTCAGTTGGGTAATATCCTAAAGAACTTCCAAGCTTTCAACTATAGGCTAAGGTACCTTTTTCTCTTTTTTCATTTCAATCAGAAATTCTACCTAGGATATAGGCCTCCCATATTCACACCAATTTTTGGAGGCTTCCCAGAAGTTGAAATAAAGGCATCTGTAATGCATTTGTGCCTTAAAAAAAAAAAAAATGCAAGCCTATGTTGCTTAAACACTATATAATTAAAATCTATGTTAGCTCAAAACCAATCTTCTATTGTTTTTAAACTATCCCACGTGTTAAAGAAAAAGTAGGCAAATTTCCTAGGCTTCTGGTTTTAAACTTTTACACATACGTCCTTTCAAATGATTAATATTTCCTAAGACACTTACACACATCTATGTGATTACCTTAAACTTTAAACTAACTTCTTATATAGAACAATGTAATGAGAACACTGAAGGGCATTACAGTATTAACATTTTAAAAATTAAAGTAAAACTTTACATAGTCATAGATTTCGAAAACTAAAAAGGTCCTTAGAAACTATTGAGTTCAACCGCCTATTTTTCAGATAAAGAAAGTGAGCCCCACGGAACAAACTCCAGGATAGACAACATCTTGGGTGAAATCATATTAAGCATCTTCTCTGACCACACACTATGCAACTAGATATTACAAGAAAAAACCTGTAAGAAACACAAATGCATGAAGATTAAATAACACGTTTCTAAATAACAAACAGGTTACTGAAGAGATCAAAAGGGAAATCAAAACATTTCTAGAAACATATGACAATGAAACCATGACAACTCAAAACTTACGGGATGCAGCAAAGGCAGTCCTAAGAGGGAAGTTTACAGCAACACAATCCTACCTCAAGAAACAAGAAAACCATCGAATAGACAACCTAACTTTACACCTAAAACAACTGGAAAAAGAAAAACAAAAAAACCCCAAAATTAGTAGAAGGAAAGAAATCATAAAGATTTGAGCAGAAATAAATGAAAAAGAAATGAAAGAAACAATAGTAAAACTTAATAAAACTAAAAGCTGGTTCTTGGAGGAGATAAACAAAATTGACAAGCCTTTAGCCAGACTCATCAAGAAAAAAGAGAGAAGAATCAAATCAACAAAATTAGAAATGAAAAAGGGGAGGTTACAACAGACAATGAAGAAGTTCAAAGCGTTATAAGAGACTATTATGAACAACTATATGGCAATAAAATGGATACCCCAGAAGAAATGGACAGATTCTTAGAAAAGTTCACTCTTAGGAAAGTTAGAACTGGAACTTAGAAAAGTTCAAGACTGAACCAGGAAGAAATAGAAATTATGAACAACCCAATTACAAGTACTGAGATTGAAGCTGTGATTAAAAATCTCCCAAAAAACAAAAGCCTAGGACGAGATGGCTTCACAGGAGAATTCTATCAAATATTTCAATTCAGTTGAGTGGCTCAGTCGTGTCCGATCTTTGTGACCCCATGAATCGCATCAGGCCAGGCCTCCCTGTCCATCACCAACTCCTGGAGTTCACTCAGACTCACGTCCATTGAGTCTGTGATGCCATCCAGCCGTCTCATCCTCTGTCGTCGCCTTCTCTCCTGCCCTCAATCCTTCCCAGCATCAGTCTTTTCCAATGAGTCAACTCTTCACATGAGGTGGCCAAAGTACTGGAGTTTCAGCTTTAGCATCATTCCTTCCAAAGAAATCCCAGGGCTAATCTCCTTCAGAATGGACTGGTTGGATCTCCTTGCAGTCCAAGGGACTCTCAAGAGTCTTCTCCAGCACCACAGTTCAAAAGCATCAATTCTTTGGCACTCAGCTTTCTTCACAGTCCAACTCTCACATCCATACATGACCACTGGAAAAACTATAGCCTTGACTAGACGGACCTTAGTCGGTAAAGTAATGTCTCTGCTTTTGAATATGCTATCTAGGTTGGTCATAACTTTCCTTCCAAGGAGTAAGCGTCTTTTAATTTCATGGCTGCAATCACCATCTGCAGTGATTTTGGAGCCCAAAAAAATAAAGTCTGACACAGTTTCTACTGTTTCTCCATCTATTTCCCATGAAGCGATGGGACCAGATGCCATGATCTTCGTTTTCTGAATGATGAGCTTTAAGCAGACTTTTTCACTCTCCTCTTTCACTTTCATCAAGAGGTTTGTTAGTTCCTCTTCACTTTCTGCCATAAGGGTGGTGTCCTCTGCATATCTGAGGTTATCGATATTTCTCTTGGCAATCTTGATTCCAGCTTGTGCTTCTTCCAGTCCAGCATTTCTCATGATGTACTCTGCATCTAAGTTAAATAAGCAGGGTGACAATATACAGCCTTGACGTACTCCTTTTCCTATTTGGAACCAGTCTGTTGTTCCATGTCCAGTTCTAAGTGTTGCTTCCTGACCTGCATACAGGTTTCTTAAGAGGCAGGTCAGGTGGTCTGGTATTCCCATCTCTTTCAGATGTTTCCACAGTTTATTGTGATCCACACAGTCAAAGGCTTTGACATAGTCAATAAATATAGAGGACTGGAAGGCAAAATNGTCCAGTTCTAAGTGTTGCTTCCTGACCTGCATACAGGTTTCTTAAGAGGCAGGTCAGGTGGTCTGGTATTCCCATCTCTTTCAGATGTTTCCACAGTTTATTGTGATCCACACAGTCAAAGGCTTTGACATAGTCAATAAATATAGAGGACTGGAAGGCAAAATTAGGAAGTCAAGAAACACCTGGAGTAACAGGCAAATTTGGCCTTGGAATACGGAATGAGGCAGGGCAAAGACTAATAGAGTTTTGCCAAGTAAATGCACTGGTCATAGCAAACACCCTCTTCCAACAACACAAGAGAAGACTCTACACATGGACATCACCAGATGGTTAACACCAAAATCAGACTGATTATATTCTTTGCAGCCAAAGATGGAGAAGCTCTATACAGTCAACAAAATAAGACCAAGAGCTGACTGTGGCTCATATCATGAACTCCTTATTACCAAATTCAGACTTAAATTGAAGAAAGTAGGGAAAACCACTAGACCATTCAGGTATGACCTAAATCAAATCAAACATTTAAAGAGAGCTAAAAAACATCTATTTCTGCTTTATTGACTATGCCAAAGCCTATTGGATCCTACTGTGGATCACAATAAACTGTGGAAAATTCTGAAAGAGATGGGAATCCCAGACCACCTGACCTGCCTCTTGAGAAACCTGTATGCAGGTCAGGAAGAACAGTTAGAACTGGACATGGAACAACAGACTGGTTCCAAATAGGAGTACGTCAAGCCTGTATATTGTCACCCTGCTTATTTAACTTCTATGTAGAGTACATCTTGAGAAATGCTGGGCTGGAAGAAGCACAAGCTGGAATCAAGATTGCCAAGAGAAATATCGATAACCTCAGATATGCAGAGGACACCACCCTTATGGCAGAAAGTGAAGAGGAACTAAAAAGCCTCTTGATGAAAGTGAAAGAGAAGAGTGAAAAAGTATGCTTAAAGCTCAACATTCAGAAAACGAAGATCATGGCATCTAGTCCCATCATTTCATGGGAAACAGATGGGGAAACAGTAGAAACAGTGGCAGACTTCACTTCTGGGGGCTCCAAAATCACTGCAGATGGTGATTGCAGCCATGAAATTAAAAGATGCTTACTCCTTGGAAGCAAATTATGACCAACCTAGACAGCATATTAAAAAGCAGAGACATTCCTTTGCTAACAAAGGTCCATATAGTCAAGGCTATGGTTTTTCCAGTGGTCATGTATGGATGTGAGAGTTGGACTGTGAAGAAAGCTGAGCACTGAAGAATTGATGCTTTTGAACTGTGGTGTTGGAGAAGACTCTTGAGAGTCCCTTGGACTGCAAGGAGATCTAACCAGTCCATTCTAAAGGAGACCAGTCCTGAGTGTTCATTAGAAGGACTAATGCTGAGGCTGAAACTCCAATACTTTGGCCACCTCATGCGAAGAGCTGATTCATTGGAAAAGATCCTGATGCTGGGAGGGGCTGGGGGCAGGAGGAGAAGGGGACAATAGAGGATGAGATGGCTGGATGGCATCACCAAGTCAATGGATATGAGTTCTGGTAAACTCCGGGAGTTGGTGATGGACAGGGAGCCCTGGCATGTTGAGATTCATGGGGTCACAAAGAATCAGACACAACTGAGTGACTGAACTGAACTGAATGCCTATCCTTCTAAAACTCTCAAAAAATTGCAGAGAAAGGAACACTTGCAAACTCATTCTACAAGGCCACCATCACCCTGATATCAAAACCAGACAAAGACAATACAAAAAAAGAAAACTATAGGCCAACATCACTGGTGAACATACATGCAAAAATCCTCAACAAAATCTTACCAAACAGAATTCAGCAACTCATCAGAATGCTCATACACCATGATCAAGCTGGGTTTACCCCAGGAATGCAAGGTTCTTCAATATATGCAAATCAAGCAATATGATACACTATATTAACAAATTGAAAAACTATATGATCATCTCACTAGATGCAGAAAAAGCCTTTGACAAAATTCAGCACCCATATATCATTAAAATTCTTTAAAAAAATGGGCACAGAAGGAACCTACCTCAACATAGTAAAGGCTCTATATGATAAGCCTACACAAACATTATTCTCAATGGTAAACACTGAAAGCATTCCCCCGAATATCACAAGCAAGACAAGGATGTCCACTTTCACCACTATTATTCAACATAGTTCTGGAAGTCCTAGTTACAGCAATCAGAGAAGAAAAAGAAATAAAAGGAATCCATATCAGAAAAGAACAAGTAAAGTTCTCACTGTTTGCAGATGACATGATAGTGTACATAGAAAACCTTAAAGATAGTGTCAGAAAATTACTAGAGCTAATCAGTGAATTTAGCAAAGTTGTGGGATACAAAATCAATACAAGAAATCACTTGCATTTCTATATACTAACAATGAAAAATCAGAAAAAGAAATTAAGGAATCAATCCCATTCACCACTGCAACAAAAAGAAATAGCTAGGAATAAACTTACCTAAGGAGACAAAAGAACTGTACACGGAAAATTATAAGACAATAATGAAAGAAATCAAAGATGGCATATCCATAAACAGATGGATATGCCATGGTCCTTGCTAGGAAGAATCAATGTTGTGAAAATGACTATACTACCAAATGCAATCTACAGATTCAATGTGATCCTTATCAAATTACCAATGGCATATTCCACAGAATGAGAACAAAAATTTTCACAATTCATATGGAAACACAAAAGACCCCAAAAAGCCAAAGCAGTCTTGAAAAAGAAGAATGGAGCTGGAGGAATCAGCTGCCTGACTTCAGATTATACTACAAAGCTACAGTCATCAAGACAGTATGGTACTGGCATAAAAACAGAAATATAGACCAATGGAACAAGACAGAAAGCCCAGAAATGAACCCATGCACCTCTGGGTACCTTATTTTGACAAGGAGGCAAGAATATACAATGAGGCAAAGACAGCCTCTTCAATAAATGATGCTGGGAAAACTGGACAGCTACATGTAAAGGAATGAAATTAGAACACGTTCTAACACCAAACACAAAGATAAACTGAAAATAGATTAAAGACCTAAATGTGAGACCACAAACTATAAAACTTAAGAAGAAAACACAGGCAGATCACTCAATGACAAAAATCAAAGCAAGATCCTGAATGACCCACCTCCTAGAGTAACAGAAATAAAATCAAAAGTAAACAAGTGGGACCTGATTAAACTGAAAAGCTTTTGTACAGCAAAGGAAACTATAAGCAGCCTGAAAAGACAACCCTCAGAATGGGAGAAAATAACAGCAAATAAATAACTGACAAAGGATTAATTTCCAAAATATACAAGCAGCTCATACAACTCGATGCCAGAAAAACAAGCAACCCAATCAAAGAGTGGGGAAAAGACTTAGACCTTTTTTCAAAGACATACAGATGGCTAACAAACACATGAAAAGATGCTCAAAATTGCTTATTATTAGAGAAATGCAAATCAAAACTACAATGGGATATCACCTCACAATGGTCAGAATGGCCCTCATTAAAAAATCTACAAACAATAAATGCTGGAGAGGGTGTGGAGGAAAGGAACCGCTCTTGCACTGTTGGTGGGAATGTAAATTGGTAAAGCCACTATGGAAGACGGTATGGATATTCCTTTAAAAATAAGGAATAAAACCATCACATGACCCAGCAATCCCACTCCTAGGCATATACCCTGAGGAAATCAAAACTGAAAAAGACGCATGTATCCCATTGTTCATTGCAGCACTATTTCCAATAGCTAGAACATGGAGGCAACCTAGATGTCCACTGACAGATGAATGGTAAAGAAGCTGTGGTACAAAAACACAATGGAATATTACTCAGCCATAAAAAGGACTGCATTTGATTCTGTTCTGATGAGGTTGATGAACCTAGAACCTATTATACAGAGTGAAGAGAGTCAGAAAGAAAAGTAAATATCATATTCTAACGCAAATATATGGAATCTAGAAAAATGGTACTGAAGAATTTATTTACCAGGTAGCAATGGAGAAACAGATTTATGGACATGGGGAGAGGGTGAGATATATGGAAAGAGCAACATAGAAACTTACATTACCATATGTAAAATAGCCAATAGGAATTTGCTTTATGGCTTGGGAAACTCAAACAGGGGCTCTGTATCAATTTAGAGGGGTGGGATAGGGCGGGAGATGGGAGGGAAGTTCAAAAGGGAGAGGATAAATGTATGCCTATGGCTGATTCATGTTGAGGTTTGACAGAAAACACCAAAATTCTGTAAAGCAATTATCGTTCAATAAAAAAATAAAAATAATGCGTGCCCAGAGAAGAGCTCATGATTACACAGCTGAGTTAACTGTGAGCAACAGAAAGTGAACTCTGAGTCTTGTCATTCTTCCTCTTCAGGCATGTAATATTTGAAAACTACTAAGTCATGCTCTCAGGTAACCAAAATGGTTTAAAGGAACCTCTTCTTCATCACATTAACATTTTTCTAAATACTATTACCTGTTATTATTATAGTCATTCTTCTGCATTTGACCTAAAGGAAAACATTTTTAAAAAATCAAGGAATCTGGTTGTATTAGTACACTCAATGACTTATACTCTCTTTATCTACTGGATAATGAATTCTGCCATTCAGAATAATGACTCCAAAACACTAAAAATCTGAAATGGAGAATGATCAAAGAAATCTTCAATTTTCCATAAGATTCAAATAAAAGAATTCAATTCTCAATTAACCACAGAGATCAATTAATCAGACTGATCTCTCAGACTTGCCAATTTTTAGAGCTAACTACAAATTTAATGTCTTCAAAACATAAGACCTCCCTCTTTTACCAAGAAAAGCTGGATCGATTTTACTACACACACACACACACCCACACACACCCACACAAAGCCAATGTTTTACACGCTGATACACTGGACCACAGTGCTTCCCAGGTGGCGCAGTGGTAAAAAATCTGCCGCCAATGCAAGCGATGTCAGAAACGGGGGTTTGATCCCTGGGTTGAGAAGATCCTTTGGAGGAGGAAAGGGCAACCCACTTCAGTATTCCTGCCTGAAAAACTGCATGGACAGATACGGCTGGTGGGCTGCAGTCCACGGGGTTGCACACAGTCGAAGATGACTGAGTACAAACACACATATCTGACCACGGTATCAAACAGTGAAAAAGCACCTCGTATTAGCTGGCATAACAAAAGAAAAAGGAGACATTAAAATACCATCACATATACACAAGGTGGCAGTATTCGCCCATGCTATACATACTCAGTGGTCTGCATTTCCTAATGCTGTTTTTGCAAAATTTTTAACTGAAATTTAGGGTTAGCATTATCTTTGTCAAAACCATACAATTCCTTCTTCATTCTCAAAATGGGAAGTTTTCATTTTTAAGTCTCTGTATAAACATAGATTAATAGTAACAGTCAGATTACTATTTCTCTATTAGTGATTGAAAAAGATCATCATATGATCTCAGTTTTTGGAAAATAAAAACTAAAGTATGAAACTTAAGCCCCAATGCTGAATTTCTAACTAACCAAGCTCAGGATCAGTTAAATTCAAAATAATTCCACATATATTATAATATTAAGAAGTTTAAAAATTTTGTTTAATCTTTCAAGGGTTTTTTTAGTACTAGTTAAAATCCTTATCTGGTAATGTGTTTAATTATTTTAAAACCCAAATAATCTAAAGAAAATGATGAAAGTGAAGTAAAAAATAAGTGTTGAGAAAGATACCAAGATTTAACAAATATTTCCCTGAAAAGATATGCTACCAAAAAAACCTATAAGTGAAACATATTCCTACTAGCTTCTCTTTTTTTAATAAAAATCTGAAGTTATTTCATTCATGCAAGTTCAGTACATGATACAATTGGTTGATGAACATTCCTACTTTACACAGGATCTATATTCAGTGTAGGTAATAATTATCTGTAATCTTTATTTTTTTATTCCTAGTAGCTTTTATTTAAAAATACTTAAGCTGAGGTCTCATTAAAAATATAAAGGCCTAATGAGGAGAGAAATCTGCAGAACACCATTTACTTGTAAATTTAATTTAAAATATTTATGATTTAAAACACATTTAAAATCATGTTAATATTTCGTCTACAAGTCCTACAAAATTATTTCTAAAACTCAATAGCAAAATGCCCATACAACTATTTACAATGCTCATTGTCTCGATCTAAGAGTGCATCTAATCCCCTTTCAAATGCTGCTGCTGCTAAGTGGCTTCAGTCGTGTCCGACTCTGTACGACCCGACCCCATAGACGGCAGCCCACCAGGCTCCTCTGACCCTGGGATTCTCCAGGCTAGAATACTGCATGGGTTGCCATTTCCTTCTCCACCCTTTCAAATAGCTATTAATCTAAGTAGCTTAGCTACATGGAGAAGGATCCCAGGGACAGAGGAGCCTGGTGGGCTGCTGTCTATGGGGTCGCACAGAGTCGGACACGACTGAAGTGACTTAGCAGCAGCAGCAGCAGCTTAGCTATAAGTGTAATAATTTATGTACTATAAAAAGAAAGCCCTTTTACAAAAAAGAATTGTTAATTCACTAAATCATATCGACTCTTTCTGATCTCATGGACTGCAGACCCCAGGCTCTTCTGTCCAAGGGATTTCCCAGGCAAGAACACTGGAATGGGTTGCAATTTCTTTCTCCAGGGGATCTACCTCACCCAGGGCTCCTGCATTGGCAGGAGGTTTCTTTACTGCTGAGTCACCAGGAAAGTCCCCACAAAAAAGAACAGAAAAAATCAAATAGAAGACATACATAACCACCACTTAATTTATACTGCTACAAATCTCCCAGTTCTAAGACTGTTAAAAAATTTTAACTTAAAAAAAAAAAGATAAATGCCATCAGGCTTTGAAAGCCTAACACTGTCAAATATCTGAATCACAGAATATTTCCTCTTGCCCTGATATAAAACTCATTAACTCTTCTAACTATACTTCTATTTCCTACAGAGAAAAACTGGCCTACTGAAGTGGCCGGAGGTTTGACAATTTTTTCATAGTGAGTTATCTACTGGCACTTCAACTTTTGGTCACTAGTGAAGGAAGTCAAACTATCTAAGTACAATTAATTCTTGGACCCTAAGATCAGGTTTCTGAACAGGTCAACAAGATAACAGTGTATTCTCCTTGCAATGCCTGGATATTATCATGCAACCCTTTGAACTTCAATATGAATTTCAGCCTTCCTACAATATCCCCTAAATTAAAACTCTACCTGCCATAATAAAAATCTGGCCCTTCCATGTAATAAGTCAGTTTTCTAACCTTAGCCTGTGCGATAGTGTAAATGGGATTATACATAAGATTTTGGACACAGGAAGTTGTCAGCAAGAACATGGAAAAGAGGAACCAGTAAGCATTACTGGTAAACCACTCCACAGAGCAATGGTGTGCTAACTTTTCGTATGTAATGTCATTTCCATGGCTCAGCTATACAACTCCCAGGTATACTTTGGGCAGGAATTCACACATAGTTCCAATCAGGAAACATGTGTGATATAGTCTCCAGAGTATTATTCATAAGACTAGCTGGAGGCAACCACTGGCAAAATGAGTGAGTAGGAAGTAAATGCCTGAAATATTGAGTTGGCCAGCAAGTCTATTCAGGTTTTTCCGTTAGTATCTTACAGGAAAAACTGAGTTGGCCAGCAAGTCTGTTCAGTTTTTCCTATAAGATACTAACGGAAAAACCTGAACGAACCTTTTGGTCAACCCGATACTATGCAGCAATCAGAAGCAGAGAGGTAGATAGATACACTCAATATATACAGAAATATGAGGGTTTTTTTTTTAACAGTAGTGAATGCAAAGTGGGAAACAATATGATCTATAGCATAGCACCATTTAGGCAAATTAAAAATACACACACTAAATAATGCTACATATTTTATAAAATATATATACACATATTTAAGAATATTCAAGGGTACATTTGGAAAGGGGAGATGGGATTAGAAATCAGAGACTGAGAAAATAAAAATAAGAGTCCTCACACTTGTCATAGGCAAATGCCATGAACTAAAAAAGTGTGATTACCACAGCTCTGAACCTGATGCAAATACATAGCTCAACCCTTTGAGTCTCAGTGCAGTTCTCCATGTTCCAAGAAAACAATCCTTCCTTTGACATACATACAGAAATTCCAGGATGGTTCATTATAGAACCCATTGCTGGTTTACTTAGCAATCTCTGTAAGTTGCTGTTTTCTTTTTAAATGACAGAATTCCATTACCAATGAGTCAGCATCAAATATACAGCAAATCAAATACATATTTAATTTCCTACAGTCAACTTCTTATAGTTTGCAAGACTCTGGTACTGTGAAGAAACTTTTTAAGACCTGAATTCAAAGACTAAAAGTTATGTCCCTAATGTCCAATTCCTATTATACTCAATATAAATTAATGAATGGAGGAAAAAGGAATATACAGGTGAGGGGAAAATCTTTAGAGGCACAAAGAGGCCTGGGGTAAATAAAGCAAGGCCAGCGTCACCCCTTGAGAGAACAACTTGGACTCATTACTCATTGCAGTCTCCTTGGGTATGTTTCCTTACCCCCACACTTGTACCCTACTACATTCTACCAACTGGAAATTCATTACTGTTTGAATTGTTTCAATGTCCACACTGAAAATGGAAACACAGAGTACCAGTCATTCACATCTATGGTAGTATATATTCCAAGTATTTTGTGCTAGGGTGGAGGAGGGCCTGGCAACCCACTCCAGTCCTCTTGCCTAGAGAATCCCATTGACAGAGGAGCCTGGTGGGCTACAGTCTGTAGGGCCGCAGAGTCAGGACACGACTGAAGCGACTTAGCAGCAGCAGCAGCAGTACACACACACATACACACACACATTTGCTATCTGCCATTCTGAAGACCTGGAAAAGCACAATCACTCCACTGTTCACTCTCCATGTATCAGTCTATGTAACTGAGGAAAACAGCCCAAATCTATATCAAGAAATTGTCTCAGCAAAAGACAAAGAACAAAGATATACTTCCCTTGACTATGTGTGTCCCTGAACTATACTTCAAATTTGTTTTATCCACTGTCCACTTGCGATCTAATCAATGTGGCAATTTAGGTAATCAATTCCAGAATTTCTCTACAGTGAGCTAGGAAAATGTCACTTAACTTTCATTGCTCTCTCTGGTTTGCTGGAAAATAGAAGACGAACTTTATCACAAGCTTTTTATACTGACCAACCTGTAAGGGACCAAAGGCTACAGCCTTTCTTTTTGCAAAAATTATAAAACCAAACAAGACAGTATGAATGTCTCTAAAAATCTGTATGTCATTTTACCATGAAAACCAAGCCTCTGAGTCTCCTTTCTTAGCTGTCCTCCAGGGGACAACTCAATACCTTGACAAGACCCTAAAAAGGCCAAGACCGGAGTCCACATCTGCTTGATATACATGGTATTCTAGCTGTAACAAGTATTTTTTTTTGTTTTTTGTTTTTTAACTTAAAATAGTAACAATAATAAGCAGCAGCCCCTTCTACTTTAAATGACAAGTAGTTGAGATTGTTATCTTTGCTTGTGGCAAACTCACAGAAAAAAAATGAACACCACAAAGTTTAGGGGAGAGAAAAGGAAATACTAAAATCTGGACCCAATCACAACCACAGAGGTTCTCAGACTTCTTGGGAGTATAAATATTACCTTGGGTGTTCATTTTAAAATCAGAGTCCTGATGCGGAGAAAAAGGAACCCTCATGCAGTGTTGGTAGGAATATAAATGGTGTGGCCATTATGGAAAATAGTGTGGAAGTTCCTCAAAAAAATAAAAATAGAATTACCATATGCTCCTGGAATTCTACTCCTAAGTATTCAACCAAAGAAAATAAAAACACTAATTTGAAAAAAGATATGTTTCACTGCATTATTGTTTACAATAATGTATGTTCACTGCATTATTATTTACAATAGCCAAAATTGTAGCCAATACATACAGAGACGTGTCTGACATACATATAATGGAATATAATTCAGCCACAAAATAGAATGGAATCTTGCTATCTGCAACAACATGTTAAGACCTAGAGGGTATTATCTTAAGTGAAATAAGTCAGAGGAAGACAAATACTGTATGATTTCACTTATATGTGGGAATCTAAAAGAAAACAAATGAACAAAGTCATAGCAACAGAGTCATGGGTACAGAGAACAAACAGGTGGTTGTCAGAGGGGAGATGGATGGAGGGATGAGAAATAGGTGAGGCAGATTAAGAGGTACAAACTTCTAGATACAAAATAAATGAGTCACAGGTGTGAAATGTACCAAGTTGCTCTCACCCAAACTATCAAAATCAGAAGAGACTGGAATTGAAGGAAAGGCGCAAAAGAGAAAAACCTTTAACTCACTGCATTATAGGAGAGGAATGACCTGAGGAGAGTTTTGTAACAAAATAGGGCAGCAAGAGGACAAAGTGGGGGCACTCCCTCTGTGGAAGACAGGAGAAGGGAGAACAGGAAACAGAGATTTGGTTACAGGACAGAGGAGGTGGACAGATTTATATCCAAGTTTTATAATGGGTTACGCTGGAAGGGGGAATGAAAGCTATACAGAGACAATATTTACTGATCCAAATTCTGCAAAGTTGATCTCTTATGGAAATTTTCCTAGCTAATACATATTAAAAGGGTTACAAAGCATAAAAATTAAGGCAATGATTTATCAGATAATTTGTCTTCAGGATAATAATACCTTTGTTCACATTCCAGTATATTCCAAGGCCACATACCAAGTAGAAGCAGCAGTGGGCCACGACTCCTAAGAGCAATGGAAAAGAGCTGCGAAGTGAGAAAGAGCACAAGGGTGACCAACATGTGCATGACCCTGACCAGCAGCTTCCCATGTCGCATGAGAAACTGCTGATGCTCTCTACTCTTCAGCTTCTTCCTTTCCTCTCTAATGCATCAGTAAGTTCCATCGCTTAGTCGTGTCCTACTCTTTGTGACCCCATGGACTGCAGCACGACAGGCTTCCCTTTCCATCACCAGTTCCCAGGGTTCACTCAAACTCATGTCCTTTTGAGTCGGTAATGTCATCCAACCTCTCATCCTCTGTCATCCCCTTCTCCTCCTGCTTTCAAACTTTCCCAGCATCAGGGTCTTTTCAAATGAGTCAGCTCTTCACATCAGGTGGCCAAAGGATTGGAGTTTTAGCTTCAGCATCAGTCCTTTCAATGAATATTCAGAACTGATTTCCTTTAGGATTGACTGGTTGGATATCCTTGCAGTCCAGGGGACTCTCAAGAGTCTTCTCCAACACCACAGTTCAAAAACATCAATTCTTCAGTGCTCAGCTTTCTTTATACTCCAGCTCTCTCACCCATACATGACCACTGGAAAAACCATAGCTTTGACTAGATGGACCTTTGTCGGCAAAGTAATGTCTCTGCTTTTTATATGCTGTCTAGGCTGGTCATAGCTTTTCTACAAGGAGCAGTCGTCTTTTCATTTCATGGCTGCAGTCACCATCTGCAGTGATTTTGGAGCCCAGAAAATAAAGTGCCACTGTTTGCACCTCTAATGCATAAAGTGACATTTATTAGAACTCTGTTCTTGCTATTAAAATGCCATGGTCTCCACTGAGGACTTCCTACTGCTTGCTGTGCTTCCACCTTCAGAAACTATTTCAGCACAAGGTCCTATTACTCCTTTCTATACAATTTACTTCAGTAGTAATAGTATTGCATAATGCTGTAAAGCTAAACTTTCCCAATGATTATCTCATTCCCTTCTCACCTGAGTCCAATGATGTAGGTGTTATTATCTCTATTTAAGTCATGAGAAAACAGGTTGAGAGTCAGTAAGTTTTCCAGGAACACATAAATAGGACACTTTACAATGAGGACTTAAATCTTGGTCTTCTGACTCCAACACTCCTTAACTATCAAGCTATGATTTCAACTTCGCAGTATGTTTAAATTTTTTCAAAATAAAATGTTGGGAGAAAAAGGAAACTGCTGACAGTATAATCCTTAAAGTGTATCTCCCCATATAGAGGGATTTGCCCAAACAGTAAGTATGAGCCAACTGAGTAAGTGTGGACTGAGCAACTAACACTTTCACTTTTTTCATACAGTATTTACTGATAACAATAGGTAGTTTAAATTTGCGCATCTAAGCCAGCTGCCTCACATCTCTCTCCTCCTCATGACCTCAGAGAAGCAGAGTTAAGGAAAGTTTCCTAGGCTTGCTATGGTCACGTTTTGGTTCCTCCTTAGCAACCCAGGACAAAACACATAATTTCTTTTATGTGAATTTCTAGAAAGGTGCTTTCTTAAATTATAAGATTGAAATCAGCTCAAACATGACAGCAGTCACTCTCCTAGGAATCCAATAATGTCCAATTCTTCATTTTTGGTCAAAGTAAAAGTTCCAAGGCTACATGTTACATTGCATGATGCTTAACAGTATTTTTTTAGTTACTGTTCATACGAGAAATCATGGGGAAGAGGTAACAAACCCAGTGTGCCTTTTCCTCAGTTCTCAAAAACAAAAAGAAAAGATCCCCAAAACAATGATCCTGAAGCCTAGTGTCAAATACACAAAGGTTTTCCAGAGAATGGTACGAGATGTGGAAGTCAGAAAATATACTGGGAGGAAGAGACCTTGCCTAAAGCAAAAGAGGCGGGAAAATGAGAAGTCGAGAGTTTAAAGGCACAGACTTTAGACAGTGGTTGGCAGTACGATGTTGCTCATGATGTGACTATAGCTACACTGGTCTCAGTTTACTCTCCCAGTATGGCACGTGCGCACCTCCCCTTAGGGTGTCTGCACACACTACTCTTCAGCCTGGGATGTTCATCTGACTAGATATGCACACAGCTAAATTCCATCATCTTCAAATATCTGTTCAAATGCCATGTCCTCCAAGAACATCCTATTAAAATCTGAACCCTACTTCCTAACTCTGCTCCACTTTTTTCTTTTTTCCACAGCACTTATCTTCTACAAGACTTCATAGTTTAACTAAACATAGTAATTACCCATTTCACTCATTAAAGTGTAACCTTCATGAGGGCAAAAATTTTTGTCCATTTTGTTGACTGATGCACCCCAAGGACCTAGAACACAACTGACTGATAAATATTGCTTAATGTGCAAAATGAGTGTGAGGAAGATTGTGAAGAAAAAATGAGCATAACTTGGTAATATCAGTACAGAATCACGAAAAAAGCTCTAGATTCGAGAGAAAAGATCTGGACTCAAATCTAAGCTCTACTCTTACTAGCTAACAAGTGACTATTTTCTGGCAAGTGTCTATGAGCTTCAGTTACTAATCTATAAAATGTGTGATTGTGAGGATCAGATGAGATAAACATGTACAAAAACAGGAGAGGAACCATAGAATTATTAATTTAAATAGATTAATTCAAAAGAGAGTTTAATCTTAAAAGAGTGAAAAGAGGGGCATGGCCAAGATGGCAGAGTAGGAAGACCCTGAGCTAATCTTCTCTCACAGGAATACCAAAATTACAACTATTTACAGAGTAACTATCTATGATGCAGAAATGGTTTCCTATAACTTTGGACATAAAGAAGGAACCATAAGATAGGTAAGCGGGTCAGAGGCATTTTATACTCAAGAGCCACAAGCCCAGACAGGCAATCCACAATCAGAAGGATAATGGAATCCACGGAGAAGTTCTCCTCAAGGACTGAGGGGTTTGAGGCCCACACTGGACTTCCCAGCCTGGGGTCCTGCACCGGGCTTTGAAAGCCAGTGGGACTTGCACATAGGACAGCTGGAGGGCTATAGAGACAGAGAATCCACTCTCGAGGGGTGCATGCAAAATCTCACACACTTATTCCCAGCCCACAGGCAGAAATTTGAAAGGCGACTTGGGTTAGACCTGCTTGCCAATCTTGGCAAGCTTCCTGGGAAAGGCAGGAGCCAACTGGGACTCGCCCTGGGGACAGACACTGGTGAAGTATTTTGACAAGCTCATTCTACCATGAAAACAATACCACTTCAAAGTGCCATTCTGGATTCCTCCCTCTAGCATACTAGCACTTGGGGCTTACTTATCAACCAACCAGTAGACAGGCACCAGCCATAGGACTTCCCAGGCCAATACACAACCTGCCACACAGCAATGAGGCAGAAAAAGGAACAGAGAATATATTCAAACAAAGTAACAAGTCGAAATCCCAGAAGAACTAAATAAACAGGAGATAAGCAATCTACTCAATAAGGTTCAAGGTAATGATCATATAAATGCTCAACAAACTTAGAAGAATGAACACAGTGAAAAGTTTAACAAAGAGAAAACAAAGAACCAGAAATAAAAACATAACAATAACTAAAATTTTAAAGTACACTAGAATCAATACAGAGGAACAGATCAACAAACTAGAAGACAGATCAGTGGAAATCACCCAAGCTGAACAGAAAGAAGAAAAAAGAATTTTTTTTAAAAAGTGCAGTTTATTTAAAAGATCTCTAGAACAATATCAGGAGAAGGCACTGGCGACCCACTCCAGTACTCTTGCCTGGAAAATCCCTTGGATGGAGGAGCCTGGTAGGCTACAGTCCATGGGGTCGCTAAGAGTCGGACACGACTGACTGACTTCACTTTCACTTTTCACTTGCATGCACTGGAGAAGGAAATGGCAACCCACTCCGGTGTTCTTGCTTGGAGAATCCCAGGGACAGGGGAGCCTGGCGGGCTGCCGTCTATGGGGTCGCACCGACTGAAGTGACTTAGCAGCAGCAGCAGCAAAACAATATCAAGGGTACTAACATCTCATTATAGCTGTCTCTGAAGACAGAAAAGGGCACAGAATATATTCAAAACTTCCCTAACCTGGGACAGGAAACAAACATTCAGGTTTAGGAAACGCAGACAGTTCCAAACACAATCAAACCAAAAAGGACTATGCCAAGACACACTGTAATTAAAATGGCAAAAATTAAAACTAAAGAAGAGAGAATATTAAAAAAAAAAAAAAACAGCAAGAGGAAAACAATAAGTTAGGGACAGAGGAACTCCCATAAAGATATCAGCTGACTTTTCAGTAGAAACTCTACAGGCCAGAAGGCAGTGGTATGATACATATTTAAAGTGATAAAAGGAGAAAACCTACATCAAGAATACTCTCCCTGAAAAACCTTTCATTCAGATTTGAAAGAGGACTAATAATTTTACAAACAAGCAAAAAGGTACGAGTTTAGCACCATGAAACCAGCTTTGTAAGACATGTTAAAGGAACTTCTCTACACAGAAAATTAAAGGCCACAACTAGAAATATGAAAAGCACTGGGCCTTCTCTGGCAGTCCAGCAGTTAAGATTCTGTGTTTCCACTGCAAGGTGGACTCAACTCCTGGTTGGCGAACTAAGATCCTTCATGCCATGTGGCATGGCCAGGAAAAAAAAAAAAAGAAAAGTATTCAATGCAAAAGGAAAAACCTCATTGGTAAAGGCAATTATACAAGTATATATAAAAGATAGTAGATCAACCACTTATAAAGCTAACCAGAAGGTTAAAAGACAAAAGTAGCAAAAATCATTTGTATCTACAGTAAGTGTGTATCCACAAAAAGAATGTTAACATATGATGTCAAAATTAAAAATAAGAGAGGCTGTAAAATCGCAGAACTGTTAAAATACATTTGATATTCAGAGACCAACAACTTAAAAATCACCAAGTATACATGATTGCTATATATGTGTCTCATGGGGGATTTCCCTGGTGGTCCAGTGATTAAGAATCTGCCTTCTAAGAAGAGGGCGTAGGTTCAGTCTCCTGTTGGGGAACTAAGATTCCACATGCCGCAGGGTACTAAGCCCATGCAGCACACCCAGAGAAGCCCACGGTACTGCTGACCGTGCACACTGCAGAACCCACGTGCCACAACGCCTGAGGCCGTGTGCCCTACGCAGAGAGGCTGGATGCACTGACGAGAGGAGCCTGTGTGCAGCAACTAGGGAAGCCTGCACACCACAATGAGGAGCCCACGCTGCAACAAAGACCCAGTACAACCAAAAACAAACACAAATGAACCTCACAGGAACCTCAAACCAAAAATCTGTAATAAATACACACACACGCAAGAGAAAGGAATCTGAAGTAACACTAAAGACAATCATCAAATCACAAGAGAGGAGAGCAAAAAGAAAGGAAAAACAAAGTGCCAAAAACACCCCCAAAGCATTAACAAAATGGTATTAAGTACATTGCTGTTGTTTAGTCACTAAGTTGTCTTTGACTCCTTTGTGACACCCTAGACTGTAGCCACCAGACTCCTCTGTCCATGGGATACTCCAGGCAAGAATACTGGAGCGGACTGCGTGTCCTTCTCCAGTGGGTCTTCCTGTAACATTATTTACAAAACTCATGATATGGAAGTGTCTATCAATAGGGAGCTGACTGTGGCTCAGATCATGAACTCCTTAATGCTAAATTCAGACTCAAATTGAAGAAAGTAGGGAAAACCACTAGACCATTCAGGTATGACCTAAATTAAATCCCTTATGATTATACAGTGGAAGTGAGAAATAGATTTAAGGGCCTAGATCTGATAGATAGAGTGCCTGATGAACCATGGAATGAGGTTCATGACATTGTACAGGAGACAGGGATCAAGACCATCTCCATGGCAAAGAAATGCAAAAAAGCAAAATGGCTGTCTGGGAGGTCTTACAAATAGCTGTGAAAAGAAGAGAGGCAAAAAGCCAAGTAGAAAACGAAACATATAAGCATCTGAATGCAGAGTTCCAAAGAATAGCAAGAAGAGATAAGAAAGCCTTCTTCAGCGATCAATGCAAAGAAATAGAGGAAAAGAACAGAAGGGGAAAGATTAGAGATCTCTTCAAGAAAATTAGAGATACCAAGGGAACATTTCATGCAAAGATGGGCTCGATAAAGGACAGAAATGGTATGGACCTAACAGAAGCAGAAGATATTAAGAAGAGGTGGCAAGAATACATGGAAGAACTGTACAAAAAAGATCTTCACGACCCAGATAATCATGATGGTGTGATGACTAATCTAGAGCCAGACATCTTGGAATGTGAAGTCAAGTGGGCCTTAGAAAGTATCACTATGAACAAAGCTAGTGGAGGTGATGGAATTCCAGTTGAGCTGTTTCAAATCCTGAAAGATGATGCTGTGGAAGTGCTGCACTCAATATGCCAGCAAATTTGGAAAACTCAGCAGTGGCCACAGGACTGGAAAGGTCAGTTTTCATTTCAATTGCAAAGAAAGGCAATGCCAAAGAATGTTCAAACTACCGCACAATTGTACTCATCTCACATGCTAGTAAAGTAATGCTCAAAATTCTCCAAGCCAGACTTCAGCAATACGTGAACCGTGAACTCCCTGATGTTCAAGCTGATTTTAGGAAAGGCAGAGGAACCAGAGATCAAATTGCCAACNTGACCCGGATAATCATGATGGTGTGATCACTCATCTAGAGCCAGACATCCTGGAATGTGAAGTCAAGTGGGCCTTAGAAAGCATGACTATGAACAAAGCTAGTGGAGGTGATGGAATTCCAGTAGAGCTATTTCAAATCCTGAAAGATGATGCTGTGAAAGTGCTGCTGCACTCAACATGCCAGCAAATTTGGAAAACTCAGCAGTGGCCACAGGACTGGAAAAGGTCAGTTTTCATTCCAATTCCAAAGAAAGGCAATGCCAAAGAATGCTCAAACCACCACACAATTGCACTCATTTCACATGGTAGTAAAATAATGCTCAAAATTCTCCAAGCCAGACTTCAGCAATACGTGAACTGTGAACTCCCTCAGGGAGTTCAAGCTGGTTTTAGAAAAGGCAGAGGAACCAGAGATCGAATTGCCAACATCTGCTGGATCACAGAAAAAGCAAGAGAGTTCCAGAAAAACATCTATTTCTGCTTTATTGACTATGCCAAAGTCTTTGACTGTGTGGATCACTTAAACTGTGGAAAATTCTGAGAGAGATGGGAATTCCAGAACACCTGACCTGCCTCTTGAGAAATCTGTATGCAGGTCAGGAAGCAACAGTTAGAACTGGACATGGAACAACAGCCTGGTTCCGAATAGGAAAAGGAGTACCTCAAGGCTGTATATTGTCACCCTGCTTATTTTACTTCTATGCAGAGTACATCATGAGAAATGCTGGACTGGAAGAAACACAAGCTGGACTCAAGATTGCCAGGAGAAATATCAATAACCTCAGATATGCAGATGACACCACCCTTATGGCAGAAAGTGAAGAGGAACTAAAGAGCCTCTTGTTGAAAGTGAAAAAGGAGAGTGAAAAAGTTGGCTTAAAGCTCAACATTCAGAAAACAAAGATCATGGCCTCCGGTCCCATCACTTCATGGGAAATAGTTGGGGAAACAGTGGAAACAGTGTCAGACTTTATTTTGGGGCGGGCTCCAAAATCACTGCAGATGGTGACTGAAGCCATGAAATTAAAAGACACTTACTCCTTGGAAGTAAAGGTATGACCAACCTAGATAGCATATTCAGAAGCAGAGACGTTACTTTGCCGACTAAGGTCCGTCTAGTCAAGGCTATGGTTTTTCCTGTGGTCATGTATGGATGTGAGAGTTGCACTGTGAAGAAGGCTGAGCACCAAAGAATTGATGTTTTTGAACTGTGATGTTGAGGAAGACTCTTGAGAGTCCGTTGGACTGCAAGGAGATCCAACTAGTCCATTCTGAAGGAGATCAGCCCTGGGATTTCTTTGGAAGGAATGATGCTAAAGCTGAAACTCCAGTACTTTGGCCACCTCATGCAAAGGGTTGACTCATTAGAAAAGACTCTGATGCTGGGAGGGATTAGGGGCAGAAGGAAAGGGGACGACAGAGGATGAGATGGCTGGATGGCATCACTGACTCAATGGACGTAAATCTGAGTGAACTCTGGGAGTTGCTGATGGACATGGAGGCCTGGCGTGCTGCGATTCATGGGGTCGCAAAGAGTCGGACACGACTGAGCGACTGAACTAAACTGAAAGTAAAATCATTGTAAATTAGTCATTAATTTATTCTTCACACATCTAAGAGCGTAGGTTGATTATCAATGTTAATCAGCTTTAAGGTAATTTTATTTTACTTATATTTCAACACTAGATCTTATTTTGGGGGCCATTTAGTGTACATGTGCTGTTTACATATATCAATACAATGCCTAATCTTACAGGTTGCGTCATCATAGTAGTTATTTGAGAAATTTGTTGTTCAGTCACTCAGTCATATGTCCGACTCTTTGTTACCCATAGACTGCAGCATGCCAGGCTTCCCTGTCCTTCAGTAGCACCCGGACTTTGCTCAAACTCGTGTCCACTGAGTCGATGATGCCATCCATCCAGCCATCCTCTGTCACCCCCTTCTCCTCCTGACCTCAATTTTTCCCAGAGTCAGGGTCTTTCCCAATGAGTTGGCTCTTTGCATCAGGTGGCCAAAGTATTGGTGCCTAATCTTACAGGTTGCGTCATCATAGTAGTTATTTGAGAAATTTGTTGTTCAGTCACTCAGTCATATGTCCGACTCTTTGTTACCCATAGACTGCAGCATGCCAGGCTTCCCTGTCCTTCAGTAGCACCCGGACTTTGCTCAAACTCGTGTCCACTGAGTCGATGATGCCATCCATCCAGCCATCCTCTGTCACCCCCTTCTCCTCCTGACCTCAATTTTTCCCAGAGTCAGGGTCTTTCCCAATGAGTTGGCTCTTTGCATCAGGTGGCCAAAGTATTGGAGCTTCATTTTCAGAATCAGTCCATCCAATGAATATTCAGGGTTTATTTCCGTTAGAATTGACTGATTTCATCTCTGTGCAGTCCACAAGACTCTCAAGATTCTTCTCCAGTACCACAGTTCAAAAGCATCAGTTCTTCATTGCTCAGCCTTCTTTTACGACTTAGAAAATGTATAATGACTAAAGAACAGAGAATTTTTTTTTTGCTTTTATTGGGCAACTAATAAAAATAAACATAAAATGCCTTTCTAATTCATGATTGTTATGAGAAGCAAATGAAATAAAATAAATTCTAATTGACCATCCACCCTTTATCAGAACACTGCCAGTGAAAGTCTTCACTTTCACTTACCTTACCGAGAAGACTGTTCCCTTAGGAGCGGTCCCAATAAATCGAGAATCTTTGTGAGTATGCTTCCTTATAGCCCTGTATGTAATCTTATAACACTACCCACTGGTACTTGTTCTGCAAAATTGAACTTATACACAGTAAACCTAAGCCTTCTTCTATTCTACTCCATGACCCTTAAAAGATTTGAAGATAACATATGTGAACCTCATAAATCATCCTTTTACTGCCTAAATTGTCTAAACCTTTCAACCATTTCTGTCTGACATAACTTCTGGATACTTCATCATTCTGATAACCTTCCTCGGGAGAACTAGAGTTTTTCTCTAAATCTTTTCAGAATTGAGCCTAATATTCCAAATATTTTCTGATCAGCACAGAGACCAGAGCTAGCACCTTTCCTGCTGGGCCTCAATTAATGCAGCCTGGGTTTGCATTTGCTTTTTGAACATCTGCCAGACACTGTTGGCACTGGAACAGTTTACCACCAGCTTATCCCCAGTGGTCTTTCTCAGAGGAGTTGCTTTTAAGCCAGGCCTGTTTCTGCACTTGTCCAATTGACTTTATGATGCTGAGTGTAAGGCTGTATTTTATTATATGCCCACACTATGTTTCTATATAAACCATATATATTATCTATCCAGACTTGTATATGTTTTCTCATAGTCCCACTTTATAAATATTCCTATTAAATTTCATTATGTTTATATAGGTGCATTTTCCTAAATTCCCCAGGCCCTTCTTCATCTCAGTTAGATGAGCCAATAGACTTGTCCTTTCCAATGTTATCCCCAAGTTGTTGTGCCTTAAAATTTAGCTGTGTGAGCTCAGAGCTCCCTGTGCAGCAATGACTTAGTATACTTTCTAATTTTTTCTTTATTGGGATAGACAATTTTGTTTGTATTGTTGGAATTCTGTATCTTATAGGTATTGATCCCTCATTCTTTATAAAATCTCTGATCATGAATTTGTACCCAATCCGTGGACATTTTTTAAACTGACACTATGAAGTTTAACATCTACAATCATGAACAAGGCTTTTTCCTAGGCTATTATGTATCTTAAAATTAAAATGATCAGTTTTTCCCAAGTTCACACTTCAGAGGGCTTTATTCAGAACTAAATTGAAGTAACAGTTCCTGATGATTTTTGAAAGATGGAAATAGCAGCAAGGCAGGTATTTATGATCTTTACAATTCCTCATGTATCACTTTCATGATGAAATAAATAAACTCACAGGATGGGAAAGTGCGTTATGTAAGGATTGTTTAGAACTTGAAGCGTGTGGGCTTTCCATGTAGTCTAATGCAGTTCTTTGTTTAAATGGAAACCTTTGATATTTTGTTCCTGCCAGAATCTATCATGTTTAACTCCCTTCCTTCATCTTATCAAGAAAGTTAGTCTCTCTTTGGTAATAATAATAAGCAAGAGTTATTAAAATTTATAAGCTTGAGAAAAGCTTTATTTGTATTGTCATCTTTCAGTCCTCCTAATGCTAACTATCACAAGATTGATAAAATTCCACTTTACAGATGAGGAAATTAAGACATTAAATTATTTGGTCAAAATTAACACCAGAGTATTCTGGTTTCAGCACCTATATTATTAACCACTACTTTATTATAAGTAACTTTTTTATGATCTACACTTCCTTCAGAAGGTATCTTCTTCCAACACTTGAACAATTGCAATTTCTTAAACTATCCTGCATTACCACAGTTTCCACCTATCTTAGGTGAATTTGGCTGTTTCTTGCTTGTATTCCTGCCTTCTGTTGATCTTTTTTATCAGCAGTCGCTTCCCAGCTTCCTGATGGGAACACTGCATGCTAGCTGCTGATAAATGTTCATGATCTGTAGGGGTAGAGTGGGTTGTCACTACTACCACTCCCTAGCTCTTTGTGCATTAATTCACCAAAAAACCAACTGCCTTAGTGAGACCAGCATTGGTATGGATATTTACTATTGTCATGAAGTCATTCTTTAAGGTGCGATCACAGATTTCCCTCATTTAAAGCATGATTCACATTTCTTGCATGCCCCATCAATCTTTCAGCAGACCCTATCAGCTCTGCCTTTAAAATGTATCACAGATTTCAGCCATCTTTTAACACTTCGCAACTCTAGCCCTTGCGCATCCCATCAACATCTCTCCTGGCCTCCTTTCTCCCACCTTAGCCCTACTGTAGTGTGTTTTCTACCCACAGCTCTTGAAGAGCCCTTGGATTGTTAACCAGTTTGTGTCAGTCTGCTCAAAACCCTCTAATCACAATTTTTTATTTTTGCTCCTCTCAGTCTATATTGCTGCACACAGGCTTTCCCTAGTTGTGGTGGGTAGGGGCTGCTCTGCTATTTCTTATGGTGTGCAGGCTCTAGGCATGGGCTTCAGTAGTTAGGGTACATGGGCTCAGTGCTTGTGGTTCAGTGGCTTAGTTGCTCTGAGGCATGTGGGATCTTCTAAGAGCAGGGATCGAACCCGTGTCCCCTACATTGGCAGATGGATTCTTAACCACGGTACCACCAGGGAAGTCCCTTCTAATCCCTTCCTGCCTCAGGGTAAAACTCTCTTCAACTTCATCTCCCACAAAATCTCCCTTGCTTACTGCTCTTTAGAACTAGTGGCTTCCTTCCTCTTTTTCAAACATATCACATGGACTCCCATCGCAACACTTTTGTACTTGGTGACCCATTGAGTAACACCTTGACTCCTTTCTCATTCCGTCACTTCCTTCAACCCCAGGGCATTATTACTTTATCAGAGAAAACTCAGCTGCTGCTGCTGCTGCTGCTGCTGCTGCAGTCATGTCTGACTCTGTGCGACCTCATAGTGTCTTGTTTTTGTTTGTTTGTGTTTTTAGTTGAAGAATATTCATAGTTGATTTACAGTGTTGTGTTTACTGCTGTATAGCAAAATGACTGGGCTTTATATTTGTATACATTCTTTTTTTGTATTCTTTTCCATTATAGTTTATCCCAGGAGGTTGAATACAGTTCCCTGTGCTCTACAGTAGGAACTTGCTGTTTATCCATTCTATATATGCAGTTTCCATCTACTAATCCCAAATTTTGAATGCATCCCTCTCCACCACCCTCCCCATTGACAACCACCAGTCTAGTCTCCACTCTTGATTCTGTTTCTGTTTAATTTGTGTCATATTTTAGATTTCACATATCAGTGATATCATATAGTATTTGTCTTTCTCTTTCTGACTTACTTCAATTACTTCACTTAACCAATCTCTAATTGCATCCATGTTGCTGTATTCCATTGTATATATGTATTATATCTTTCTTATCCATTCAGTTATCAATGGACATTTAGGTAATTTCCATGTTTTAACTATTGTGAACAGTGCTTCTGTGAACATAGAAGTGCATGTATCTTTTTGAATTATAGTTTGCCTGGATATATGCCCAGGAGTGAGATTGCTTAATCATATGATAATTCTATTTTTAATTTCCTGAGAAATATCCATACTATTTTCCATAGTGGCTGCACCACTTACATTCCCTCCAACAGTGTAGAAGAGTTCCCTTTTCTCTAGTTCTCTCCAGCTTTTGTTATTTGTAGGCTTTTTTTTAATGATGGCCATTCTGACCAACCTGAGGTGGTACCTTACTGTAGTTTTGATTTGTGTTTCTCCCATAATTAGCTATGTTGAGCATCTTTTCATATGTCTATTGGCCATCTGTACTTCTTTGGAGAAATGTCTCTTTAGGTCTTCTGTCCATTTTTTAATTGGGCTGTTTTGGTTTTCTTGTTGTGGAGTTATATGAGCTGTTTGTATCTTTGGAATATACAATTGTATATACATTGTATATACAATGGAATGCTGCTGCTGCTGCTGCTGCTAAGTCGCTTCAGTCATGTCTGACCCTGTGCGACCCCATAGACAGCAGCCCACCAGGCTCCCCTGTCCCTGAGATTCTTCAGGCAAGAACACTGGAGTGGGTTGCCATTTCCTTCTCCACAGTGGACTACTACTCAGACATAAAAAGAATGAAATGCCATGCCCAGCAACATGGATGCAATTAGAGATTTGCAATTAAGTCCTTGTCAGTTGCATCATTTGCAAATATTTTCTCCCATTCTGTAGCTTTTCTTTGTGTGTGTGTGTGTGTGTGTGTGTGTGTGTGTCTACAGTTCCCTTTGCTGTGTAAAACTTATAAATTAGGTCCCATTTGTTTATTTTTTGCTTTTATTTCTATTGCCTTGGGGTGGGAGTAGCTGACCTAAGAAAGCATTGGTATGATTTATGTCAGAGAGTGCTTTGCCGATGTTCTCTTCTAGGAGTTTTTATGGTGTCATTTCTTATGTTTAAAGCTTTAAGCCATTTTGAGTTTATTTTTGTGTAAGGTGAGAGGGTGTGTTCAAACTTCATTGATTTTCATGCAGCTGTCCAACTTCCCCAACACCACTTTGTTGAAGAGACTGTCTTTTTACTGGTATATTCTTGCCTCTTTTGTCAAAGATGAATTGGGCCACAGATGTATATGGGTTTATTTCTCAGCTCTCTATTTTGTTTCATTGAACCGTATGTGTGTCTTTGTGTCAATATGATGCTGTTTTGATTATTACTGCTTTGTAGTTTTGATTATTATTGCTTTGTAGTATTTTCAGAAGTCTGGAATGGTTATATCTCCTGCTTTGTTCCTTTTCTTCAGTATGGTTTCAGCAATTCTGGGTCTTTTTTGGTTCCATATGAATTTTAGGATTAGTTGTTCTAGTTTTGTGAAAAAGCCCATCCATAATTTGACAGGTATCACATTAAATCTGTAGATTGCTTTGGATAGTATGGCAATTTTACCAATATTAATTCTTCCAATCCAACAGCATGGGGTAACTTTCTATTTCTTGAATCATCTTGAGGTTTCTTTATAAATGTTTTATAGTTCTCAATGTATAAGTCTTTCACTTCCTTGGTGCAGTTTATTCCTAAGTTTATTAGGAGTTTATTTTATTTTTTGGATTGTGATTTTAAAAGATACTTTTTAAACCTTCCTTTTGTGTTATTTCATTGTTGATATAAAGAAACACAACCAATTTCTATGTGTAAATCTTGAATCCTGCTACTTTGCTGAATTCATTTATCAGTTCTAGTAGTTTTTGTGTGGAGTCATTGAGATTTTCTGTATATAGTATCATATCCTCTTCATATAATGAGAGTTTTATCTCTTCCCTTCTAATTAGGATACCTTTTATTTCTAATCTGATTCTTGTGGCTAGGACTGCCAATGCCATGTTGAATAGAAGAGGTAAGAGTGGGTATCCTTGTCTTGTTCCAAATTTTAGTGGAAAGGCTTTGAACTTTTCACCATTGACTATTATATTGGCTGTGGGTTTGTCTTAAATAACTTTTATTATTTTGAGGTATCTTCCCACTATACCCACTTTGACAAGTTTTTATCATGAATGAGTGTTGAACTTCTAAGGACATTTTTAAAGTAGCAACTTTCTTTACGCATTCCCTTTTGCCTTTCCTCTGCCTTTTGTTTGCACCAGTTATTACCAACTGATGTATGTTTGTTCTGTTCATTTCTTCCCCATTATCGGTTTTCCTCTTTGTCTTTCTCACTTACGTCTATGACCTCATCTATTTAAACAAGACTTGGCATGTGCAAAGGGCTGCATACACTTTAATGAATGGATATGGAATTTATAAAATGTAAAAATGATGAAATTATTTATTCATACATTAGATTAATTTTATCATCAAATGTTATGGTCTAGTGTAGGACTGGGGTGAAGGGGCCAAGATAGTAATCAACCTTATACAAGCCCAGGGTGTGATGGTGGCATGATAAGGGTGCATCAGCCTCTCAGAGAAAACAGACAGATTAAAATGAGGAATCAAAGAAGACTGACTTCAGAGATGACTCCTCCTGAAGAGACTGGAGAGCAACTAAATCATGTTGGAAGAATTACATAGACTTGCAATTAAAATGATTATTCTAATGTCTTATAGAGGGAGGGTTTCAGTAAACAGTGATTGGCAGCAGAGAAACCAGTAAGAAGGCAGGGATATTCAGTAAGACACACAGGGGAAGAAAATTCAGGTTCTAATCAGAATGACTAAGATACAGAATACAGGAATATTTAAGAGAAAATTTGGTGTGTTGAGACCAATATGGAAGAAGCCAGTAGTAATCAAGCCAAGAATGAAAGTGGACCATTTTTGTTGTTGTTCTTTGTCTCTTGTTTGTGTATGCAATCTGATTCCACAGTTTTAGAGAGTGTTCTGGGTATTTACATTGTATTTAGATGTTATTTGACTTCTACAGAAAGAGAAATACTCTTGACATACTAAGTAACATTTTATATACCCTTAACTATACTTGCTATGAACACAAGAAATGACCTGAGAATAAAGAGATTATTTGCAGTATAGGACCCTGCAGAATGGGAAGCAAGTCCACAAAATGCAATGCCCACTTTCTAACTGTGCATGACCAGGAGAGTGAGAGGAAATTGAAAAGGGAATTCTTTTCAAGAGTAGGCCACAACATCTTGCCTCATAAAGTTGTAAGTCAAGACAGAAAAGCTTTACTCAGCTCCTTGTTGGGCAGTGGGTCCAGTTATCGCAGAAACCAATACCTGGCTAAGAGAACAAATGAAGCTTCTGTCCAAACATATTAAGACTCTTCAATAAAAGAGCCCTATAGTCTGTATTCAGAGAAGGCAATGGCACCCCACTCCAGTACTCTTGCCTGGAAAATCCCATGGATGGAGGAGCCTGGTAGCCTGGGGTCGTGAAAGTCAGACATGACTGAGCGACTTCCCTTTCACTTTTCACTTTCATGCATTGGAGAAGGAAATGGCAACCCTCTCCAGTGTTCTTGCCTGGAGAATCCCAGGGACAGGGGAGCCTGGTGGGCTGCCATCTATGGGGTCGCACAGGGTGGACACGACTGAAGCGACTTAGCAGCAGAGCAGCAGCAGCATAGTCTATATTAACATTAATATTTATTTTGTTTGGCAACCAGGACATCATTCTGTTTGTTATAAAGTTATAAAGTAAAACTGAAGTGATTATCATCTTTAAAAATGGGGAGTTACATTTTTTAAAAAGTAAATTGAAAAAAACAAATGTGACTTTTTATTTATACTTGATGTGTTAGCCTGTTAAAATTCCTTTGTTGATTGATGGAACAAATGTTCATAGTGCTGGAGAACAGTGACACCTTTTATTTCAATACTCCATGCTGTTTAACACTAAAGCAATAATCAAAATTTTCAATTTCAAAACCAAAGTGGCTTGCATATATCTAACTTTTTTTAAAAAATAGCAAGGCTTATAATGAAAAGCACAAACGTTCCATTCTTCCTCTAGACTCTCTGTTTCAACTCTAAGCCCTATTCATCTGAGGCAGTGCTTATTAACTCATCCTGTTTTTGTAATTCTCATGATTACTTCCATATCCATTTTTACTTTAGACATTGTCTATTGACTTCCTCTTATCATAGTTAAAGATTTAGCTTCCTTAGACACCCACCTCTCCTCTCAATATAGTTGTTAATCTTTGGAAGTGCATTTTATAACTTTAGATGTTATATTTAAGTCTCTGTATATTATTCCAACAAATATACATGCTATTTTTTATACTTATGGTAGTTTCTTAGCTATAATCAAAGCAAAAATGTAAAAGTGACTTATTTTCAAATTACTATGCAGTGTCTGTAAAATGTTTGGGCCCTATTTGCTTAGATTTCTAATAGAGGTGCTCCTGGTACTCAGATGTCATTTTTTACAAAGCTGAAAATTGATAAAGGAGCCAGGTTTAACCTGACTGCTGAATTGTGTAAGTCCTTTTTAATGATGTCACCTTTGCAGAGTAGGTTTGTTCTTGTAGGTCCTCTTGGTAATACTGCTGAGAATTCATAGCTGAGCCCCTCCACAGCAGGTTTTAGCAAACTACAGCCCCAGGCCAGATTGCTTGTTTTATTGGGACATAGCCCTTTACACTTGTTTACTTACTGTCTACAGCTGCAGCAGCAGCATCAGCCCTTGTGTTCCAACTGCAGAATTAAGTCATTGCTATAGAGTTGGGATGTTCCACATGACTAAAATATTTATTATTATTTGGCCCTTGACAAAAAAAAGTTTTAAGAAAAGTAATAAATCCTGCTTCAGACTGTTCTAAGACTAGCACGCCATCCAATGTATTCAGATTCTGCTATTTGAGTCCCTGCATTCCTAATCCTGTTCTCCTGCTTCCATTGGATTGATACATGAAACTCATCCTTTATCCTGGTAATTTACTTCAGTTAAAGCCACTGTTTCCTCTATCACAGAATCTTCCTCTTTTTCTTTTTTTCAATTGGATATAATTGCTTTATACTGCTGTATCAGTTTCTGCTGTACAGCAAAGTGAATCAGCCACATACGTGTATATATGTCCCCACTTTTCTGGATTTCCTTCCCAGTTAGGTCACCATAGACCACTGAGTAGAGTTTCCTGTGCTATATAATATGTTCTCATTAGTTATCTATTTTATAGATTGTAGTGTATAAATGTCATTACCAATCTCCCAGTTCCTCCTACCCCCTTTGCCCCTTTAGTATCCATACATATGTTCTCTACATCAGTGTCTCTATATCTGCTTTGCAAATAAGATAAACTATACCATTTTCTAGATTCCACATACAGGTGTTAATATATAATATTTGTTTTCTTCTTTCTGACTTACTTCATTCTGTTTGACAGTCTCTAGTTCCATCCACATCTCTGCAAATGATACAGTTTGGTTCCTTTTTATGGCTGAGTGATATCCATTATATATATATATATATATATATGTAGCATATCTTATCTATTCTTCTATTGATGGATATTTAGGTTGCTTCCACATCCTGGCTAGTAGTACTGCAATGAACATTGGAGTTTATTATCTTTTTGAATTATGATTTTATCTGGATATATGCCTAGGAATGAACTTTCTGGGCATACTGGAGTTCTGTTTTTAGTGCTTTAAGGAACCTCCCTACTGTTCTGCATAGTATGTACCAGTTTACATTCCCATCAGCAGAGGAGGAGGGTTCCTTTTTCTCCACATCCTCTCCATCATTCATTATTTGTAGATATCTTGATGATGGCCATTGTGGCTGGTGTGAGGTAGTTTTGTTTTACCTTTGCAGTTTTGATTTACCTTTCTCTCATAATTAGTGATGTTTAGCATCTTTTCATTTGCCTGTTTGCAGTTGGTATGTCTTCTTTGGAGAAATGTCTTTTTAGGTCTTCTGCTGAATTTTTATTTTTTTATATATATTGAGCTGTCTATTTTAGAGATTAAATCTTTGGCAGTTGCTTAGTTGGCATATATTTTCTCCCTTTCTGAGGCTTGTCTTTTTGTCTAGTTTATGGTTTCCTTTGCTGTGTAAGAGCTTTTAATTTTAATTATGAAGAATCTTCGTCTTTATTTGCCATCTTCATTTTGCTGGAACAAACCTTCCGTTTGCTTCCTAATTGAGACTGGAAACTGCAAATGAGTTATATTTTCTTTTATATCTGAACATGTCTTTCCAATAAATGCAATAAGTAAGTAATCTAGGCATCATAGTGTAAGGTAAAAAAATATTTTTCCCTATGAATGTTAAAGGTATTACTCTACTGTGCTTTAGCCAACAGCACTACTCCTGACCAGTTCCATGTCAGAAGGATTCTACCTTGGAATTACATGTTAATGTGATGCACACATACAGGCTCTTTCAGTCTGGAGGTATTAGTTCTTTGAAAAATCTTTAGTAGTATTTTTGTGCAGTTTTCTTCATTTAAGTTCTCTTATACTCTCTGCAGTTGTTTTTAATTGCTTATGGACACCCTGGATTAAGTTTTTACCATCTTAAGCATTAAACTCATATATTTGGTGTCTGGTTTGTTCTTTGTAGATGTGGATTTGTTCTGTTTTCTAGCAAACTTCCTCAACTATACCTACCTATGTTTCAAGACTCTATTGAGTATTTTTTCGCTATCATTTTAATTTCCTCTATTCTCTCTAATTTTCTTGTTTTCTCATTCTTTCAAGCATCGAGAATGTTCTTGATGGGTGAAATATCTTCTAACACACCATCAGTTTTTATTCTATTTTCCTTGTTTACATTTTATTATGTTTACCTCTCTTTCATACTGGGGACGTTTCACATGTCCAGTAATGCCTGACTTTCCATTCATTTTCATGAGTGAAGCAATGATCAGAAACTCTGAATGGGAGTGCAGGTGACATTTGGGGCAGTTAGAGAGCTGTTTTATTGAAGATACTCAAATGCCAATATGAAGTTTGTATTTTCCCCAAGAATTTTTTTTTTTTTAGGAAGAATCTTCTTATATTGTGTAGGAGTTAGTGGTCAGTCCTTCCTTTTAAAACTCTCAGTCTATGCCCTCACCCTATTTGGAGTACATGTCACTCCTGCCCTTTGCCATAATGGGTGTACCTAAGGAGTCCATCTGTGGTTCTGCCATGTGAATTTTTCTTCTCTAACCAAAACCAAACTTTTCCTTTTTATACTCTACTACTCACGTTTTAGGCAAATTTTGGGATATAGTGGACGACAGGGAGGCCTGATAGGCTGTAGTTCGTGGGGTTGCAAAGACTCGGACATGACGTAGCAACCAAACAACACCACACGTTATACTCCCCAGTCACTTTCCATGTTTAAAAATTTGCAAAAATCTCATCCACTGAAGTCCCATCTCTGGTCCTTTGTCCTTAAGAACTACACCTAGTTGGGGCTTCCCGTGTAGCTCAGTCGGTAAAGAATCTGCATAGGGTTTGACTCTTGAGTTAGGAAGATCCCCTGAGAGGGAAATGGCAACCCACTCCAGTATGCTTGCCTGGAGAATCCCATGGACAGAGGAACCTGGCGGGCTACAGTCCATGCAGTTGTAAGAGTCGGACATGACTTAGGGCTCTTTTTTTTTTTTTTTAAGTGTTTTTCTTTTCTATTTTTACAGGGAAAGGTGATAAGCACATATTTATGCTATCAGCTTTAACAGTTACTGGAACTATTATGTTTTAAATGCACTACAAAATGAGATGAACCCTAGAGATACCTCAAAAATAAATGTTTTCTTCTAATATCTTCCAATATACATTGATTTCTGACTCTCTTATTTTTAACCCCAAACTCTTTTCATGTAATTTTTCACAATATGAAATAACAGGATTACAATTTCTTCCTATTTATCTTCCTACTGCTACTGCTGCTAAGTTACTTAAGTCATGTCCGACTCTGTATGATCCCATAGACAGCAGCCCACCAGGCTCCCCCGTCCCTGGGGTTCTCCAGGCAAGAACACTGGAGTGGGTTGCCATTTCCTTCTCCAATGCATGAAAGTGAAAAGTGAAAGTGAAGTCACTCAGTCATGTCTGACTCTTAGTGACCCCATGGACTGCAGCCTACCAGGCTTCTCCATCCATGGGATTTTCCAGGCAAGAGTACTGGAGTGGGGTGCCATTGCCTTCTCCATTTATCATCCTAAATAAACTTTAAACATTTAACATTAAAAATCAATTAATAAACCATATTATTAAAAATGTTTGCTTAAAAAACATGTTGACTTACTTTTGATAAAATAATACATAAAAACAAATGATGGATCACAAAACAGACTGATCTGTTTTTATCTGAAGATAGCAGTTCGTGTGTGGAAATACATACACTGACTAAATACAATATATTACTTTTTAGTTGTTAATATTTTTTTCTGTTGCTCTTTTCTAATCAAAAGAAACAGAATCCATGACAAGTAACATGCAGCTTTTGTCTGTTCCAATTAACATGGACATGAATTATTCCTGGCTCATGATTTTCTGTGCAATGGAATTCAGAGATCTGGCCTTCCATTATTTAAAAAAGAAATAAACAATTACAACATTTTTTTTCTTCTTTGTTTTCATTGCAGTTGTATACCTGGTCAAAATGTTTTCTAAGCCATATGAGAATTCTGATGCTTACTAATCTCAATTTTAAAGTGTCATATGATATATACACATTATTATTATAAATGCATTTTCTTTACTTCTGTCTTCCATTGGCCTATTGAGGTTTTTTAATTTACATAATTAAATTTGATTTTAAAATAAAGTGTCATTTAACTTAGAAAGTACTTGAAACTTACAATAATGTTTCAGTTGTCAACCATTTCTTCAGCTCTTATCTAATAAATAAATCTAAATGTCGTTTTAGCAGATACTCTTGTAGAGCTCCATAGTAGAGTTGGAACCATTATTTTCCCTTTCAAACAGGATGACTGGAGTCATATAATGTAGGATAGCTACTGTTATTCATGTCTAATTTGGGGACACTGAAATTAGTATATGTCTTAAATCAGAGTTGAAATTACCATACCAAGAGTATGGATTAAAAATCTAAAGGTCTGCTTAAGAAATACTTTCTTAGAATGCTAGATGAATAAGAATTTTCAAGATATATATTTCATATACTATTTATATCCTTAAGAAAAACAGGATTTTCTTACTGGGTGAGAGCTCTGATCTAACCCAGAATTGAGAGTGGTACTATTAGACATTATGGAGAAGAGTATGTTGTCTCCATTCAGATTTCAAAATGTGTCAATATCCTCTGGACACCCTGAGTTACTTAGTTCTATTACTATCAGTGGCTTATTTAAACAAACTTGAAGGTCCTACTATCTGTTAAATTTCCATAATTTGTTAATTTAGTAGTGTACATTTTAAAAAATGTACATTAGTTTATACAAACAGCTTAAATGCTTAGTAGATACTTAGCTATTATTATTATTCTTTTCCTATAATAGGCAATGAGTAAAAGTATATTAAGGAATAGTAGTTTTTCGTATATTTTTTAAATTATTTATTTATTTTTGGCTCTGCTGGATCTTCATTGCTGCACATAGGCTTTCCCTAGTTGGCGACCGGGGGCTGCTGTCTAGTTGCAGTGTACAGACAGCCTCTCATTGCAGTGACTTCTTTTATTGTGGAGCATGGCCCCTAGCACACATGGGCTCAGTAGGTGCAAGGCAGGGACTTAGATGCCCCATGACATATGGGATTTACTGAACCAGGAATTGAACCTGTGTCCCCTGCATTAGCAGGCAGATCTTAACCACTGGACCACCAGGGAAATCCCAGTTTTCCCCAGTTTTAAGATAGCCATGCTCAGGCTCAAAAGGTTACTTATTATAACATTTTATAAACAATATTTTCATAATTTCTAAGGTATCATCCGGCTTTAGGGATGACAACCTGGATTTAGTTTCCTAAATCTCTCAACAAGGAGGTATATAGCAACAGTCCAAAAATAGAAACCAAAAATTAACAGTAGAAGTAAAATCAAAGTTGATAAATCTGCCAATATGGTAGGAATTTTTTATACTTCCTTTAATCATTGCTAAAGTGAAAGTGAAAGTCACTCAGTGATATCTAACTCTTTGTGACCCCATGGACTGTACAGTCCATGGAATTCTCCAGGCCAGAATACTGGAGTGGGTAGCCTTTCCCATCCCCAGGGAATCTTCCCAGCCCAAGGATTGAACCCACATATCCCTAGGTAAAGTAGGAAAAAAAAATCTGAGCCTAGAAGGAGTGAGGAATACAATTACATTCTATCTGATGAATGTATAGATAGAATAATAAACCTAAATTTACTAAATCATGTTCCCTTTTTTTTATTTTTACTTATTACAAGATATTGGCTCTATTCCCCATATTTTATAATACATCCTTGTAGCCTGTCTTATACCTACCTAACTTTGTACCTCCGACTCCCCCCATCCCTGTGTGCCCCTCCTCCTTCCTCTCTGGACTGGTAACCACTAGTTTGTTCTCAGCATCTGTGAATCTGCTTTCTTTGTTATTGTTATATTCACTAGTATGCTGTAATTTTCAGATTCCACATATAAGTGATATCATATGGTATTTGTCTTTCTTTGTCTTATTTCACTCAGCATAATGCCCTCCAAGTCCATCCATTTGTGTTTTTCTTTTCTTTGTGTGATATCATCAAATGTGTATGATCTAGCAATTCCTCTTAGGAATTGCTAGATCATACACATTTGATGATAAACTATTTTAATAATAGAAAAATGTGAGACTGCAAAGGTCTTTAAAAAAAGAGACAAGTTATGCTATATGTAGTAACATGGAAACTGTGTATACTATAATAGTTAATAAACAGTCTTAATTGTGTATTTGCTCAGCGGTTCAGTCATGTCCAACTCTTTGCAGCCCTGTGGACTGCAGCCCACCAGGTTCTTCTGTCAATGGGATTTTCCCAGCAAGAATACTGGAGTGTGTAGCAATTTCTCCCTCCAGGGAATCTCCCAGACCCAGGGATTGAAACTAAGTCCCGCATGTCTCCTGCACTGCAGGAACATTCTTTACTGCTGAGCCACAGGGGAAGCCCAGATGGGCTTCAGTTCAGTTCAATTCAGTTCAGTCGCTCAGTCGTGTCAAACTCTGTAACCCCATGAATTGCAGCACACCAGGCCTCCCTGTCCATCACCAACTCACAGAGTCCAGCCAAACCCATGTCCATTGAGACGGTGATGCCATCCAACCATCTCATCCTCTGTCATCCCCTTCTCTCCCAGCCCTCAATCTTTCCCAGCATCAGGGTCTTTTTTCAAATGAGTCAGCTCTCCGCATCAGGTGGCCAAAGTATTGGAGTTTCAGCTTCAACATCAGTCCCTCCTGTGAACACCCAGGACTGATCTCCTTTAGGATGGAATGGTTGGATCTCCTTGCAGTCCAAGGGACTCTCAAGAATCTTCTCCAACACCACAGTTCAAAAGCATCAATTCTTCGGTGCTCAGCCTTCTTCACAGTCCAACTCTCACATCCATACATGACTACTGGAAGAACCATAGCCTTGACCAGACAGACCTTTGTTGGCAAAGTAATGTCTCTGCTTTTTAATATGCTGTCTAGGTTAGTCATAACTTTCCTTCCAAGGAGCAAGCATCTTTTAATTTCATGGCTGCAGTCACCATCTGCAGTGATTTTGGAGCCCAGAAAAATAAAGTCAGCCACTGTTTCCACTGTTTCCCCATCTATTTCCCATGAAGTGATGGGACCGGATGTCATGATCTTTGTTTTTGAATGTTGAGCTTTAAGCCAACTTTTTCACTCTCCTCTTTCACTTTCATCAAGAGGCTCTAATTATATACAGAAAAAGGTATATATTAAAGTATTAGTACAAGTTTAAGAATAATGCTGTGAATGTTATGCTTTGAATATGGATTAGAAGTATATACACTAAAATGATACTACATTCAAGTTATTTGGCCTGAGGGTGATTTCTTCTCTTCTTTCAAATTTTACTCTTGCAAACATTCTCATGTTATCATCAGTGAATTTAGGTAGCATCCTTTAATTGACACCTTTCTTAGTTTAACTGGCAATAGCATTTCCTTCCTCAGTTAGTTCAGTCACTCAGTTGTGTCCAACTGTTTGCTACCCCATGGGCTGGAGCACACCAGGCTTCTCTGTCCATCACCAACTCCCAGAGCTTGCTCAAACTCATGTGCGTTAAGTCAGTGATGCCATCCAACCATCTCATCCTCTCCTGCCCCTTCTCCTCCTGCCTTCAGTCTTTCCCAACATCAGAGTCTTTTCAAATGAGTCAGTTCTTCACATCAGGCAGCCAAATGTTTCAGTTTCAGTGTCAGTCGTTTCAATGAATATTTAGGACTGATTTCCTTTAGTATTGACTGGTTTGATCTCTTTACTGTCCAAGGGACTCTCAAGAGTCTTCTCCAGCACCACAGTTCAAAAGCATCAATTTGTTCGCTCTCAGCTTTCTTTATGGTTCAACTCTCACATTCATACATGACTACTGGAAAAACCATGGCTTTGACTAGATGGACCTTTGTCAGCAAAGTAATATCTCTGCTTTTTAATATGCTGTCTAGGTTTGTCATAGCTTTTCTTCCAAGGAACAAATGTCTTTTAATTTCACGGCTGCAGTCAACATTTACAGTGATTTTGGAGCCCAGGAAAACAGTCTGTCACTCCTTTCATTGTTTCTATTTGCCATGAAGTGATGGGACCAGGTGCCATGATCTTCATTTTTTGAATGTTGAGTTTTGAGCCAGCTTTTCATCTCCTCTTTTGCTTTCTCAGGGGTTCTTCTGTTCCTCTTAACTTTCTGCCATAAGGGTGGTATCATCTGCATACCTGAGGTTATTGATATTTCTCCAGGCAATCTTGATTCCAGCTTGTGCTTCATCTATCCCAGCATTTTGCATTATGTACTCTGCATATAAGTTAAATTAGCAGGATGACAATAGATAGCCTTGATGTACTCCTTTCCCAATTTGGTACCAGTCTATTGTTCCATGTGTGGTTCTAACTGTTGCTTCTTGACCTGCATACAGATTTCTCAGGAGGCAGGTAAGGTGGTCTGGTATTCCCATCTCTTGAAGAATTTTCCACAGTTTGCTGTGACTCACACAGTCAAAGTTTTTGGCATAGTCAATAAAGCAGAAGTAGATGTTTTTCTGGAACTCTCTTGATTTTTTGATGATTCAACAGATGTGGCAATTTGATCTCTGGTTCCTCTGCCTTTCCTAAATCCAGGTTGAACATCTGGAAGTTCTCAGTTTGCATACTGTTGAAACCTGGCTTGGAGAATTTATAGCATTACTTTGCTAGCATGTGAGATGAGTGCAATTGTGCAGTAGTTTGAACATTTCCTTCCTAGAAGTACATATAATAGTGGTATACATTGCCATCTAGAACTCAGTGAAAATATCTCTTGGATAAATAAAACAATAAACCATAATTTTTTTAAAAGATAAAATATTAAATCTTCTGAAAGATGATACTGAATAAATGTGTGCCTAAAATAATGTTTGCATTAGTGAAAATAACACTTTAATATGAAAAAAATGTTTTTAATGTTTACTTTATTAGAACATGTGCCTGTTATTATCCCTTGAGAATAATCACATTAAAATGTCTATAATTCTGAATCATGGTTTAATTTGCAAAGGTAATAGTTATTATTTATGTATATTTTCTTCAGCTTAAGATAAAATGAACTAATATTATAGTTTTATTATACACCTTTGTTATATATTTAATATAGCTGTTCAAAGTCTTTATTGCTGTTAAAGAGTTGTGTAATATCTTTTTAAATGTAACTCAGTACTCTGGCTTTTGTAGCAAAATAATCCGCTCTGTATTTTTGCAAAGCTGCTTTTTCTCTCATTTTTGAAAACATTTTGACCACTATAGCTGACAGTCCACTAACTTCTCTTAGTCATGCTTGTCTAAACACAAGTCCTCCACTGTGAATACTGATCATGTTTACTGCCTGACTGAATTCCAAAATGTCTTATTTGTGCTAGTGCAGGAATTCACATGTACTGGTGGAAATGATATGATCTCATAGTTGCCTGCTCAAGTAACACTTGAAAATATTTAATGTGTTGTTTGACATAAAGGTTTCAATACTATGAAGGTGCCTCTTCTGCAGATGTCCATCCAGTTGTGCATTCAGTAAATTTTAGATGCATGTTGTTCACAATGATGGACACTGAGGATTTAAATGAAGACAAAATCCTTGTGCTCAAAATTTTCACAGTGTAGTGGAGAAATGAATTAACAGAAACTTACAGCTAATGAGAGGAGTGTTGTTAATAAAAGAATATAAAAAGAGGGCATTGGAGAGTAATAAAGAGTCTAGCCTAAACTGGAAACTAATATTTGAGAACTCACTCTATGCTAAAAGTCATCCATGTATTCAGTTCAGTTCACTTTAGTTCAGTCATTCAGTCGTGCCCGACTCTTTGTGACTCCATGAATCGCAGCACGCCAGGCCTCCTTGTCCATCACCAACTCCCGGAGTTTACTCAAACTCATGTCCATTGAGTCAGTGATGCCATCCAACCATCTGATCCTCTGTTGTCCCCTTCTCCTCCTGCTTTCATTCTTTCCTGGCATCAGGGTCTTTTCAAATAAGTCAGCTCTTTTCATCAGGTGGCCAAAGTATTGGAGTTTCAGCTTCAGCATCAATCCCTCCAATAAACACTCAGGACTGATCTCCTTTAGGATGGACTGGTTGGATCTCTTTGCAGTCCAAGGGACTCTCAAGAATCTAAAACACCACAGTTCAAAACCTTCAATTCTTCGGCACTCAGCTTTCTTTATAGTCCAACTTCACATCCATACATGACTACTGGAAAAATCATAGCCTTGACTAGACAGACCTTTGTTGGCAAAGTAATGTCTCTGTTTGCTTTCCAATATGCTGTCTAGGTTGGTCATAACTTTCCTTTCAAGAAGTAAGTGTCTTTTAATTTCATGACTGTGGTCACCATCTACAGTGATTTTGGAGCCCCTCAAAATAAAGTCTGCCACTGTTTCCACTGTTTCCTCATCTATTTGCCATGAAGTGATGGGACCTGATGCCATGATCTTAGTTTTCTGAATGTTGAGCTTAAGCCAAATTTTTCACTCTTCTCTTTCACTTTCATCAAGGAGCTCTTCAGTTTTTCACTTTCTGCCATAACAGTGGTGTCTTCTACATATCTGAGGTTATTGATATTTTTCTCCCGGCAATCTTGATTCCAGCTTGTGCTTCATCCAGCCCAGTGTTTCTCATAATGTACTCTGCATATAAGTTATCCATGTATTATCAGAAAAGTATGGCTTAATTAAACCAAAATTAATTGTTTAATAGCTCTGGAGGTCAGAAGACCAAAATCTGTCTCAACAGGTTAAACTCATTGAGTTGACAATGTTGATTCATGCTGGTCACGTCAGGGAAGAATCTGCTTCCTTGACTTTTCCAGCTTCTAAAGATCTCCTTCTCTCCTTGGCTCATGGTCTCTTCTCATCTTGAAAGCCACACAGCATCTTCAAATCCCTGTTTGACTCCTTTTACCTCTGTCTTCATCATCGTATCTTCTCTGACTCTCCCTCTTACCTCCCTTTGATAAGAACTTTTATGATTACATTGGACCCCAGCTAATTATCCAGGATAATCACATCTTATTCCCTTTTGCTGTGTCAGGTGACATACTCACAAATTCTTTGGATTAAAATGTGAACATCTTTAAAACTACTAAATGAATTAAGGGATGAAGACAGGAAAGCAGGTTTTAAGAGATATTCTGGATTGAATTGTATCACCCCTACCATGAAAACTTGTATGTTAAAGGCCTATTCCCTCAATGTGATATATTTGGAAACAAGGCTTCTAGGTTTTAATTAAAGTTAAACAAGACCATAAAGATGGGGTCCTAATCAGATAGGACTGGTGGCTTTAAAGGAAGAGGAAGAGAGAGGTCTCTTCTCCCTTCTTAGCATCAGCAAGGAAAGGACTGAGGACTCAGTGAGAAGGTGGCTGTCTACAAGCCAAGAAGACAAGTCTTACCAGGAACCCAATCATCTGGTACCATGAGTTGGGTTTCCAAGCCTTCAGAACTGTGAGAAAATAAATTTCTGTTGTTTAATCTATGTAATTTGTGCTATATATTTAATATAGCCCAAACTGACTACTATAGGGGATGATGATAGGGTTACCCTTATTGCAGATAGGAGACCTCTGCAAGTGTGCTAAGTCGCTTCAGTCGTGCCCGACTCTTTGCGACTCTATGGTCTGTAGCCCACCAGGTTCCTCTGTCCGTGGGATTCTCCAGCCAAGAATACTGGAGTGGATTGCTGCACCCTTCTCCATGGATCTTCCTGACCCAGGGATTGAACCCATGTTTCCTGTGGCTCCTGCACTGCAGACAGATTCTTTACCACTGAGCTACCAAGGAATGGTGTCTGCACATCTGTAGTTCAAGAGAAAAGTCTAAGCTACAAGAATAGATTTAGCAGTAGCTGGTGAAAGAGATCACCCTGAGATAATGTGTGCACTGAAAAGTGAATATAGCCGAGAAAATAACCATGCATTTCTAGTAACCTAATATCCAAGGCTTCCCTGGTGGCTCAGATGATAAAGTGTCTGCCTGCAATGCAGGAGACCTGGGTTCAATCCCTGGGTTGGGAAGGTCCCCTGGAGAAGGAAATGGTAACCCACTCCAGTACTCTTGCCTGGAAAATTCCATGGATGGAGAGCCTGGTAGGCTATGGTCCATGGGGTTGCAAAGAGTCAAACACAACTGAGCAGCTTCACTGGTTGGATAACCAAGGCAGAGTGCTCAGCAGCCTGATTATGGGAAGAGATGGCAGATGGTTGAATTGGTCCTAGGGTCATTTGCAGAGAAAAGTTGGCCTCAGGGATAGTATAAATATGTAGTAACAGTAGAAGCTTCCAAAGGCAAGTTGTAAGGTAGTTTTATGTCTTATAATTCTGGAAATCAGTTAGTCATGTTTTATAGATAAGGAAACTGAAACTCGAAGACATTGAGTAACTTTCTTTGGGTCACAAAGATTTTTTTAAATTAGATTATATTGCTAAAATGGTTCTTCTAATGACAGCTTAGAGAATCAGTTTTGATAGAGCATCAGGCAGTTTTGAAATGCAAATATTTTTTAGCCTAAAGAGAAGCTCTTTCAATCTGGCTTGAGGGAAGAAAGCAGGTGGTATGAGATGCCTGTGGTAGGAGCTGATATACTGGATTTAAAAAGTGTTCTAGGAGTAAAGTATCATAGAGTTTGAAAAGTCAAAATATATGAATAAGAGTATTCAATAAGTAATTAATATACTGGACTTCATGATGTCAGAAATAGAAAAAGCTTTAACCTTCTCGAGGACAGATTCTTATTCATGAATGTGCTTTAGTAGAAAAGAATAAAAACTTGCTCAAAAAGAAAAAGAGGCTTTCTGATGTTTGGAATGTGTGTGAGAAAAAATGGAGAATGTGTTGCTGAACTTATTCACTAAAGAAATCCTTACCCATTTTTGATAAGGAAGCCATTCTCCTGTCTTGAAGAAATCTTGTTCCCTGGCCTAGGCTTTAAGAACCCAATAGTGAAGGATGCTTAGAGTGACATTTAACATGTCCTCTATCATATCAATGTAACTTTAGAAGACTCAATGGTTACATGGAACTTTTCTTAGACTCAAAAATCTTTGGAAAAATTTGCACATCTATCTTTATCCCTCAAGGAGTAGATAGGTGATAGATATTTAACCTATCCCCAATGATACTAAAGCAGGAAAAAGCAATATGACTTCCTCTAATGCCACAAAACAAATTAGTGGTGAGGCCAGAAATAGAAGCCCTGACTTGTAAGAGCCTGTCCTCTTCTGTGTCTCAGTCGACTCTTCTTTTGACAAGCATTGTTAAGACACAAGAAATCTTGCTTTGTGTTGAACCTTCCTATGAAGTTGAAACAGAAACATTCAAATATTATTTCAACTGGTGTGAGATTATGTTTTTAAAATGATGTTGTTCTCTTTCATATGTAGAAGGTGTGCTATGTATCAGGAAGAAATCAGACAGAATTAGTCATAAGTATTATGATATTTCCTCTTTGAATGACAGACAGTGAGTACAATTGGATAGGTGACCCTGCTGATGACATTAATAATAATGGAATTTACCTTAAGACCTCAAGAGACTAATAAATCCCTCTAGAACTGAATTAAAATTTTGTTTTATGTTTTTCCTCTACACTTCTTCTTTGTTAACTCTTTGTGTGACACTTCAAAATATTCTTCCTGTTGCCTTTATACTCAGAAATGAAACTGGATTGTTTGCAGTTAAGTTATTAAAAAAAAAAAAGAAGAAGAAGAACCTGAATACAGAAGGTATTGAGGTATCTCTTAGCTGTACACAATGAAAGAAAAGCAAAAGACACTATGCACATTTTAAAAGTTAACATACTGGGACATTTTTACTGTCTCTAAGATATCCTAACTTTAAATCTAGAATTATAGGTTCCCCTCATTCATTCATTCATGCAACAAGTATTAAATAAGTGCTTATTATGTACAAAGCACTCAGAGTACAATAGGAAATAGAGACAGTTAAGGCCCATGCCATCATGACTTAGATTACAGTTGACAGAATGAGGTTAAGGGGAGGTGTACAAATGGAGAGATAGTTAGTAGATGAGTAAACTAATTAAAAATGAATTTCAAAGATAATTCCACATTGTCAAAAGTGCTATACAGTAAATATGTTACACTAATACTCTCAAGTCAAAGACCCCAGGAACACACTCTAGTTGGAAAAGCTGTATTTTTTGCTCATTTCAGCAAGGGAGAACACATGCCATGCGGAACTATAGTGTGTGTCATTAAGAGGGTGTTAGAACCTATCAGAGTAATTGGGCTTTGGTTGGGTGATTGGGAAAGAGTTTAAGGAAGCAAGAATTCACTATAGATTAAATGCTATCAGAAAGTGGCAAGTCTGCAATTAAATATCGGTGCTCCTTGCCTCCTGTTCACCCTGAGTTGTCCAAAAACACAATGTCTTACAGTGAATAGGTAAGATCAAAAGACACTTATTCATTCCATATACTCACAGCCTGGGAAGGGGGGACAACACATGCCGCATAGGGCCACACGGACAGGGGTTACACTTGGGAACCCAGTGGACAACTGTGGGTGTGGAAGTTTGGCTTTATAGTGACAAAAGGGTAGGGAACCCCTCCAATATCCTCAGGAGGATGTGATTGGCTTGCTCGTATCATTCCACAGGCTGGCATAGAGTAAAGCATGCCACTCAGAGGTGAGGAGGAACTGCATCTGAAGTGTTTGATAAGGCAGGTTACTTGACCTTATCTGTGGGAGCAGAGCGAGAAGGAAAACTCATGGTAAAGCCATTTGAGGCCCTACCTATTTCCCCTACGTGTTAGCTACATAATTTCAAGACATATTATAGTATGTAAGTGAGTCTTATCTACAGGGAAGGGAGATGAGAACAAGAAAAAAGTTATATTGTTCTTCAGTCACTAAGTTATGTCCAACTCTTTGCAGCCCCATTGACTGTAGCACACCAGGCTTCCCTGTCTCCCAGAGTTCACTCAAACTCACGTCTATTGAGTTGGTGATGCCATCCAACCATCTCAACCTCTGCTGCCCCCTTCTCCTCCTGCCTTCAATCTTTTTTAATATCAAGGTCTTTTCCAGTGAGTCAGCCCTTCCCATGAGGTGGCCAAAGTATTGGAGCTTCAGCTTCAATCCTTCCAATGAATATTCAGGATTGATTTCCTTTAGGATTGAGTGGTTTGGTCTCCTTGCTGTCCGAGGGACTCTCAAGAGTCTTCTCCAGCACCATAATTTGAAAGCATTAACTCTTCAACACTCAGCTTTCTTTGAGGTCCAACTCTCACATCTGTACATGACTACTGGAAAAACCATAGCTTTACTGTGATGGTCAAAGTGATGCCTCTGCTTTTTTAATAAGCTGTCTAGCTTTACTTCCAAGGAGTAAACATCTTTTAATTTCATGGCTGCAGTCACCATCCGCGGTGATTTTGGAGCCCAGAGAAATAAAATCTGTCACTACTTCTACTGTTTCCCCATCTATTTGCCATAGTGATGGGACTGGATGCCATGATCTTAATTTTCTGTATATTGAGTTTTAAGCCAGCTTTTGCACGCTCCTTTTTTACCCTCAGCAAGAGGTTCTTTAGTTCCTTTTCATTTTCTGCCATTAGAGTGGTATCATCTGTATATCTGAGGTTGTTGGTATCTCTCCCAGCAATCTTGATTTGTTTGTGAAATGAGCAAAAAATACAGCTTTTCCAACCAGAGTGTGTTCCTGGGGTCTTTGACTTGAGAGTATTAGTATAACATATTTACTGTATAGCACTTTTGACAATGTGGAATTATCTTTGAAATTCATTTTTAATTAGTCACCCAGCCTGGCATTTGTATGACGTACTCTATATATATATGTTAAATAAGTAGAGTGACCACATATAGCCTTGATGTACTTCTTTCCCAATTTTGAACCAGTTCACTTTTCCATGTCTGGTTCTAACTGTTGCTTCTTGGCCTGCGTACAGGTTTTGCAGGAGGCAGGTAAGGTGATCTGGTATTCCCATCTCTTTAAGACTTTTCCACAGTTTGTTGTGATCCACACAAAGTTTTTAGTGTAGCCAGTGAAGCAGCAGTATTTGGTTGGTGCAAAAGTAATTTCAGTTTCAGACCCTGAATTTGAAATCATCTTAACTCAAACCATCAATACAGTTGCGTACCATGCCAAACCTGATTCTGATCAGCGCTTCTGCACACAGTATATCCTCTATGAGGACTTGTCTAATCATCGCCCAGAAAGGGTTCGGCAGGGCAAAGTCTGGATGGCTCCTTCCAGATGGTTGATAGATTGTGTGATGTCCTTCGAGTTGCTCCCTCTTGACAACTGAACTCGCACAGTGTGATAACTAGTTATTGCACTGTTTTCATCAGTCACATTTTTACAAATAGGTAGACTCATTCATCGGAGAAGGCAATGGCACCCCACTCCAGTACTCTTGCCTGGAAAATCCCATGGACAGAGGATCCTGGTAGGCTGCAGTCCATGGGGTCACGAAGAGTCGGACACAACTGAGTGACTTCGCTTTCCCTAACTAGGCCCAGACACATCTTTATTAACCAAAATAGGAACCATGAAAAGTATTTTCTGCCTCCTGCTGGTTGTGGAAGCACAACCAATGCTTCAAAAGTTGAACAAATTGGACAACGAAGTTTTGCCTCAACCACCATATTCACTTGACCTCTCACCAACTGAATACCAGTTCTTTAAGCATTTGACAACTTTTTTCAGGGGAAATGCTTCCACAACCAGCAAGAGGCAGAAAATGCTTTCCAAAAGTTCCCTGAATCCTGAAGCATGGATTTCTATGCTATAAGAACAAACAAACTTATTTCTCATTGCCAAAATTGTATTGATTGTAATGGTTCCTATTTTGATTAATAAAGATGTGTCTGGGCCTAGTTAAGATGATTTCACTTTCAGAGTCTGAAATTGAAATTACTTTGCCACCTTCCACTGACTGGCCACTATGCTCCTCATCTTCAAGGCTCCTATCTCCTTTGCAAAACTTCTTGAACCACCACTGCACTGTACATTCGTTAGCAGTTCCTGGGCCAAATGCATTGCTGATGTTGCCAGTTGTCTCCGCTTCTTTTATGACCCATTTCAGACTCAAAAAAAAAAGAAAGAAAGAAAGAAAGAAATCATTCAAATTTGCTTTTTGTCTAACATCGTTTCCATACTCTAAAATACATATAAATAAACAACACGTAATAAGTCATTAGCAAAAAACATAAAGCAAGAAATATGCATTAAAATGATGTATAACATAGCCATACTTATTTAAGAATGTATTCCAATATCAAATGACAAATCTCAACAATGCAAAACCGCAATTACTACCAACCTAATAGAGCTGAAGAATTGATGTTCTGAACTGTGGTGTTGGAGAAGACTCTTGAGAGTCCCTTGGACTGCAAGGAGATCCAACCAGTCCATTCTGAAGGGTAATCAGCCCTGAATATTCATTGGAAGGGCTGATGCTGAAGCTGAAACTCCAATGTTGGTCACCTGATGTAAAGAACTGACTCATATAAAAAGACCCTGATGCTGGGAAAGATTGAAGCTGGGAGGAGAAGGGGACAACAGAGGATGAGATGGTTGGATAGCATCACCAACTCAATGGACATGAGTTTGAGTAAACCCCAGGAGTTGGACAAAGAGGACTGGCATGCTGCAGTCCATGGGATCGCAGAGTTGGGCATGACTGAGCGACTGAATTGAACTAAATAGATATTTTTTCAAAAGTTAATTTGGGTTTTTTCATAATATGTAGTGAAAAACCTGTGGAAACTTTCTGGCCAACCAAATAATTGGTAGAGAAGTAGCAATCACTCATTTTAGCCATGAGAGTAGGAGAGGTTTAGTATTTGGGGCCATATGACCTTGTGTTATTTTCTGTGCTTAGGCAAAATGATGCATTAGCCTTGCTCAGTCTCATTATATTGTGTCTCAGAGTAACCTTGATGAGGTTGGATGTCTGATAGGAGAATAACAGCCCAGCTCTGAGAATGAGGCTGGCTTCTTATTGCAGAGCTGCTTTTTTTTTTCTTTCTTATTTGGAGGGACAGGGAGGCCTGGCGTGCTGAGATTCATGGGGTCGCAAAGGGTCAGACATGACTGAGCGACTGAACTGAACTGAACTGAACTGAACTGATATGGGTGGGGAAGATCCCCTGGAGGAGGAAATAACAACTCTGTCCAGTATTCTTGCCTGAAAAATCCCATGAACAGAGGAACCTGGTGGGCTACAGTCCATGAGGTCATAAAGTATAGGATGCAACTGAGCATGCATGCATGATATTTGGGAAATTAAATCAGATAAGTTAATCAGAAAAAAATTTCTGAGGAGGGGAAAGCTTGACATTTACTGCTTATATGTAGCCATCACAAGAGTAGAACTGAGGAGAATGGAGACAAGGGAAAAAGGGGGACAAATTGTGGAGGGCATTCCTGTCAGAGGGAAATAGCAAGTGTGAAGAAACATCTCATTATACCTGAGAGGTAATGTTTGAAAAAAATACATCAGAAGTGTGACTCTTTGCTCCAGTGATTCTCAAGGGGTTGGAGGTAAGGGAGTTCCAGAATCTCAAAACAGGGGGAGTAAAATCTCAGAAAGTCCCCAGGGGATGGTGATATGACAGTTCTCCAAGACAGATTGTCCCTTGTTGCCTCTACCCTCCTCCACAGTTTTAGTTAGACCATCTAGGCTTTATGTGGAAAATCCAATTGATAACTGATAATTTAGTTTGGCCCTATATATCACACCATAAAATTGCTTGTCCAGAAAGGTTTTACCACTATCCAGGGAAATAGATGGGATTGTTAGCAAGTGCATGGACTGTCAGTGGCAGATCAATTATCCTAGATATATTTTTCTTTATTCTCTTGAAACTAGATAGACTGTAGTGATTTTTACAGTACTTCTATCATACAGAGTGTTTGTGAGGTCTCTACTTCCATTTTATAGTGAAGAATTCCTAATAATATGATTTTATCATTCCATCTACCTGTGCATATCCAGTTGATGTGTTTAAACACTATTCAATAGTGAGTTTGAAGACATCATTATTACCAAATGCAAATTTAGCATACTAACACAAAATATATTTACCATGATAAATATGCCAAACAGCAGAGAATGTTAATTATAACCATTCACTCTGAAGCCAGATTTCCTGGGTGCAAATTATAGCTCTACCACTTTGGAGTTATGTTACCATGAACAAGTTACTTAGCTCATATGCCTCAGTTTCTTCTATAATGTGAAGATAATAATGGTACCCACCTCAAAGTTTCATTGTCAAAATTAAAATATATTTTAAGTTTTTAGACTGCCTCACTCATGATAAGCATTTCATAAGTGCTAGCTCTGTGGTAATGATGGTGACATTATATTGGTAAAAGAAAAAATTTTAACAACATATTTCTATACTTTATGTCTTAATTATGAACTAACCAGTATATATAAAAGTTCACAGATCTTATTAAGGAATGAATCATTTTACCTGTGATAATATATAGGGCCTCTACTCTTGCTTTAAAAGAAATTATAGAATGGATTAGTTTTTGGCAATATCTTAAAATATGCTTTTAATTTACAATATTTTTTTCTCTTTGACTTATTTGTCTGATTCATCCAGGCCTACCACAGATAATGGTTTTATTACATTCTATAACTGAATGTTTTGGGCTTTGCCTAAAGAATGCATTAGGAGTCTCAGCTCTTTAATTGAGGCAGCCATATTTAGTGTCACTGAAATAAGTGTGATAACAGTTTGATCACGCAAAGCTTGATGTGAAGAAAATACCTGCATGGTGTTAATAAGATATTTGAATTTCAGACAACAGAAGACCAAAGAAAATTGCCACTCTGCCTGTCTTGATAAAATACCAGCAGAGCTTGCTATTCATTTCAGTATATGCAAAAGTTTATTTGAATTACTGTGAAATGTTAACAGAAAATCACTTGTAGTCTGGGCTCATGGCAGGTGAGAGGTATTAAAATATTGTTGAATGTTTATATATACTAACAAGTTTATTAACCAAAATAAAAGGAAGAAGAAAACCATATTTGTTTGTTCCTCATATTCATTAAAACAAACCAGAGTGATCTGAGGAGAAATTTCAAGTATTTTAGTAGACCTGGATATATCAGACATTAATTTAAACACATACCTTTACTCTCAAAGTTCACAGCCTCAATAGAAAAATGTAGAAAATTTCTATCAATAACCAATTTTTTATGTCCAAGAGAAAATCTTTGAAAAATTAAAAACATTATTACAAACAAAACTGGGAATTATGGCTTCTTTTTCCTGTGAACATGCACACACAGGCTCAGTCTTGTCCAGCTCTTTGTGACCGCCAGGTGCCTCTGTCCATGGAATTTCCCTAAGAATACTGGAATTTCCAGCTAAAAATACTGCAGTGAGTGCCATTTCCTTCTTCAGGGGATCTTCCAAATTGAGGGACTGAACCCATGTCTCTTGTGTCTTTGCATTAAACAGGTGGACTCTTTACCACTGGCACCACCTGGGAAGCCCCAGTGAACATAAAGAACATTTAACTTCCAACGTGTTGAGCTCATCATTAAGTAAAAAAAACAAACAAAAGAAAACTATTCTTGTTTTAATGTCAAATTATGTAAGATTTACCCGATATCACTTGCACTGAATTTAGGGATCACATTCTAGTCAGTTTTTTGTTTGCTTGTTTATTAATTTATTTATCATATATATAAACAATTCTTGCTAGACTGCTTTCTACTTCTAATGAACATGTTTGCACAAAATTTAGGAAGCAAAGTTTTGGCTTTTCCTTCTCAGTTTTTCACTTAGAAAAAAATCTTAGCATCTATACCTAAAGATAGTTAATACTCATGAATAGTCAATGTTCAGTTGACCATAATGAATTGGTCCAAAGAAAATATGGATAATTGAAATCTATGGTGGTATAAAAATTAAATTTTTTCCTCTACACTTAAACTTACATAGCATCAAGCTCCTGTCCAGAACTGCTAGCTAATAAACCAACTGAAGATATTTTAATTTTCATTTCTTTCACCTTTCCTTTCATTTTCTTTCACCTTTACAGTTTATATAACTTAAAGCACATGAATAGTACTTTACAGTATATAAGCACTTTTACATATATTACTACTTTTGATCTTTTCAGTTTCCTTATGGAGAAGGGACATTTATAGAATTATAGGTTTTATTATATTTATTTTATAGATAGATAAACTGTTGATCAAACATCATACTCTTATGTTAATGCAGGGAATTGATCATAGAAAAATGGTCTGAAATGTCAAGCTTTATTGAATTTATTGCATTGCATGAGAAAGCCTCTGACCTCCCTTCCCACAATAACTCCTGTAGTCAACCTTGTCTCCTACCACCCTATATCCATATCATTGTTTACTGTTTCTGATCTTTGAATCTTTGTCTTCATTTCCTCTCTCCATATACCCCTGTCTGAAATTTGGCTGCTTTTCTTGAATATAGAAATCCTACCAATCAGTCAAGGTCCAGCAAAAGTTCCATCTCCTTGAAGTCTTCCAGTTCCTATTGTTCTTACTGAAATAATAAAGCATTTGCAGGCATTGGTTCTTAGGTTCCCAAGTGGTTCATTATTCAGAGTTTCATCTAAATTCTCCTAACAGATTATAAGCTGCAAAGAACAGACATCAACTCTTATACATCTCTGAAACCCACAGCACTCTAGCACTAGATACATTTGTAGTAAATTCATGATAAATATTTGTCTGTCTTTTAATCTGTCCATTGGAGCCATTGCTGAACTATAGATGATTTTACTGCACTTATATTCAAACCATGCGATGTACAATTTAGCCTCTATAGTCACTCATTATAATTGAGTTCAGTGTGATCTTTTCAATATGTATGTATGCCAGTTGACCCTAGCATTGATTTCTAATAGCAGTAAAGCCCAGACATATGGCTTGTGGAATCAAATCAACTACATATGCCTGAAGGATTCCCTGAATAGAGCAGGCATTTGGCCCATATATCAGTATTGAGAACAGGAACAGGAAATGTTATGCAGTGATTGCTTTTCTATAGAATTACATTAGCATCATGCATTCTGCTAGTCATAATTTCTCAGCAGATCAGGGCTATCTATCAATGGTACTTCCTGTGGTACAGCATATGAAAATGCATTCCATTATTCATTATAACTGATGCTGATCAGGCATGTGTCATTACAAATTAAATTTTTAAAGAAGAGATCTCTATGTAAAAATGGCACACTTGAGAGTCACTGTTTTAGAAAAACATGAACTTGGTACTTTGTGGCAATTTGGTTTTTCTGGAATATAAGTATTCTGTTGAAAGAAAGAACTACTTTTGTTCATATTTTCAGGTGAATTTGGAGAAGTCTGTAGTGGGCGTTTGAAAACACCAGGGAAAAGAGAGATCCCAGTTGCCATCAAAACTTTGAAAGGTGGCCACATGATCGGCAAAGAAGAGATTTCTTAAGAGAAGCAAGTATCATGGGTCAGTTTGACCATCCAAACATCATTCGCTTAGAAGGTGTTGTCACAAAAAGTAAGTACTGATTTTCTTTTATACATCTATCTCAATTATTTTAAAAAAATGTTTAATAGCAATATCACAGTTATTACAAGCATAACTCAGTTCAGATGTCATGTTCAGATATCACCCCTCAGAGTCTTAGTATTAGGCTATGACAATATCAGAGTTTGCATTGGTTGCCAAACAGCTTTGAAATGCTTTTTGTTACCTGTAAAGCATTTGCTAATTTAGCTTGAAGTAATATATCAAGGTAAAGGGTTATATATATTTTTCTAATTTCTATAAGTAATTCACTTCTTCTAAAACTGCATAAATTTAAATATAGGAGAAGCATTTAAAATATTGGGGTCATTAAGTTAGTTCTATTTGGAAATAGATGTCATATACAAATATAGAATGCATTATCTAAAGTAAAACTTTTAAATAAAAAGTTCTTTATGCAACCCATCTTTATACATGCCATTAGAACTATATTATTTTAATTTATACAAAATCAAGAAATGAATTACAGTTTCTGAAATAAAAATCCTGTTTTTACAGAAATAGGATCAAAAACCATTCCTTTGGGAAAATAAATTTCTTAAAAATCCCTAATTAATCATATACTCCAAGAAACAGATGGCAATATATTCACTTTTATATGAATAATGACAAGATATAAAGCTTAATATTTCTCCTTATTTTATTCACTAATGAGTTATAACATATAAAACTCAATACAGAATGGCATAAAAAACTCATAAAAATTATTTAAATCTTTGAGAGGCATTTTTCTTTCATAAAACTGAATTTTTTTAAACTATGTAAATGAAATTGAAATTTCATGTTATATTTGGAGAAAGAAAGGTGTAAAAGCTTACTAAAAACACGTAATTGTGCCTGGAACTCAAAAGTCCTTTTCACAGGCCTTGGCTAACATGCTACCTAAGGAGAGCAGATTCTGATCGCCATGTTAGCTTGGAGGACACTAAAGAATGCTTTTGATTTCAACTCTTGCCGTGGTCTAAAAACTTAGTGGCCTTACTAGAACCTTACAGTATTCATGTCCTTGTGTTGTTCTCTTCCAAATTGATTCTGGGCTTGTTCATGTGACTAGCCTTGGCCTGTGGTACATTAACAAGTGTGATACAAGTGGAAGCAGGGTACATGTCTGTCCAGTGGAGCTTGTCTTTTGGAAACACTCTGACATATGACTCAGTCTCAAGTGCTAAGCAAAGCCAGTCCATATGGAGGGGCCACATGCAGTATACTGCAAAGAAGAGTACTGAGGCATTTTAGTCACAAGAGCTCCCAGCATAGTCAATACTGAATGGCAGGTTTGTGAAGAACCATCTCAGACATTACAGTCCCTACTACAACCACCAGATGGCTGCAGCTGCAACTGATATTTTGTGGAGCAAAGGAACCACCCAGTTAAGTCCAGTCAACCCATAAAACCATGAGAGTTAATAAAATGGCTGTTTTAATTTGCTCATTTTGGATAGTTTATTACACAGCAATATATAACGAAACCAAACACCAGTTAGAATTACACTCCTGCCACTGAAGATTTGTACAGTGTATGGATGTGAGAGTTGGACTGTGAAGAAAGCTGAGCACCAAAGAATTGATGCTTTTGAAATGTGATGTTGGAGAAGACTCTTGAGAGTCCCTTGGACTGCAAGGAGATCCAACCAGTCCATTCTAAAGGAGATCAGTCCTGGGTGTTCTTTGGAAGGAATGATGCTAAAGCTGAAACTCCAGTACTTTGGCCACCTTATGCGAAGAGTTGACTCATTGGAAAAGACTCTGATGCTGGGAGGGATTAGGGGTAGAAGGAAAAGGGGATGACAGAGGATGAGATGGCTGGATGGCATCACTGACTCAATGGACACGACTCTGAGTGAACTCTGGGAGTTGGTGATGGATAGGAAAGCCTGGTGTGCTGCAATTCATGGGGTCGCAAAGAGTTGGACATGACTGGTGACTGAACTGAACTGAAATAGATGATTTAACATCTATTGTTTATTTCCACATCTGTAAAATGGGACCAAAATTGCTCTTACCCAACAGGAATGCTATAAAGATTAATTTTTAAATCTATAAGGCATTTAGATAGTGTGTAACTCACAGTAAGCCACATTAAACAGTAGCTGATCCCCTGGAGAAGGAAATGGCAACCCACTCCAGTATTCTTGCCTGGGAAATCCCATGGACAGAGGAACCTGGCAAGCTACAGTCCATGGGGTCGCCAGAGTGGGACAGGACTTAACGACTAAACCAGCACATTATTGGTAATATAATTTACCATTTCATTTTCATGGCAACTCTCATGCATACCCCTGAAGCTGAGACAGGTTAATTAACCCACATGAAGACCTCTAAATCATAGTAAGTGGCATGGCTGATATTCAAATTGAGCTCTGTCTTACAGACTTGTGGCATTTTTTGTTTCTTTGCTTTTTATTTGCTATATCACAGGGAGTAAGTCAGACTATTGCACTTTGTCTTATCCGAATTAAATAGCATTCACTTAATGACAGTGTGAATAAAATAGCACAGTACTCTTTAAAAATAGGGAAAATATTTTGGTAAGTGGAATAAATCACCTCTTATTTTGTCAAATATGCAGAGATCCAGATATGCCACAATACCTAGCAAAAATACTAATCTAAAAGAGAGAGAGGAAACATGTTAATTATTTCTTTTATGTTTTCTGACTTCCTTGCATTAATTTAGCATGAACATTTCAAGTTATTCCTTCTGTTTTCTATCTCTCTCTAGAAGGAAAAAGATGATTTTGAAGTTGGTTATCCAGTCCCATCACTTCATGGGAAATAGATAGAGAAACAGTGGAAACAGTGTCAGACTTTATTTTGGGGGGCTCCAAAATCACTACAGATGGTGACTGCAGCCATGAAATTGAAAGACGCTTACTCCTTGGAAGAAAAGTTATGACAAACCTAGATAGCATATTCAAAAGCAGAGACGTTACTTTGACAACTAGGTTCATCTAGTCAAGGCTATGGTTTTTCCTGTGGTCATGTATGGATGTGAGAGTTGGACTGTGAGGAAGGCTGAGCGCTGAAGAATTGATGCTTTTGAACTGTGGTGTTGGAGAAGACTCTTGAGAGTCCCTTGGACTGCAAGGAGATCCAACCAGTCCATTCTGAAGGAGATCAACCCTGGGATTTCTTTGGAAGGAATGATGCTGAAGCTGAAACTCCAGTACTTTGGCCACCTCATGATAAGAGTTGACTCATTGGAAAAGACTCTGATGCTGGAAGGGATTGGGGGCAGGAGGAAAAGGGGACGACCGAGGATGTGATGGCTGGATGGCATCACTGACTCAATGGACGTGAGACTGAGTGAACTCTGAGAGTTGGTGATGGATGGGGAGGCCTAGTGTACTGTGATTCATGGGGTCGCAAAGAGTCGGACACGACTGAGCAACTGAACTGAACTAAATATAATATTATATATAATTTGGCCTTATGAAGTAGGAATCTTTTATTCTAAATCAACTGAATAGGTTTAATAGGGTAATCTAGGGCACTTGTCTGCTAGTTTGAAATAATCAGTTTATTTCACAAAGACATCCTAACAATTAGCCCAGTGATTGCTTTAACCTCTAACAATCTTGTATAAAGTTAAGACCAGTGTCCTTTACATAGCCTAATTTGTATCATTCCTAAGAGAAGGTCCTTATTTCATATCAAGAAAAAGACAAACAAATATATATATATATATGTATGTATGTAAAGAAACATAGATTCAATAGGCTTTTGAGTGGCAATAATCATTATAATTTTCCCTTGTAAGCATGAGACCCTGTGTGGTTCTGTGCTAGTGTGGTGTTACTGAGGTGAATGGTGGAGATGCAGAAAGGAATAATTGCCACAGAGATAAGTGGGCATGTTTATACTGTTATCTTCTTGACTCAAATGCTATGGGATTTTTAGGAGAAAGACAATAAATAAATGAATGCCTCATTCCCATAAATACATGGTAATTGTTCCAAGATTGCCCTTAAGTAGCTAAGAGATAGCTAGCAATTAATGTTCCCTAAAGACTACCAGTTGCATAAAAGATAATACTGACAAGGATAAAGATGCAGTGTAGGTTAATATGGCCATGTTAGTAGTGTCCTGGGGTTCTGAGAAATAATGCACAGACTCTCAGTTGAAAGTAATGCAAAATTACAGATCAAAATCTTCATCAGCTCCTTTTATAAATTCTTAATATGCATAATTTTTATCTTATATTAAGTGTTATCACTGAGGGATGCATATTAGAAAGTTCTTGGGAACACTTTTGCTGTTTCATACTTGTACATATAACTACTTTTATACTTCAAAGTTAAATGATAAAAAGCTGTATTACTTAAAGAAGTGTGCCTGATAAGAGCTGAACCTATTTGTTTGATATACATTACAATTTCTTAACCTGCTAAGATGCAACTAATATAAAAAGAGTTTAATCCAGTTAAATCATATGCTTAGCACATACTTTTTCTCTAAGAAGCAAATGGAAGCCATCAGTTAGAGCACAGACTTATAGCTATTAGTACCATGGATAGTATTAATTTATAACAATTTATAACAGGTGATGTATACACCAATATCATTAACTATATATCCAAAAAAGAAAGTTCTACCCTTCTATAAAAAGATAAGAATTGTGATTAAATAATCAGTCTTCAAAAGACTGGGCCTTTCATTTGAATTCATGATGATATGGAAAACCAAAAGGAGAGAGAATGAAGCACCTACCTCCCAGCTTAGGTAATAGCTAAATGTAAATGTACGAACGGTATCTCAATTAAATCATAAATTCATGAGGAATAATAGAAGTCAATCAGCACATCAAACAGATTCCCAAACATAAATTTATTTCATCATGGGATGTTGCCACAGACTCTGGAACAGCATAGAAGCTATAACAGAAATTACTGGACGTCCACAAACCATCTTTAAACATTCCAGAAAACTGTGGTGATGGTTTAGTCACTAAGTCGTGTCTGACTCTTGCAACCCCATGGACTGTAGCCAGCAAGGCTCCTCTTTCCACGGGATTCTCTAGGCAAGGATACTGGAGTGGTTTGCAGTTTCCTTCTCCAAAGGATCTTCCCGACCCTGGGATTGAACCTGAGTCTCCTTCACTGCGGGCAGATTCTTTACTGACTGAGTAGGTTCCTTCCAAGTAGTTTTGATGGGTCCACATGGATGCTAAATCAGAGAGTAGATTCAAGGTAGTCAAATAGTAAATACACAAAAACTGCTTCTCTGCTCCCAAAATGGCATTTTACTTGTCAAGTAATACATTCTCGAAGATTTTGACTATGACTGTTGCCCAGTATGATAGCTGCCTCTCCACCTTGTTGTATATTCTGCTACTAGACACTGGGTCTTGTACAAGTCACTCAATACCTTTCAGTTCAGTTCAGTTCAGTCGCTCAGTCATGTCCGACTCTTTGCAACCCCGTGAATTTCCTTCTCCAAAATATCTGACCAGCCATCCTCAAAATTGTCAAGGTCATCAAAGACAAGGAAAGTCTGAGAAACTGTCACAGCCAAGAGAGGCCTAAGGAGACATGAAGACCCAATGTAATGTCGTGTCTGGGACGGGACCTTGGGCCAGAGAAAGGATATTAGGTGAAAACTAAGGGAGTCTGAATAAAATATGGACTATCAGAATTCTTTATACTATCTTTACCATTTTCCTTTACTTCTAAAAATGTTGTATAAAATAATGATAAAGCTTATTTGAAATATTTTTTCAGGCTATGCCCGTGGTCCAGTGGTTAGGATTCTGCCTGCCAATGCAGGGACACAGGAAGTTTCCATGTGCCATGGGGCAGCTGAGCCCCTGTGCCGCATATGCCGCCCAGCTGCCCAGAGCCGGTGCTCCGCAACAAGAGAGTAACCCCTGCTGGCTGCAACTAGAGAAAGCCCGCACACGGCAATGAAGACTCAGCAAAAAACAAAACAAAACAAAAAAAACAAACAAAAAAAAACTTATCGAAGTGATTCATTTAAAAAGTAATAAAATAAAATATATTTTCTTAATTCACCACATGTCTGCACCCTCCCTCTTGTTACTAAACTCCTGGTTCCCTCCCATGATGTCAAATTCAGGTTAATCCAGAGTGTTCCCTGAATGACTTCACGATTGCCCAATATTGTCAGCCTTGTGACCCTCTCTTTTCACCTGTAGGCACAGTCCTCAGTGAACTGGGAAAGATTAATGATTGTTTGATGTTGACTATGAAACGGATCTCCCAGTCCAACAGTGACTATACTAAGGCTGAAACACCCACGAGAAGTAGAAAGATCTCATTGTCCTGACAGGAGAGTGTGTGTGGTTTGACAGGATACCCTTCCCGAGCATGGAATTCCCATCTGAACGCCTGAGAGGGGTGCAAGAGAATTTTATTGTTAAAGACGAGGATGTCTTACTGCTGAGTTGCCCCAAATCAGGTCAGGAAGCAGGACCAGATGCTGAGAGAGGCTTCCCATTCACTCAGCATACAGGCGGAACTTTCTCTGTACGCGACAATGTGGAATAGAAATGTGCACTGATATTGCTGAAGAGCTGACTCATTGGAAATGACCCTGACGTTGGGAAAGATTGGGGGCAGGAGAAGGGGGCAACAGAGGATGAGATGGTTGGATGGCATCACTGACTCAATGGACATGAGCTTGAGTAAACTCCGGGAGTTGGTGATGGACAGGGCGGCCAGGTGAGCTGTGATCCATAGGGTGGTGAAGAGTCGGAGACAGTGAGCAACTGAACTGAAAGATACACATTTTTAATTCACCTCTTGTCTATACACTCCATCTTGTTACTAAACTCCCGGTTCCCACCTGTAATGTCAAACTCAGGTTGCCCCAGAATGTTCTCTGAATGACTTTACGGTTGCCCAGTATTCTCAATCTTTTGATTCTCTCTGTTTATGGGCAGGCACACACATCAACAACCTGGGAGAGATTAATGATTGTTCAATGTTGACTATGAAATGCATCTCCCAGTCCAACAATGACTACGGCTAAAAGGCTCACAAGAGGTAGAAAGAGCTGATCGTCATGACAGGAAAGTTTGTGTGGTTTGAAGGGATACCCTTCCCAAGCCTGCGTTACTCACCTGAACTCGTGAGAGAGGTGCAGGAGAGTTTCCTTGTTAAAGATGAAGATGTCTTACTGCGGACTTTCCCCAAATCAGGTAAGGAAGCAGGATCAGATACTGGCAGGCTGTGGCTGTGGCCCTCATTCCTCAGTAGACAGATGGAACGCTTTCTGTATGCTGGCAGTGCATTAGGGGAGTAGAAACGTGCGCTGATACCACTGGTGTCCAGAGAAAAGGATCGAGCCAGGCAGTTACACAGTCAGCGGAGTGCTCAGAGGGGGTAATCAAAGGCATCGGAGGAAACCATGGGAATGAAGCCTAAGGCAGATTCGGCTGTTTGTAGAGAGGAGTGGAAGAAGATGGAGAGTGAAGTCTGTAGAGGAAACGGGCTGCTATTGTTTAGACACTCATACTGTCCGACTCTTTGTGAAACCCCATAAACTATAGCCCGCCAGGCTCCCCTGTCCAGGGGATTCTCCAGGTGAGAATCCTGGAGAGGGCTGCCATCCCCTTCTCCAGGGGATATTCCTGACCCAGGGATTGAACCTGGGTCTCCTGCATTGCAGGCAGATTCTTTGCCATTTGAGCCACCAGGCAANTTGTTTAGACACTCAGTACTGTCCGACTCTTTGTGAAACCCCATAAACTATAGCCCGCCAGGCTCCCCTGTCCAGGGGATTCTCCAGGTGAGAATCCTGGAGAGGGCTGCCATCCCCTTCTCCAGGGGATATTCCTGACCCAGGGATTGAACCTGGGTCTCCTGCATTGCAGGCAGATTCTTTGCCATTTGAGCCACCAGGCAAGATCTGTTATAGAAAGTGGAGCAGTATTATTGCTGATGAATTTCATGCAAGATGAGCCGAGAGAGAGAAGAAAGTGGGAAACTGTTCCAAGCAGGCAGAAGTGTAAATGAGTATGACCACTAGGCACATGAAAACAACAAACCATTGGTCATTCTGCTATACTAACGAGGATTTCCATGTCAAGCAGACAGAAGGAAATCGATCGAGGGCTTTCCTGACGGTCTCGTCATTGAGAATCCGCCTGACAATGCACGGGACACAGGTTCGATTCGTTGCCCAGCAGCTGCAGGCAGCTGAACCCATGCAGCACAACTGCTGAGCCCAAGCTCGAGAGCACATGCTCAGCAGCAAGAGAAGCCCACACACCGCAACTAGAGAGGAGCCCCCACTCACTGCAACTGCAGAAAGATGGTGCACAGCAACAAAGACGCAGCACAGCCGCAAATAAATAACCTTTTAAAATAAATAAAATCAAACATGTAAGAATGGGTCAGCTGTCTCAATAATAAAATGATGGCATCTTCTCTGGCCCAGAACTCAATCTAGGATTTAGCTTACATTCTCCCTTCTCCTGTCTCTGGACCATAGCCTCAGCTTTTCTTTTCTTAGGGTTTTATTTTTTTTAATAACAATTTGATAATTTGAATGGTACCAGACAATTATTTTGTACAGCTTCCTCAATTAGAGTTTACAAATATGTTCTCATTAATACCTTCAGGGCTAGACTTCACGTTGTAAATATGCCCCCAACAAAGGAAGGAAACAAGCAAGAGATGTCTCCGGCAGTTCTGTGGGCAAGACGCCAAGCTTCCAAATCAAGGTGCCCGGAAGTCAACCCCTAAGCAGGGAACTAGGATGCCACATACCTCCTGGCATGGCCAAAAACAAACAAAAAGCAAGAAGGGGAGAGTAAATTTACTGTGAGGAAATCTAACAAACATCAGCTCGGCCAAGTGATCAAGGTCAATGGTGAGTTGTCAGGTTGCTGGTGAAAGCCCTTGAAATGCTGGGACTAGAGTAGTATTTTACCTCCATGATCATCGTCTCCAAAACCCAGAAACCCAGTCTACTTATCAGAAAAACATGGAGTACACCCCAAGAGAGGGACCTTCTCCAAAATATCTGACCAGCCATCCTCAAAATTGTCAAGGTCATCAAAGACAAGGAAAGTCTGAGAAACTGTCACAGCCAAGAGAGGCCTAAGGAGACATGAAGACCCAATGTAATGTCGTGTCTGGGACGGGACCTTGGGCCAGAGAAAGGATATTAGGTGAAAACTAAGGGAGTCTGAATAAAATATGGACTATCAGAATTCTTTATACTATCTTTACCATTTTCCTTTACTTCTAAAAATGTTGTATAAAATAATGATAAAGCTTATTTGAAATATTTTTTCAGGCTATGCCCGTGGTCCAGTGGTTAGGATTCTGCCTGCCAATGCAGGGACACAGGAAGTTTCCATGTGCCATGGGGCAGCTGAGCCCCTGTGCCGCATATGCCGCCCAGCTGCCCAGAGCCGGTGCTCCGCAACAAGAGAGTAACCCCTGCTGGCTGCAACTAGAGAAAGCCCGCACACGGCAATGAAGACTCAGCAAAAAACAAAACAAAACAAAAAAAACAAACAAAAAAAAACTTATCGAAGTGATTCATTTAAAAAGTAATAAAATAAAATATATTTTCTTAATTCACCACATGTCTGCACCCTCCCTCTTGTTACTAAACTCCTGGTTCCCTCCCATGATGTCAAATTCAGGTTAATCCAGAGTGTTCCCTGAATGACTTCACGATTGCCCAATATTGTCAGCC
>SJXQ01012802.1:42630-55007 GCA_006408695.1 Aepyceros melampus | reverse complement strand
TGAACTGTGGTGTTGGAGAAGACTCTTGAGAGTCCCTTGGACTGCAAGGAGATCCAACCAGTCCATTCTGAAGAAGATCAACCCTGGGATTTCTTTGGAAGGAATGATACTAAAACTGAAGCTCCAGTACTTTGGCCACCTTATGCGAAGAGTTGACTCATTGGAAAAGACCCTGATGCTGGGAGGGATTGGGGGCAGGAGGAGAAGGGGACGACCGAGGATGAGATGGCTGGATGGCATCATGGACTCAATGGACGTGAGTCTGAGTGAACTCTGGTAGTTGGTAATGGACAGGGAGGCCTGGTGTGCTGCAATTCATGGGGTCGCAAAGAGTCGGACATGACTGAGCGACTGAACTGAACTGATACTGCTGAAGAGCTGACTCATTGGAAATGACCCTGACATTGGGAAAGGTTGAGGGCAGGAGGAGAAGGCGGCAACAGAGGATGAGATGGCTGGATGGCGTCACTGACTCAATGGACATGAGTTTGAGCAAACTCTGGGGCATAGTTGAGGACAGGGAAGCCTGGCGTGCTGCAGTACATGGGGTCACAACGAGTCGGACATGATGGAACGACCTAACAACAGCAAAGCCACTGGCTTTCAGAGAAAAGGATCTATACTGGCAGTGAAGCAATAAGCTGAGTGCTCAGAGGGATAATCTAAGGCGTCAGGGGAGCCCACGGGAGTGAATCACAAGGCAGACTCAGGTGTTTGCAGAGAGGAGTGGAAGGAGATGGCTGGCCAGGGATGTCTATAGAAGAAATGGGGGAGGAAGGTAATTATGTGAGATGATGTGTATGTTAATTAGTTTGATTGTGGTGGTCATTGCACAGTGTGGTGTTATTGTTTAGGGACTGCAGCCCGCCAGGCTCCTCTGTCTTTGGGATTCTCCAGGCAAAAGTACTGGAATGGCTTGTCATTTCCTTCTCCAGCAGATCTTCCCCACGCAGGGATCGAACCTCCTACATTGGCAGGTGGATTCTTTACCACTGAGCCACCGAGAATCCCTCACAATGTGTGCATATATCAAATGAACATGTATACCTTAAAGATATGCATTCCTTTTTTTCAAGAATTTTGATTTTTGCCTTTTGATTATTACTATTACTTATCTTTGGCTGTGCTGGATCTTCATGGCTGAGCGGGCTGCTCTCTAGCTGCGGTGGGCAGCTTCTCCTGTTGTGGCGCACAGCCTGCAGAGCTTCAGCAGGGGTAGCGTGGGGCTCAGTCACTGCGGTCACGTGCTTAGCTGCCCTTAGCAGGTGGAATCTTCCTGGACCAAGGGTGAAACCCCTGTCCCCTGCATTGGCAGGCAGATTCTTAACACCAGGGGAGGCCTACATTCTTTTTCTTTTTAACTTTAAACCATATTTATTTCCCTTGATACTTATATATATCATATTTATAAAACACATCTGCCGGGGTCCAGCCCCGGTGGATCCAGGGATATTCAAAGGTGGGACGGAGCAGGTGGATAGGAAAGGATAGGACAGGATAGCTCAGGACAGGATAGAATAGTAGGAAATTACTAGAAAAATAGGAGGCTGAATAACTTGGTTTATGGGGAAAGCCAATAAAACCTCAAGACAAGAGGTTTGCACCATCTACATGGGCCATCGGCGTCTGCTTGAATCTCTAAAGGGGCCCCACCATGGGTCCACTTTTCTCGCAGAACTTATATCCAGGGCAAGTAAGTAGACATGGTGAGCCTCCCGCTCCAGATGGGAATTCAGCCTGGAGTTAAAGTACAAGAGGACAGAGAGATAGAGAGAGAGAGGTGTGGGAGCCAGATGTCCCTAAAGAACGAGTCTAGGAGAGCGAGCCGTGGGAGAGACCGGCCTGCAGAACCGGTCTGAGAAAATCTGGTCTGGAAAAAAACCGCTCTGAGAAACTGTTCCTGAGAGAATCTGGTCCGGAAAGACTGCTCAGAGAAAACTGTTCCCAAGAGAATCTGGTCCCAACTTTATTTTTTACATCCCCTTTTTATACCATGAAGATCAATGAGTTTCACAAATTTTGGCAATGACAGCAGCCCTGACTCTTATCGAGAGCAGGCTTAGTCTCTGCATAGCTAATTGTATACACAAGTCTTAGGTAATTTACATCATCTTCCATAGAGAGAGAGGTGTGGGAGCCAGATGTCCCTAAAGAACGAGTCTAGGAGAGCGAGCCGTGGGAGAGACCGGCCTGCAGAACCGGTCTGAGAAAATCTGGTCTGGAAAAAAACCGCTCTGAGAAACTGTTCCTGAGAGAATCTGGTCCGGAAAGACTGCTCAGAGAAAACTGTTCCCAAGAGAATCTGGTCCCAACTTTATTTTTTACATCCCCTTTTTATACCATGAAGATCAATGAGTTTCACAAATTTTGGCAATGACAGCAGCCCTGACTCTTATCGAGAGCAGGCTTAGTCTCTGCATAGCTAATTGTATACACAAGTCTTAGGTAATTTACATCATCTTCCAGCCAAAAGGCCAATTCGACAATTTACAGCTCTTTTCTGATAAGTGTTATTTCTTCCAAGATCTGGCGCCATTCTCGGGAGGCACTAAACAAAGTTACATTCTCGCATAGCAAAGACACAGCAAGGGAGTACAGCAATAACTCGAATGCCTAGGGTTGCTAGCATCAAAAAACTACTACATATCCCCAAATATAGTTTGTATAGCAGGAACTTCCAGGTGCAGATAAGGAAGTCTGGCAGCAGTCATTGAAACAACAGTGAAGTCTATTAACAAGTTTAGGCTCTTAGAAGAAGTTTGTAACTTAAAACACTTCAAGGCTCTTTTGCCCCTCACAGCTGGGGGTTGCGAGCAATTCACAAGCTTGTAAAAGGTCAGGGGAACCTGTTTAGGCAGGCTAGAGAATTATAAAAGAGGGGTTGGGCTGCAACACTCCTTCAAATGCAGGAAGCTGAAGCCCTGAATTAACTCTTTCCGAGAAACTGGCAGAGAATAGTGGAGAAACAGACAAATACAGAACAAATTTTTATTATTGGAGCACATGCTCAGGAAAAACCAGGGAGAAATCCGATGACTCAGATTGCTCTGCCATCTGAGTGGCCTCGTGACTGTCACGGGTGGGATTCCTCACGCTGGTCCCCGACACACATCATATGCATTTCTATGTAAAGTATACCTTCATTCTTTTCCCCTTAACATTTCTGCTTTGTGTTAAAGAAACCATAAGCTCCCTGCTAGCAAGAACAAGGCTTATCAAGTTACTTGTATAATATAATGGGGCAATGGAGGGTTTAGTATTGCCAGTTGGACCCTACTGCTTTTGAACTGACAGTGTTAAATAGATACATTTTCATTTGTTAGTTATAATTGAGGGAGGAGGGCAGGGGGTAAAACACAATTGTCTCAGCAAAAAAACAAAGAAGTGGAAGAAATGATGTCTATATTGAGATAAAAGGAATGAATGTGGAATTATTTTGTGAAAAGGGATAGTTTCTGATAAAGGTATCAGCGTGGATTGTGGTCGGGAACTGGAACAAAGCCTTACAAATCCAGGGGACACAAGGATGTGAATCTTATATCCGTGAGGGGTGGGGTTGTTGAGGGACTGTGATCAGGCAAGAAGGAAGGCTGGTGACCTTAGAAGCGGTGTGGTAGTGAAAAGTCAAGGGCAATGGGAACATAGCATATCACAGGATTTAATAAATAACCAAACGGTGGAAGCAACCCAAATGTCCACTGACAGATGAAACAAAATGTAGTAGCTACATATACTAGAACACTATTCAACCTTAAAAAGGAATGAAGTTCTGATTCACGCGACAGCATGGATAAACCATGAAGACATTACCCTAAGCAAAATAAGTGAGACACTGTACGATTCACATAAATGAGGTTATCAGAACCCAAAAGTAGAATGGTTGCTGGAGACTGGAAGGCACTAGAAAGAGGGGAAAATGGAAAGCTGTTACATAATGGGTCCAAAGTTTCGGTTTTGCAGGATGAGAAAGTTCCGGAGGTTGGTTACACAACAGTGTAAATATACCTACCCCAGCTGAAATGTACTCCTGAAAATGGTTAAGATGGTGCCTTGGATGGTCTGTATACTTTAAGAGAATCTTTTAAGTCAGATTGAAATGGCTGGCCAGAGAAGGCAATGGTGACTCCCTCCATTGTTCTTGCCTGGAGAATCTCCATGGACAGAGGCGTCTGGGGGGTGCAGTCCATGGGGTCACAAAGAGCTGGACATTTTTGAGTGACTAAGCACAGAATGACTGAGCATGATTTTCCTTCCTTTATCTAGGAACAAACTGATTGATGGAAACTGTCTGCCGGATTCATTCTAAGGGGGATCCCAAGAGGATCCAATCTGTGCCCATTGGGGAGCGTTCCCCTTGGGTAGAGGCTTTCAGTGGGTATAATCTACTAAAAGATAAGGAAGGCTCACGTTTCATCACTTCTCATCTCCCCGTCCAACTTTTCCCTAGGTCTTTCTTCAAGTCCAAGGCCAAGGTCAGTGCACGTAGTCGAGATAGGCTTGATCAATACTCATTAAACTTTAACTTCCCTAGCAACCAGTTGAAGATCTGATTGAAATGCAATTGTATTCAGTAGGTATGTGGTGGTCCTGAGATTCTGCTTGTACACTCCACAGCCATACTCAGTACAAAGGTATAGATCATTCCAGGGGTTCTATAAGCCAAATGTAAACCAGAGACAAAGAGAAACCATAATGTCCAAACCTTAGAAAACCATGTTAAGCCTAACAAGAATTCATACTGCATTATACCCTACATAACACTCCTTTGAGAAAGAATGTTCAACCGACCACACAATTGCACTAATTTCACATTCTAGCAAAGTAATGCTCAAAGTTCTCCAAGCCAGGGGTCAACAGTATGTGAACTGAGAACTTCCCGATGTTCAGGCTGGATTTGGAAAAGGCAGAGAAACCAGAGATCAAAGCACCAACATCTGCTGGATCATAGAAAAAGCAAGAGAATTCCAGGAACACATCTACTTCTGCTTCATGGACTACACTAAAGCTTTTGACTGTGTGGATTGCAACAAACGGTGAAAAATTCTTCAAGAGATGGCAATACCAGACCACCTGACCTGCCTCCTGAGAAATCTGTATGCAGGTCAGAAGCAAAAGTTAGAACCGGACATGGAGCAACAGACTGGTTTCAGATCGGGAAAGGAGTATGTCAAGGCTGAATATTGTCACCCAGCTTATTACTGGGTACTTATTACTCTGTACTTATATGCAGAGTACATCATGGGAAATGCCAGGCTGGATGAAGAACAGCTGGAATCAAGATTGCCAGGAGAAATAATAACAAACGCAGATATGCAGATGACAGCATTCTTACGGCAGAAATCAAAGAGGACCTAAAGAGCCTCTTGATGAAAGTGAAAGAGGAGAATGAAAAGTCTGGCTTAAAATTCAATGTTCAAAAAAGGAAAATCATGGCATCTGGTCCCATCAGTTCAGTTTAGTTCAGTTGCTCAGTCGTGTCTGACTGTTTTTGACCCCATGGACTGCAGTACGCCAAGACTTCCTGTCCATCACCAGCTCCCGGAGTTTACTCAAATTCATGTCCACTGAGTTGGTGATGCCATCCAACCATCTCATTCTCTGTCATCCCCTTCTCCTCCTGCCTTCAATCTTTCCCAGCATCAGGGTCTTTTCAAATGAGTCAGTTCTTTGCATCAGGTGGCCAAAGTATTGGAGTTCAGCTTCAGCATCAGTCCCCTTCCAATGATTATTCAAGACTGATTTCCTTTAGGATGGACTGGTTGAATCTCCCTGTTGCCCAAGGGACTCTCAAGAGTCTTCTCCAACACCACTGTCAAAAGCATCAATTTTTCGGCACTCAGCTTTCTTTATAGTCCAACTCTCACTTCCATACATGAGTACTGGAAAAACCACAGCTTTGACTGGATGGACTTTTGTTGCAAAGTAATGTCTCTGCTTTTTAATATGCTGTCTACGTTGGTAATAAATTTTCTTCTGAAGAGTAACATCTTTTAATTTCAAGGCTGCAGTCACCATCTGCAGTGATTTTGGAGCCCCCCCAGAATAAAATCTGTCACTGTTTCCATTGTTTCTGCATCTATTTGCCATGAAGTGATGGGACCATATGCCATGATCTTTGTTTTCTGAAGTTGAGTTTTATGCCTACTTTTTCACTCTCCTCTTTCACTTTTATCAAGAAGCTCTATAGTTCTTCGCTTTCTGCCATAAAGGTGGTGTCATCTGCATATCTGAGGTTATTGATCTTTCTCCTTGCAATCTTGATTCCAGCTTGTGCTTCATTCAGTCTGGCATTTCTCATGATGTACTCTGCATATAAGTTAAATAAGCAGGCTGACAATATACAGCCTTGACATACTCCTTTCCCGATTTGGAACCAGACTGCTGCTCCATGTCCAGTTCTAACTGTTGCTTTTTGACCTGCATACAGATTTCTCAGGAGGCAGGTCAGGTGGTCTGGTATTCCCATCTCTTGAAGAATTTTCACAGATTTTTGTGATTCACACAGTTAAAGGCTTTGGGATAGTCGATAAAGCAGAAGTATATGTCTGGTCCCATCACTTCATGGCAAATAGTTGGGGTAACCGAAACAGTGATAGACTTTATTTTCTTGAGCTCCAAAATCACTGCAGATGGTGACTTCAGCCATGAAATTAGAAGACACTTCCTCCTTGGAAAAAAACTATGACCAACCTAGACAGCATATTAAAAAGCAGAGATATTACTTTGCCAACAAAGGTCAAAGCTATGGTTTTTCTAGTAGTCATGTATGGATGTGAGAGTTGGACCATAAAGAAGGCTGAACACCAAAGAATTGATGCTTTTGAACTGTGGTATTGGAGAAGACTCTTGAGAGTTCCTTCAACTGCAAGTAGATCCAACCAGTCAATCCTAAAGGAAATCAATCCTGAATATTCTTTAGAAGCACTGACACTGAAGCTGAAGCTCCAATGCTTTGGCCATCTGATAGAGCTGACTGATTAGGAAAGACCCTAATGCTGGGAAAAATTGAAAACAGGAGGTGAAGGGGATGAGAGAGGACAAGATGGTTGGATGGCATCACTGACTCATTGGACATGAGTGTGAGCAAGCTCTGGGAGTTGGTGAAGAACAGAGAAGCGTGGCAAGCTGCAGTCCATGGGGTCACAAAGATCGGACAAGACTGAGCAACTGAACAACAACAACAAACCCTCCTTTGTTGCTCTAAAAAATAACTGCATGTGCGCCCAGTTGTGTCCAACTCTTTTGCGATTCCATGGACAGTAGCCTGCCATGCTCCTCTGTCTGTGGGATTTTCCAGGCAAATATATTGGAATGGGTTGACATTTCCTTCTCTAGGGGTCCTCCCAACCCAGGGATGGAACTCACATCTCCTGTGTCTTCTGCATTGCAGGTGGGTTTTTTCCCAATATACTTCAATTAAAGAAAGAGATTGTGAAACTTTGAATGCTATTCAGCTTTTTCAAAATTTCAGTATATCACAGCACAATTAAGTTTTTTATTCACCCATCATTTTTTTAAAACCCACCTATTTATATGTGACTTATTGGTGTTTGTGAAATGCCTGTACAGGGAAACAAGTTTAGAGATGAGTGAAAGTTGCTTAGTCGTGTCCGACTCTTTGCGACCCCATGGACTATACAGTCCATGCAATTCTCCAGGCCAGAATACTGGAGTGGGTAGTCTTTCCTCTCTCCTGGGAATCTTCCCAACCCAGGGATCAAACCCAGGTCTCCCGCATTACAGGAGGATTCTTTACCGGCTGAGCCACAAGGGAAGCCCAAGGGCCTAGAGTAGTGTCATAAAGAAAGCTGATACCGCATCGAGATATGACTCAGGTGTTGAAATGCCAAGTGTTCTTGCGTGTGTGTATGTCTGTATGCATGCACTAATCTTAAGGATTAGCTTGTTCAATCTCTACATACATAGCTAACTAGGAAGCTGCCTTCCAGAACCCTGATTTAGAACATTTCTCCTCCCCCAGAATGTTTCCGCACACACCGCCCCAGTCAATGCCGACCCACAGAGGTAACCACTCCCCTTTGACTCTTCACTCTATAGTTTAGCTTATTCTCGAACTTCATATACATAGACTCATATCATATGAACACCTGACTTCTGTTTTTATATGTTTTTCCAGAGTCTTCAAAAAATTTTTTTTTTACTTTTTAGCTTGCTGAGTCTTTGCTTCTGCTTGGGCTTTTCTCTAGTTGCCAAAAGCAAGGGCCACTCTCCAGCTGTAGTGCTCGGGCTTCTCATTGCGGTGAGGTCTCTTGTTGCGGAGCTCAGGCTCCAGGGTGCTTGGGCTTCAGTAGTTGGGGCTATTGGGCTCTAGGGCATAGGCTCAATAGTTGTGGCACATGGGCCTAGCTGTCTGAGGCACATGGGATCTTCCCAGAGCAGAGATCGAACTCGTGTCTCCTGCATTGGCAGGCACATTCTTTATCATTGAGCCGCCAGCCAAGCCCAAACATCTGACTTCTTTCACTCAAGATAATTGTTGGTACACAACGTCCTCAGGAGCTGGCTGGGTATAATATGAAACTGGACCCCACATGCAGAGGGCAGGGATAGACCTGTAAGAAAGAATCAGACCATTCCAGATTGGTAGGTGGCAGGTTTAATAAGCAAGGGAGGGGCTCTCCTGGTGGCTCAGTATAAAGAACCTGCTTACCAACTTAGGAAACATGGGTCCGATCCCTGGTCCTGGCGGATCCCACATGCTGAGGAACAATTAAGCCTGTGAGCCGCAACTACTGAGCCTGTGATCTGGAGCCTGGGAACCGAAACGACTAAAACCCACATGCCCTGGAGCCTGTGATCAGCAACAGGAGAAACCAATGCAGTGAGAAGCCCATGTACTGCAATGAAAAAGCCGGCACAGCCACAGAGGCCCAGCAGAGTAGAAAAATAAAGCAATAAAATTATTTTTAAAAATAAGCAAGGAAACTTACTGATGAGCTGTGTCTTGGGCAGCCACAAGACAAGTAGCTTTCTGCACCTGCCCACTCCATCTTAAAAAGTTTGTATAGAGAAAGTTTACCTGGCTTAAGACATGTACAGGATTCACATTGTTTCAACACCACATTATAATCTCAAGGCTCTATCCCTGGGCAGCTTCTGGTGCAGAGAATTCAAGTGGAACACCCTCCTTATATGAACATATAAAGGGGAGGGGTAAGGTGCCTCCACTTGCTAGATCCAGCTCACAGGTCAATGACTCAATGAGTCAAACCTCCATGATTTTCCCCAACAATAATGTATGTGAGATTCATTCATGATGTTGTCTGTATGTCTGTCTGTATGTATGCTGTGTGTCTCTAAGGATCACATGATTTGTTCATCTATTCCATTAGTAATCTTTAAACTATACTACACAAATATAATATCACTAACATATTAAAGGCACTGCCAAAGAATCCTCAAACTACCACACAATTATAATCATCTCACACGCTAGTAAAGTAATACTCAAAATTCTCCAAGCCAGGCTTCCGCAATATGTGAACCGTGAACTTCCAGATGTTCAAGCTGGTTTTAGAAAAGGCAGAGGAATCAGAGATTAAACTGCCAACATCTGCTGGATCATCGAAAAAACAAGACAGTCCAGAAAAACATCTGTTGCTGCTTAATGACTATGCCAAAGCCTTTGACTGTGTGGATCACAAAAAAACTGTGAAAAATTCTTCAAGAGATGGGAATACCAGACCACCTGACCTGCCTCCTGAGAAATCTGTATGCAGGTCAAGAAGCAACAGTTAGAACTGGACATGGAGCAGCAGACTGGTTCCAAATTGGTAAAGGAGTATGTCAAGGCTGTATATTGCCAGCCTGCTTATTTAACTTATATGTGGAGTACATAATGAGAAATTTTGGACTGGAAGAAACACAAGCTTGAATCAAGATTGCAGGGAGAAAGATCAATAATCTCAGATATGCAGATGATACCACCCTTATGGCAGAAAGTGAAGAAGTACTAAAGCGCCTCTTGATGAAAGTGAAAGAGGAGAGTGAAACAGTTGGCTTAAAGCTCAACATTCAGAAAACTATCATGGCATCCGGTCCCATCACTTCATGGGAAATAGATGGGGAAACGGTAGAAACTGTGGCTGACTTTATTTTGGGGGGCTCCAAAATCACTGAAGATGGTGACTGCAGCCATGAAATTAAGACACTTACTCCTTGGAGGGAAAGTTATGACCAACCTAGACAGCATATAAAAACCAGAGACATTACTTTGCCAACGAAGTTCTGCCTAGTCAAGCCTATTATTTTTCCAGTAGTCATATATGGATGTGAGAGTTGGACTATAAAGAAAGCTGAGGGCCAAAGAATTGATGCTTTTGAAATGTGGTGTTGGAGAAGACTCTTGAGAGTCCCTTGGACTGCAAGGAGATCCAACCAGTCGATCCTAAAGGAGATCAGTTCTGAGTGTTCATTGGAAAGACTGATGTTGAAGCTGAAACTCCAATCCTTTGGCCACCTGATATGAAGAACTGACTCATGGGAAAAGACCTTGTTGCTGGGAAAGATTGAGGGTAGGAGGAGAAGGGAATGACAGAGGATGAGATAGTTGGATGGCATCACTGACTCAATGGTCATGAGTTTGGATAAACTCCGGGAGTTGTTGATGGACAGGGAGGCCTGGTGTGCTGTGGTCCATGGGGTCGCAAAGAGGTGGACACAGCTGAGCAACTGAATGACTGAAATGAGGTGAAGCTTGGAGCTGTCACAGTATTAGTATTAGTAATAGTATTAGGATGGCGTCACTGACTCCACGGGCGTGGGTCTGGGTGAACTCCGGGAGTTGGTGATGGACAGGGAGGCCTGGCATGCTGTGATTCATGGGGTCACAAAGAGTCAGACACGACTGAGCGACTGAACTGAACTGAATCTTATCAGTATGAGGACCAGAGTCATACACTAAGGAAGGAAAAGCATAGAGAGAAGGACTCGGGGTCACAGATGATCTCAGTATGCTGAACTAGTCTGGGCTGCCCACCTCTAGGTTTCTTCTCACGTGAAATAACTAAGTCTCTACTTTTTAAAGTCATTACTACTTGCAATCAAATGTAATTTCTAAGAGATACACCCTCTTCCCAGTCAAGTAGAAAACCTCAGAGTTTCTTCATCACTTCCCATAGTTATTCCTCATCACTAACCAATCACCAAGGACTATCAAGTTTACTTCTCTGGGGAAAAAACAAAAAGGCATGATAAACCAGATTTTAGGTTTTACTGAAACAGGAAAACCACCCAGGTATGTCAGCTATGCACAGTGATACTTTGTGGTATTAATAGATCAAATATGGACTTGGAGGAAGTTGTAAAAAAAAAATAGACTCAAATTGTAGAAGAGTAAATAACTACAGTTTTGTTTTTGGTTTTGCTAGAAAATGTTAAGGCCCTTTCCAAGACTGATGCTGAAGGCCACCTGAGGAAAAGAATTGACTCATCTGAAAAGACCCTGATGCTGGGAAAGATTGAAGGGGGAATGAGAAGGGGATGACAGAGGATGAGATGGTTGGATGGTATCATCCAATCAATGGGCATGAGTTTGGGTAAACTCCAGGAATTGCTGATGGACAGGGAGGCCTGGCATGCTGCAGTCCATGGCATCACAAAGAGTCAGACATGACTGAGCGACTGAACTGACTGAACTGAACCCATAAAATAACAATTGCTATTATAGATTTTCAATGTGGCCAGTATGAGAATTCTCTCAGCCCAGTCCTTAAAACCTGGAAGCATTTCATAAATTCTCAGTATGTTAATGATGAAATGGCAAATAAGAACTAGATCTTCCTGAGCAGTTACGTATTTAAATTCAACCCCATACCTGTGAGTCTAAAGCAGGTTCTTGACCCTTATGCTTAGAAAGAGAGATTTCAGGGACTTCCTTGGTGGTCCAGTGGTCAAAACTCTGTGCTTCCAATGCAGGACTTGTGGGTTAGATCCTTGAGCAGGGAACTAAGATCCCACAGGCCACACAAAGTGGCAAAAAAAAAAAAAAGATTTCTTTAAAAATTAGGTTCAGTTCAGTTCAGTTCAGTTCAGTCCCTCAGTCGTGTCCAACTCTTTGCGACCCCATGAATCGCAGCACACCAGGCCTCCCTGTCTATAACCAACTCCCGGAGTTCACTCAGACTCACGTCCATTGAGTCCGTGATGCCATCCAGCTATCTCATCCTCGGTCGTCCCCTTCTCCTCCTGCCCCCAATCCCTCCCAGCATCAGGGTCTTTTCCAATGAGTCAACTCTTCGCATGAGGTGGCCAAAGTACTGGAGCTTCAGCTTTAGCATCATTCCTTCCAAAGAAATCCCAGGGTTGATCTCCTCCAGAATGGACTGGTTGGCTCTCCTTGCAGTCCAAGGGACTCT
>SJXQ01012802.1:0-41011 GCA_006408695.1 Aepyceros melampus | reverse complement strand
CTTTTCACAGCTATTTGTAAGGCCTCCCCAGACAGCCATTTTGCCTTTTTGCATTTCTTTTCCATGGGGATGGTCTTGATCCCTGTCTCCTGTACAATGTCATGAACCTCCGTCCATAGTTCATGAGGCACTCTGTCTATCAGATCTAGACCCTTAAATCTATTTCTCACTTCCACTGTATAATCATAAAGTTAACAAACATTACTTCTGCCAGGTGATCAAAATCAACATAAAAAATTAGATGTCAGTGAAAGTGAAAGTCACTCAGTCCTGGCTGACTCTTTTGACCCCATGAACTAGGAATTCTCCAGGCCAGAATATTGGAGTGGGTAGCCATTCACTTCTTCAGTGGTTCTTCCCGACCCAGGGATCGAACCAGGGTCTCCTGCATTGCAGGTAGATTCTTTACCAACTGAGCTATGAGGGAAAGCCCTATCCTATGTGGCTCAGCTGGCAAAGAATCCACCTGCAATGCAGGAGACCTGGGTCTGGTCCCTGGGTTGGGAAGATCCCCTGGAGAAGGGGAAAGCTACGCACTCTAGTATTCTCATCTAGAGAATTCCATGGGGTCACAAAGAATCAAATACGACTGAGATGTCAGGTTGATAGTAAATACCCTTCAAATATTGTGACTGTACTAGTATTTTACCTCCATGATCTTCTCTCCGAAACCCAGAAACCCAGTCTAATTATGAGAAAAACATTGGGCACACCCCAAGAGAGGGACCTTCCCCAAAATACCTGACCAGTAATCCTCAAAACTGTGAAAGTCATCAAAGACAAGGAAAGTCTGAGAAACTGTCACAACCAAGAGAGACCTAAGGAGACATGAAGACCCAATGTAATGTCGTGTCTGGGCTAGGATCTTGGACCAGAGAAAGGATATTGGGTAAAAACTAAGGAAGTCTGAATAATGTATGGACTATGAGAAGTCTTTACACTATCTCTACATTTTCCTATACATCTAAAAGTGTTGAAAAAAATAACAAAGCTATTTAAAATATTTTTTTAGGATTTCCCTGGTGGTCCAGTGGTTAGGATTCTGCCTGCCAGTGCAAGGGACTCAGGTTCGATACCTGGTCCGGAAAGTTTCCACATGTCAATGCACGACTTAGCCCCTGTGCCACATATTCAGCCCTGCTGCCTAGACTCCCAGCTTGGCAACAAGAGAGTAACCCCTGCTTGCTGCAGCTAGAAAAAGCCCACACACAGCAATGAAGACCTGGCGCAGCCAATAAATAATAAACTTAAAGGTATACATTTTTAATCTACCATATGTCTATACCCTCCATCTTGTTACTAAACTCCTGGTTCCCTCCCGTGAAGTTAAACTCAGGTCACACCAGAATGTTCTTTGAATGACTTCATAGTTGCCCAATATTATCACTCTTGTGACCCCCTCTTTTTATGGGCAGGCACACTCATCAATGATGTGGGAGAGATTAATGATTGTTCGATGTTGACTATAAAACAGATCTCCCAGTCCAACAGTGACTATGGCTAAAAGGCTCAAGAGGTAAAAAGAGCTGATCGTCATGACAGGAAAGTTTGTGTGGTTTGAAGGGATACCCTTCCCAAGCCTGCTTTACTCACCTGAACACCTGAGAGAGGTGCAGGAGAGTTTCCTTGTTAAAGATGAAGATGTCTTACTGCTGACTTTCCCCAAATCAGGTAAGGAAGCAGGATCAGATACTGGCAGGCTGTGGCTGTGGCCCTCATTCTTCAGTAGACAGATGGAACGCTTTCTGTATGCTGGCAGTGCATTGGGGGAGTAGAAATGTGCGCTGATACCACTTGTGTCCTGAGAAAAGGGTCGAGCCAGGCAGTTACACAGTCAGCGGAGTGCTCAGAGCGGGTAATCAAAGGCATCAGAGGAAACCATGGGAGTGAAGCCTAAGGCAGATTCGGCTGTTTGTAGAGAGGGGTGGAAGAAGACGGAGAGTGAAGTCTGAAGAGGAAATGGGCTGCTGTTTTTAGACACTCAGTACTGTCCGACTCTTTGTGAAACCCCATAAACTATAGCCCGCCAGGCTCCCCTGTCCAGGGGATTCTCCAGGTGAGAATCCCGGAGAGGGCTGCCATCTCCTTCTCCAGGGCATCTTCCTGACCCAGGGCTTGAGTCTTAATCTCTCTGTCTCCTGCACTGGCAGTGGATTCTTTACCACTGAGCCCCCAGGGAAGCCCCAGAAGAAGTAGGGGAGGGAGATAACTCTGTGAGATGTATATGCTGACTAGCTTGACAGTGGGAGTCTTTTCACAATGTGACATACAACAAATGAACATGTGCACCTTAAATATACACATTCTTTTTTAATAGAATTTTGCTTCTTGCTCTTATTCTTCTTGATGTATTTTGGACTGTGTTAGGTCTTCTCTGCTGCGTGGGCCTTCTCTAGTTGCAGTGGGAGGGCTTCTCAAGAGGTAACTTCTCTTGCTGTGGAGCTGGGGTTCTGGGGCTTCAGTAGTTCAGTGACTCATGGCTCAAAGTTCATTGACTCCTGTCTCAGTAGTTACGTCACACAGGCTTCGTTGCCCCACTGCCTGTGGGGTCTTCCCAGGTCAGAGATTGAACCCATGTCTCCTGCATTGGCAGGTGGATTATTTACCACTGAGCCCCCAGGGATGCCCTATTTCTGCTTTCTATGGAAGAGACAATAAGCTCCCTGCTAGCAGAAACAAGTCTTATCTAGTTACTTGTATAATATAATGGAGCAGTGGAGAGTTTAGCCTTGCCATGTTGACCCACTTTTTTTTTTTTTTTTAGTTTGTTTTGCTTTACAATACTGTATTCGTTTTGCTATACATGGACATGAATCAGCCACGAGTGTACATGAACTCCCAATCCCGACCCCCGCCTCCCCCCTCCCGCCCCACACCTTCTCTCTGGATTATCCCTGTGCATCAGTCCCAAGCATCCTGTACCCTGCATCGAACCTAGACCAGCGATTCGTTTCACATATGATATCATACATGCTACACTGCCACTCTGCCAAACATCCCACCCTCTCCCTCTCCTGTGTCTTTTTTGCTGTCTTGCGTACAGGTTTATCATTACCATCTTTCTAAATTCCATATATATGTGTAAGTATACTGTATTGGTGTTTTTCTTTCTGGCTTACTTCACTCTGTATAATCGGCTCCAGCGTCATCCACCTCATTAGAACTGATTCAAATGTATTCTTTTTAATGGCTGAGTAATACTCCATTGTGTATATGTACCACAGCTTTCTTATCCATTCATCTGCTGATGGACATCTAGGTTGCTTCTATGTCCTGGCTATTATAAACAGTGCTGCGATGAACATTGAGGTACACGTGTCTCTTTCAGTTCTGGTTTCCTCAGTGTGTATGCCCAGAAGTGGGATTGCTGGATCAACCCACTGTTTTTGAACTGAGGGTGTAAACATAATACATCCTTAACTTGTTAGTAATATGTCAATAAAACAAGGTGGGAGGGCTGGGGTGAGGAATAAAACATAAATACTGCAGCCAAAAAGCAAGATAGAAGAAATGGCACTGAACTGAGACCAAAAAGAGTGAATGTGGGGCTTCCCTGTTTGATCCCTGGTCAGGGAAGATTCCACAGCCTGTGGAGCAACTAAGCCTGTACACGGCAACTATTGAGCAAGTGCTCTAGGGCCCACAAGCCACAGCTGCTGAGGCCCATGTGCCGAGAGCCTGCGCTTCACAAGAAAAGAAGCCAATGCAATGAGATGGCTCCTCAGTAGCCCCTGCTCATTGCAACTAGAGAAAGTCCGAGTGCAACAATGAAAACATAGCGCAGGCGTTAATGATAAAAATAAATAAATATTGTTTTAGAAAAAGGAAAGAATTAGCAGCAGGAAAATAAAATGTTTTTCTTTTTTCAAAAAAGAGTGAATGTGAAATTATTTCATGAAAAGAGATATTTTCCAGGACTTCCTTGATGGTCCAGTGGTTAACAATCAATCCCTGGTCCAGAAAGATCCTCCAGGCTGTGGAGCAATTATGCCCGTGTGCCGCAACTGCCGTAGCCTCCGGCTCTAGAGCCCGTGCTCTGCAACAAGAGAAGTCACTGCAATGAGAAGCCCGAGCATCACTAGAGAGTAGCCCCCTGCTCACCCCAACTGGAGAAAGCCCAAGTGCAGTAAGACCCAGCCAAAAATAAATGCATAAATAAATAAAATGTTTCAAAAAGGAGAGATTTTCCAGGAAAGGTATCAGCATATCAGCATGGATAGTGATCAGGAATTGGAAAAGAATTTGATAAGTTTACTGAACTGAAAGGATGTGGATCATACATGTAAGAGTAGCAAGGTCACAGAGGGACTGTGATTGGGCAAGAAGCAAGGCTGAAGTCATCGGAAGTGCTGTGGTAATGATAAGCCGAGAGCAATGGAATCTGTTCAAAGGCCAAGAGCAACAGGAACATGTTCGAGGGATTTAAGCAAATAGCCGAAGCATAGAAGCAACCCAAAGGTCCATTGACAGATGAATGGGTAAACAAAATTTATTATCCACATATTGAGAATATTATTCAGTCTTAGAAAGGAATGGAGTTCTGACACTTGCTACAACACAGATAAACTATGAAGATATAGTGTGTATGGAGTGAAGTGAAAGTGTTAGTTGTTCAGTTGTGTCTGACTCTTCATGATCCCAGAGACTGTAGCCCTCCAGGCTTCCCTGTGCATGGGTTTCTTCAAGCAAGAACACTGGAGTCTGTAGCCATTTCCTTCTCGAGGGGATCTTCTGACCCAGGGATCGAACCTGGGTCTCCTGCATCGCAGGCAGATTTTTTATCATTTGAGCCACCAAGCTCTGCATGGTATGTATGACTCCACTTAAATGAGGTATCAGAAACAGAAAATAGAATGGTTGCCAGGGACTGGAAGGAGAAGAAAATGGGAAGTTGTTACTTAATGGGTAAAAAGTTCAGCTGTGCAAGACGGGAAAATTGACGGAAAAATTCTGGAGATCGTTTGCACAACCATGTAAATATACTTAAACCTAAAGAGCTGTACAGGGCTGCATGGTGGCTCAGTGGTAAAGAGTCCACTGCCTATGCAAGAGACATGGGTACAATCCCTGGGTCAGGAAGATCCCCTGGAGAAGGAAATGGCAACCCACTCCAGTATTCTTGCCTGGGAAATCCCAAGGACAGAGGGGCCTGGAGGGCTACAGTCCATGGGGTTGCAAAAAGAGTTGGACATGACTGAGTGACTAAACAACTCAACTGTACATTTAAGATGGTTAAGATGGTACCTTTTATGATCTGTATACATTATAAGAATTTTTTAAGTCAGATTAAAATGATTGATCATATTTTTCCTTTCTTTATCTAGGATCAAACTGGTTGATTGAAACGGTCTGCCTGATTTACTCCAAGGGGGATCCCAAGTGGGTCCAATCTGAGCCCATCTGGGACCGCTCCCCCTGGGTAGAGACTAAGGCTGGGTATGATTTACTAAAGGAGAAGGAAGGCCCACGTCTCATCAGTTCTCACCTCCCCATCCAACTCTTCCCCAAGTCTTTCTTCAAATCCAAGGCCAAGGTCAGTGTACAGCAGTCAAGACAGTCTTCATCAGGGCTTCCCTGATGGGCCAGTGGTGATTCTCTGTCGCTTAAGTTGTGTCTGACTCTTTGCAGCCCCATGGACTGTAACCCACCAGGCTCTGCTGTCCCTGAGATTCTCTAGGCAAGAATACTGGAGTGGGTTGCCATGCCCTCCTCCAGGGGATCTTCCCTACCAGGGACTGAACCCACGTCTCTGGCTTCTCTTGCATTGATGGGCAGATTCTTAAGTCTATCGTATCCCAGAGGGAAAGAACAATGCTTTCCTCTTCCTTAGTTAGGGCCTTACTTACTTACTTACTTAGGTCCAGTGACTTGTTCACTGGAACTTTAAAATGCACATTTGATTAATGAATATAATAACTAGTTTATTAAAATAATCCAGGATATTTAAAGGGCACTTTCTAGAAACTGTTTTTTTCCCCATTTTTATGATGATTAAGAAGGTTAGAAAATGACTATTGATTTTTCATGATCCAATTTTTCTCTTTCAGATGATCTACCTCACAGAAATCCCAGAGATGTTTTTGTGTCTGGTTATTTTTTCTGGAGGAGTGCGAAATTTGTTAAGAGACCACAGTCACTGGAACAATACTTTGAATGGTTCATCGAAGGAAATGGTGAGTGAATGTAAAATATGAAAGCTCGGAGTTGTAAGAGTCCTTCATCAGACCTCTTTTAATTTTTTTTACCCAACTTGATGTCTCTACATCTAACCAATGCATGGATATAGGGTTCCATCACCACTGGAACCAAAATTATCTAAATCCACATACTATCTTGCAAAGCAGAAGGACTTCAACCAGCCCTTTTGTTTGCCCCATCGGAAACTATCCTAGCTATCTTCTGAATCTCCATGACCTAATACTAACACAAAGCATTCACATTCTTCTCCTGTACCCTCCTAAATTTGTGAAAGTCAGAACACTTTCTGAAAGTCAACTTTCATTGGCTTCCTGGACAATTAAAATCCTGACTTTCCACCGTTTATGGATGCATCTTTTGAAAAGTCCCTTATCTTGTCCTCTGTGTCTAAAAACTGTACGCATTACCCTAGGACCTTTATGGGCTTCCAAGGTTGCTCAGTGGGTAAAGAATCTGGCTGTAATACAGGAGATACAGGTTCTGTCCCTGGGTCAGGAAGATCTCCTGGAGGAGGGCATGACAACCCACTCCAGTATTCTTGCCAGGAAAAGCCTGGAACGCTCCAGTCACTGGGATCGCAGAGAGTCAGACACAACTGTAGTGACTTAGCACGCATTCACTCAGGACCTCTATTTTTTTGAATTATTCACTTATCTGGCTGCATCAGGTCTTAGATGTGGAAGGTGAATTCTTCCATCTTAGTTGTGGCTTGGGGGTTCTTTCATTGCAGCATGTGGGATCTAGTTCCCTGACCAGGAGTAGAACCCTGGCCCCCTGAATTGGAGCACAGAGTCTTAGCCACTGGACCACCAGGGAAACCTCTCTATACTTTTAATTATGCGGAACTTCTAAGCATTCTCAGGTACTTGAAATGTTGCAGTTTTCCCAAAACTATATGATGACTCTAGTACCTCACCTGTGATATGTCTCCCGGTTTCAAACTGTTTCTTTAATAGCCCATGGACATCTTCACTGGAGAGGGCCATTGCTGTTAAGTCATTCAGTCGTGTCTGATCCTTTTCATAAACTATACAAAATAGCATCTCTCCCATCTCTATAGTTTCATCTCCCCCTCCCGCCCCACTTAGTACTCATCACCAGTGAGTGTGTATTCTATTTATTTGTTTCTGCCACATGTCTCTCCACTAAAATGCAACCTCTTTGAGTTTTTCATTGTCGACTCCAGGCCCTAGAGTGGTGCTTGCCACTTGTGTGAGCGTGCTCAGTTGATCAGTCATCTCTGACTCGTTGCAACTCCCTAGACTGTAGCCCGCCAGGCTCCTCTGTTCATGGAATTGTCCGAGAATATTGGAGTGGGTTACTGTTCCCTCCTCCAAGGGATTTTCCTGACCCAGGGATCGAACCCACATCTCTAGCCCTCTTGCATTGGCAGGCAGATTCTTTACCACTGCTGCCACCTGGGAAGCCCTGTTATCATCAGTGTGAGATGACAAATAAATAATCAAAGGCAACATGAAATAAAGCAAAGAGATCTTAGTAATGTCATTAAGAGATCTATTAATGTCACTCTTTGATGCTCACAGAGGGCACCCTGCCATCAGTGGACATTCACTCTGCCCCCTGTCTGCCAACATTCTGCCATAACTCAACATCTTTTCTGCTTCTTGGGCAGCTGGGGATACACTGGTCACCAAGACAGTTGTGGTGCTGCTGTCAACACGGGAGAATCTAGTGATGCCCTTGGTCTATGAGAGTAGTAACGCTACAGACTCTTTATTGTCCTCATCTGCATGCTCTTTGGCCCTTCCAGGCTATGATGCAATCATCACTTCTATATTGAACAGTTCAGGTTCCCTCACTTTTTTTTCTGCCCTCAACACTGAAGTCCAATCTTCAAACACTGGAAGTCATAGTTTTTGTTGAGCTGATCTTGATTGAACTCTTCGCCCTATCTCCTGATTTGCTTCAGGCTACTCTTTCAGAAAAAGAGCAACAAGACTTCCCTGGTGGTCCAGTGGTTTAGAATCTGCCTGCCAAAGCAGGCGACATGGGTTCAATCCCTGGTCTCGGAAAATCCCACAAGCCATGAGGCAACGAGGTGGGTGGACTGCAACTACTGAAGCCAGTATTCCCTGCCTGTTTTGGTCTCCCAGAGAATCATAATTCCAACAACAACAATGAAGGCAAGATGACAGGGAGGGGGGAAAAAAACAAGTGTTGTGAGAATGTACCTAACAAGCAAAAATATCTAAATGCTGAACAGATAAGAGGCAAAAAAAAAAAAAAAAAGGCCACTTCTCAGACCATATGGTTCACTGGACACCATCTCTTTACAGACCCTTGAAAACTGTATACAAAACCTGCTGCAAAGGCATTAGGCTTGTTAAAGGGCAAATGCGTGGTGTTGGATACTGCTTATAACAAGCGTAAATGTGCCCGACATTGCGCTAGCAATTGTGCCCACAGAGTGAACTCAGTATATGGGTCCCTGCTTTCATTCCATGTGCCATCTACTCACTCTTTCTGCCTCCCCTCCCTGCAGTGGTATTTGGATCGTGGTTTGACCACGTTCGGGGCTGGATGTCCATGAGAGACAAGGAGAACTTCCTGATACTGAGTTATGAAGAGATGAAATGGGTAACTATTGCTCTTAGAGTCAGCACACTCTCACCACCATCTGCACTCCCCCCACCCTCCCTCCACTCCCCTGGCTCTCCCTTTCACTTTCTCAAAGTTTAGCCAATAGGAGTGAGAATAGCAACCTGGTCTTCATTGCCTTGTTTCTGGTTGACACCTCAAAGCTCCATGCTCTCTTTCTTCATGTTTTCCTTTGTTTCACCATAAGGTGAAGGGCTTTTTTACAAAAGAATTTTATTGATGTGTTGGCTGTGCTGGGTCTTCATGGCTGTCCTCAGGCTTTCTCTAGCTATGATGAGCTAGGGGTACTCTTGTTGCAGTGCCTGGACTTAGAGCACAGGCTCAAAAGTTATGCCACATGAGCTGAGTTGCTCCGAGGCAGGTGGGATCTTCCCACACCAGGGATGGAACCCATGTTTCCTGAACTGACAGGCAGAATTTTTAACACTGAGCCCAGGGGAGCCCCTTTGTTTTATTTTTGTTAGGATGTTTGTTCTCTTCTGTCCTTGTTGTTGTTGTTGTTATTTTTATAGGTGTGTGATTTCTTTTATTTAATTAATTTATTTTAATTGGAAGCTAATTATCTTACAATATTGTGCCTCGTGGGCTGCTGTCTATGGGGTCACACAGAGTCGGACACGACTGAAGTGACCTAGCTTGCCATACATTGACATGAATCAGCCATGGGTGTACACGTGTTCCCCATCCTGAACCACCTTCTCACTTTCTTCCCCATCCCATCACTCAGGGTCATCCCAGTGCACCAGCCCTGAGCCCCCTGTTTCATGCATTGAACCTGGACTGGTGACCTATTTCACAAATGGTAATATATATGTTTCAATGCTATTCTCTCAAATCATCCCATCCTCGCCTTCTCCGACAGAGTCCAAAAGTCTGTTCTTTACATCTGTGTCTCTTTTGCTGTCTCGCATATAGGGTCATGGTTACCATCTTTCTAAATTCCATATATATGCATTAATATACTGTATTGGTGTTTTTCTTTCTGACTTATTTCACTCTGGATAATAGGCTCTAGTTTCATCCACCTCATTAGAACTGATTCAAATGCATTCTTTTTAATAGCTGTGTAATATTCCATTGTGTATATGTACCACAACCTTCATATCCATTCACCTGCCAATCGATGTCTAGGTGGTTTCCATGTCCTAGCTATTGTAAACAGTGCTGCGATGAACATTAGGGTACATGAGTCTCTTTCAATTCTGGTTTCCTCAGTGTGTATGCCCAGCAGTGGGATTGCTGGGTGATATGCAAGTTCTATTTCCAGTTTTTAAAGGAGTCTCCATAGTGGCTGTACTAGTTTGCATTCCCACCAACAGTGTAAGAGTGTTCCTTTTCTCCACACCCTCTCCAGCATTTATTGTTTGTAGACTTTTTGATACCAGCCTTCTGACCAGCGTGAGGTGGTATCTCAATGTAGTTTTAATTCACATTTCTCTGATAATGAGTGATATTTAGCATCTTTTTAGGTGTTTGTTAGCCATCTGTATGTCTTCTTTGGCGAAATGTCTGTTTAGTTCTTTGGCCCATTTTTTGATTGGGTCATTTATTTTTCTGGAATTGAGCTGCATGAGCTGCTTGTCTATTTTTGAGATTAATTCTTTGGCAGTTGCTTCATTTGGTATTATTTTCTCTCATTCTGAAGGCTGTCTTTTCACCTTGCTTATAGTTTCCTTCGTTGTGCAAAAGCTTTTAAGTTTAATTAGGTCTCATTTGTTTATTTTTGCTTTTATTTCCATTACTCTGGGAGGTGGGTCATAGAGGATCCTGCTGTGATTTATGTCAGAAAGTGCTTTACCTATGTTTTCCTCTACAGTTTTATAGTTTCTGGTCTTCCATTTAAATCTTTGATCCATTTTTAGTTTATTTTTGTGTATGGTGTTAGAAAGAGTTCTAGTTTCATTCTTTTACAAGTGGTCGACCAGTTATCCCAGCATCAGTTGTTAAAGAGATTGCCTTTTTTCTGTTGTATATTCTTGCTTCCTTTGTCAAAGATAAGGTGTCCATAGGTATGTGGATTTATCTTTGGGCTTTCTATGTTGTTCCATTGATCTATATTTCTGTCTTTGTGCCAGTACCATACTGTCTTGATGATGGTAGCTTTGTAAGTTTAGTCTGAAGTCAGGCAGGTTGATTCCTCCAGTTCCATTCTTCTTTCTCAAGATTGCTTTGGCTATTCAAGGTTTGTTGTATTTCCATACAAATTGTGAAATTATTTGTTCTAGTTCTCTGAAAAATACCACTGGTAGCTTCATAGGGATTACATTGAATCTATAGATTGCTTTAGGTAGTATACTCATTTTCACTGTATTGATTCTTCCAATCCATGAACATGGTGTATTTCTCCATTTATTGTGTCATCTTTGATTTCTTTCATCAGTGTCTTCTAGTTTTCTATATATAGGTCTTTTGTTTCTTTAGGTAGCTTTATTCCTATTTATTTTATCCTTTTCATCACAATGGTGAATGGAATTATTTCCTTAATTTCTCTTTCTTTATTCTCATTGTTAGTGTATAGGAATGCAAGGGATTTCTGTGTGTGCATTTTTTATCCTGCAACTTTACTATATTCATTGATTAGCTCTAGTAATTTTCTGGTGCAGTCTTTAGGGTTTTCTATGTAGAGGATCATGTCATCTGCAAACAGTGAAAGTTTTACTTCTTCTTTTCCAATCTGGATTCCTTTCATTTCTCTTTCTTTTCTGATTGCTGTGGCTAAAACTTCCAAAACTATGCTGAATAGTAGTGGTGAGAGTGGGCACCCTTGTCTTGTTCCTGATTTATGGGAAATGCTTTCAATTTTTCACCACTGAGGATAATGTTTGCTGTGGGTTTATCATATATGGCTTTTATTATGTAGAGGTATGTTCCTTCTATGGTTGCTTCTTGGAGGGTTTTATCATAAGTGGATGCTGAGTTTTGTCAAAGGTTTTCTCTTCGTCTATTGAGATAGTCATATGGCTTTTATCTTTCAATTTGTTAATGTGGTGTATCACATTGATTTGCCAGGATTGAGGAATCCTTGCATCCCTGGAATAAAGCCCACTTGGTCATGATATATGATATTTTTAATATGTTGTTGGATTCTGTTTGCTAGAATTTTGTTAAGGATTTTTGCATCTATGTTCATCAGTGATATTGGCCTGTAGTTTGGCATCTTTGTCTGGTTTTGGTATTAAGGTGATGGTCCCCTCAAAGAATGAGATTGGCAGTTTACCTTCCTCTGCAATTTTATGGAAGAAATTGAGTACGATAGGTGTTAGCTCTTCTCTAAATCTTTGGTAGAATTCACCTGTGAAGCCATCTGGTCCTGGGCTTTGTTTGTTGGAAGATTTTTGATTACAGTTTCGATTTCTGTGCTTGTGATGGGTCTGTAAGATTTTATATTTCTTCCTGGTTCAGTTTCAGAAGGTTATACTTTTCTAAGAATTCATCTATTTCTTCCAAGCTATTGGAAGTTATTTCTTCCATTTTATTGGCATTTAGTTGTTGATAGTACTCTCTTATGATCCTTTGTATTTCTGTGTTGTCTGTTGTGATTTCTACATTTTCATTTCTAATTTTGTTGATTTGATTCTTCTCCCTTTTTTTTTTTCTTGATGAGTCTGGCTAATGGTTTGTTTATTATATTTATCTTCTCAAAGAACCAGCTTTTAGTTTTGTTGATTTTTGCTATAGTCTCCTAGGTTTCTTTTTCATTTATTTCTGCTCTAATTTTTATGATTTCTTTCCTTTTACTAACCCTGAGGTTCTTCATTTTTTCTTTTTCTAGTTGCTTTAGGTGTAAAGTTAGGTTATTTATTTGATTTTTCTCTTGTTTCTTGCAGTAAGCTTGTATTGCTATGAACCATCCCCTTAGCACTGCTTTTACTGAATCCCATAGGTTTGGGGTTGTTGTGTTTTAATTTTCATTTATTTATATGCATATTTTGATTTCTCTTTTGATTTCTTCTGTGTTTTGTTGGTTATTCAGAAGTGCGTTGTTTAGCCTCCATATGTTTGTATTTTTAGTATTTTCTTTTCCTGTAGTTGATGTCTAATCTTACTGCATTGTGATCAGAAAATATGCTTGAAATGATTTCAATGTTTTTGACTTTACCAAGGCTAGATTTATGGCCAGGATGTGATCTATCCTCGAGAACGTTCCATGTGCACTTGAGGTAAAGGTGAAATTCATTATTTTGGAGTGAAATGTCCTAGATTTCAATTAGGTCTAACTGGTCTATTGTATCATTTAAAGTTTGTATTTATAAACCTTTTCTGTGTTTTCTGTCTAGAGAAGATCCTTTAACATTTATTGAAGATCTGGTTTGGTGGTGCTGAATTCTCTCAGCTTTTGCTTATCTGTAAAGCTTTTGATTTCTCCTTCATATTTGAATGAGATCCTTGCTGGGTATGTAATCTGGGTTGTAGGTCTTTCTCTTTCATCACTTTAAGCATGTCCTGCCATTCCCTTCTGGCCTGAAGAATTGCTATTGAAAGATCAACTGTTATCCTTATGGGAATCCCCTTGTGTGCTATTTGTTGCTTTACTCTTGTTGCTTTTAATATTTGCTCTTTGTGTTTGATCTTTGTTAATTTGATTAATATGTGTCTTGGGGTGTTTCACCTTGATTTTATCCTGTTTCGGACCCTCTGGGTTTCTTGGACTTGGGTGGCTATTTCCTTCCCCATTTTAGGGAAGTTTTCAACTATTATCTCCTCAAGTATTTTCTCATGGCCTTTCTTTTTGTCTTCTTCTTCTGAGACTCTTATGATTTGAATGTTGGGGTGTTTAACATTGTCCCAGAGGTCTCCGAGGTTGTCCTCATTTCTTTTAATTCTTTGTTCTTTTTTCCTCTCTGCTTCATTTATTTCCACCATTCTAGCTCCCATCTCACTTATCCTATCTTCTGTCTTAGTTACTCTACTGTTGGTTCCCTCCAGAGTGCTTTTGATCTCAGTTATTGCATTATTCATTATTGACTGACTCTTTTTTACTCTTCTAGGTCCTTGTTAAACATTTCTTGCATCTTCTCAATCCTTGTCTCTATTCTATTTATCTGTAACTGCATTTTGTTTTCAAGATTTTGGATCATCTTTACTATCATTATTCTGAATTCTTTTTCAGGTAAACTCCCTATCTCCTCCTCTTTTGTTTGGTTTGCTGCTACTGCTGCTAAGTCACTTCAGTCGTGTCCGACTCTGTGCAATCCTATAGACGGCAGCTCACCAGGCTCCGCTGTCCCTGGGATTCTCCAGGCAAGAACACTGGAGTGGCTTGCCATTTCCTTCTCCAATGCATGAAAGTGAAAAGTAAAAGTGAAGTTACTGAGTCGTGTTCAACTCTCAGCCACCCCATGGACTGCAGCCTAGCAGGCTCCTCCATCCATGGTATTTTCCAGGCAAGAGTACTGGAGTGGGGTGCCATTGCCTTCTCATTTGTTTGGTTTACTGGGCATTTATTATGTTCTTTACCTGCTGAATATTGCTCTGCCTTTTCATTTTGTTTAGATTGCTCTGTTTGGGGTGGACTTTCTATTTTCTGGAAGTTTGTGTTTCCTCTTTATTGTGGAGGTTGCTCCCTGTGGGTGGGGTTAGACTGGTGGCTTGTCAAGGTTTCCTGGTTAGGGAAGCTTGCATCAGTGTTCTGGTGGGTAGAGCTGGATCTCTTCTCTCTGGAGTGCAATGAAGCATCCAGTAGTGAGTTTGGAGGTGTCTATGATAGGTTTGATGTGACTTTGGGCAGTCTGTGCTTTAATGCTCAGGGCTATGTTCCTGCATTGCTGGAGAATTAGCATGATACATGTTGCTCTGGAACTTGTTGGCTGTTGGGTGGAACTTGGTTTCAGTGTAAGTATGGAGGGTTTTGGATGAGCTCTTGTCGATTAATATTCCCTGGAGTTAGGAGTTCTCTGGTGTTCTCAAGTTTTGGATTTAAGCCTCCTGACTCTGGCTTTCAGTCTCATTCTTTGAGTAGCCTCAAGATTTCTCCATCCATACAGCACTGATGATAAAACATGTAGGTTAATGGTGAAAAGATTCTCTACAGTGAGGGATAGCCAGAGAAAGTCACAGAGTTACATAAAGAAGAGAAGAGGGAGGAGGGAGATAGAGGTAACCAAGAGGAGAAGAGGGACAGTCAAAAGTGGGGAGATTAATCCAGCCAGTTTTCAGTTCCCTAAGTGTTCTCTACAGCCTGGAACACCCAGAGAGATTCACAGAGTTAAGTAGAGACGAGAAAGGGGAGGGAGGAGATACAGGTGCCCTGGGGGAGAAAAGGGAGAGTCTAAAGGGGAGAAAGCAATCAAGCCAGTAATCACATCCCTAAGTAAAAATAAGTACTGAAGATCAGATTCTTAATGGTACAAAATTGATAACAAATACCAATAAGCAAAGATGAAAAATCTAGAGTAAAGGTTAAACTCTCAAACATACAAAACAATGTCAATCACAAAGATTTAAAAAATATATATATGTGAAATTTGCTTTAAAAATAGGGTCTTTTTTGCAAGGTAATAGGTTATAAAAATGAAAATTAAAGGAGTAATAAAGAAATTAAAAATTAAAAAACTAAATAATGATAATAGTAAAACTATATCTAGGAATTTCTCTGGAGCTGTTGAGGACAGTATGGGGTCAGTTCAGTTTCAGGTAGTTCCTTGTTCCAGCTTATACTTCTCAAGGTCTATAGGCCCCTTCCAATGCTTAGTCAATGCTAACTACAGAGTTTTAATCTGTTGCACCTGTCACTTCCAGAGCAGCTCCCTCTTTGCTTATTTTTACTTGCTCTGTTTGCAAGTTTCTTCAGTGTCTAATTTCCACCCTGACACAAGGGGGCGAAGCTGGTCACTTATTTAGGCTCACTTGTTCAGTTGTGCTGTAGGGTGGGAGGAACACTGCAAACAATTTTCACTGGCATGTGTGGGGAATGCTCGCAGTGTATGGACCACACTGGGTTTGCCTCAGCTCAGTTCCTTGTGGCTCTTGCGTCCCTTGTGGCTCAGCTGGTAAAGAATCTGCCTGCAACGTGGGAGACGTGGGTTCAATCCCTGGGTTGGGAAGATCCCCTGGAGAAGGGAAAGGCTACCCACTCCAGCATTCTGGCCTGGAGAATGCCATGGACTGTATAATCCATTGGGTCACAAAGAGTCAGACACAACTGAGCTACTTTCACGGCCCCTATGCTTTCCCCGCTCTACACTGCTCAGGCTCCAGGTTGCTCTGAAGGGGAACTATCCAAAGCGGGCCCTGGGTTGGGTGCACTTCCCAGGTCTAAGCTGCTCAGGTTCAGGTTCTTGAGTACTCCACAAGGGCAGAGACTTGGTTAGGCCTGCGTTTTGTGACCTTCCCAGGTCCGAGGAGCTCAGACGACCAGGTGCTTTTTGAGTGCACTCTCCCAGGTGCGCAGTGCGTTTTTTCACCTCCCCAGTCCCAGCCGCTCAGTTTCCTGGGTGTCACAAAAGAGCCATCTCAGATGTGCCTGTGTCTCCTCTGGGGGGCTGATCTCAGGCTGCGACCCTCCTGGCAGATGTCAACCATCCAGGATCCCAGGAAGACTTAGTTAACAACTGGGAGCCTGCTCACAGTTTGGTATAGGATGCCATCTCTGGGGCCAAGATTGCCCCCTGCCTTCCAGCTCTGGCTGTCACCCACCTGTCTCTCTGCCTCTTGCATGGAGATGGGCCAGTCTGCAGCCAGCTATCTGTCCTGTTGTATTCGCTCAATCCTTTGTTCTGGGAGCCGACCAGTCTGTGACTTAGGTTAGAGCTTTTTGAGGGAAAGTTCTCTCTCTCTCTCTTTTTTTTTCCCCTCTCTCTGGCTATCCCACAGTTTGAGTTGCTATCTCACGTTAGCTCCTTCAGATTGTCCTCTGGGCTTTCAGGCCCCGTCCTTACCCTAAGCAGGCAGCCTGCGCCTCCCCCATTTGCTGGTGGCAGACGCGAGCATCTAGGCTATTTCTCTGCTGGGAGTTGTGCTTAAGGCACATATTCTGTGGGATTTTTTTTCCCCCTCCCAGTTATGTTGCCCTCTGAGATTCCAAAACTCCCCACAGACCCACTGGTGAGAGGGTTTCCTGGTGTTTGGAAACTTCTCCTCCTTCACGATTCCCTCCCTGGGACAGGTCTCTGTCCCTAACAATTTTGTCTCTCTTTTTGTCTTTTATATTTTGTCCTACCTCCTTTTGAAGAGAATGGGCTGCCTTTCCAGGTGCCTGGAGTCTTCTGCCAGAGTTCAGAAGTTGTTTTGTAGAAGTTGCTCAGCATTCAAATGATTTTTTGATGGATTTGTGGGAGAGAAAGTAGTCTCCTCATCCTGTTCCTCCACCGTCTTAGGACTACCCCAAGTGTGTGATTACTTGTTAGACCATACTGAAGGCTCATGGAATAAAAGAAAACCTTTAAAGCATTATACCTCTAAGAGGAAAGTCTGATTTAAAGCAAAGCCGTTCTGGTTATAAAATCCTTTTTCTTATCATAATCTCCCAAGATCATATGTGAAGTATTGAGATAATAAATAAAAAGATATGGTAAAGCTCTCTTGTTTTGTTCAAATGTTGTGAAAAACAGCATTATTTGGGCACATAACCAAGGCTTGAAATCAACTCCTTAAATTTTTGTCAATTTCTCCCTGAAACTCTCTTCCCTAACCCTGATTATAACTCCAGAAGCCCTTCTTAAGTCTCTTTAACAAACCCAGCACTTTAGTGTTTCAATGTGTCCTGAATTCTACTATACTGGGAAATCCATCATGGTCTTTCGATCTATTTTTTTCCAACCTTTCTCTAAGTCATTTTTAAATTTTTCAAAAGTTTTATTGACATACAGTTGCTTTACAGTATGTATAGCTTCTAGTGTAAATGAATCAGCTATACCTATGCATATATCCCCTCTTTCTTTTTTTTAATTTCCTTCCCATTTAAGTCACCACAGAGCTTGACTAGAGTTCTCTGTGCATACAGTAGGTTCTCATAGGTTTCCTATTCTTTACTTAGTATTGATAGTGTCTACGTGTCAATGTCCATCTCCCAGTTCACCCACTCTGGACTCCCCCAGCTCTGTCCCGACTCACGTCTCTACATTTCTTTCCTCTTTTCCTCTCCCCCCTCCTCCTGCTCTTTCTACTGTCTCCTCCCCCTCATCTTCTTTTCTATGTTCTTGCTCTTCCACATAATCGCTCAGATTTTCTCTTCTTCTAGGACACGAGGAGCACTGTGGAGAAGATCTGCCAGTTCCTGGGCAAGACACTAGAACCGGAAGAACTGAACGCAGTCCTCAAGAACAGTTCTTTCCAAGTCATGAAAGAAAACAATATGTCCAATTATTCCCTCCTGAAGGGCCAGTATTTCGAGGAGAATGGACAACTTTTGAGAAAAGGTAAAGAAAACATTCTGCCTTCAAAATGGATCAGAATATGTAGAGATTATTCTTGGCTTATAACCATTGGGAGTAGGGAATGTTTGAATTTATCAATTTAAATTGCTCATCAGTTGAGATTATCTCTTGTGAGCCCTTATCAGGGCCTCTCTTTTTAGAGTACTGATGTGGGCTGCAGGTGCTTGAGAAAGTTATTTAAGATTAATTTGTTTTGGTGTGGACCATTTTGAGGTGTTTATTGAACTTGTTACAATATTGTTTCTGTTTTATGTCTTGGTTATTTGGCTGCAAAATAAATAATGGCATGACCAAATAAACAATAAACAATTTTAAATGAAAACAGAGAAGAGTAATTAGACATCTAATACAATAATGCAAGTGAGAAATGATGTTGGCTTGGATGGAGGTGGTAGAAACAGAAGTTGAGAAAAGTGACTAGACACTGGTCATTACAGACCCCATGGGCATCTGTCCAGAAGATTCTCCAGGCAAAAATACTGGAGTGGGTTGCCATGCCCTCCTCCAGGGGATCTTCCCAACCCAGGGACTGAACCTGGGTCTCCTGCATTGCAGGCAGATTCTTTACCATTTGAGCCACCAGGGAAGATCTGTTATAGAAAATAGAGCAGTGTTATTGGTGATGAATTTCATTCAAGATGAGAGAAGAGATGGCAGGAAATTGTTCCAAGCAGGCCAATGTGTAAATGAGTATAACCATTAGGCATACGAAAACAACAAACCATTAATCATTCTGCTATATTAACTGGAATTTCCATGTCAAACAGACAGAAGGAAATAGACTGTGGGCTTCCCTGATGGTTTAGTGGCTAAGAATCTGCCTGACAAAGCAGGGGACACAGGTTCGATTAGTTGCCCACTGGCTATGGGCAGCTAAGCCCATGCACCACAGCTGCTGAGGCCAAGCTCTAGAGCACATGCTCAGCAGCAAGAGAAGCCCGTGTGCTGAGACTAGAGAGGAGCCCGTGCTCGCTGCAGCTGGGGAAACCGAGGCACAGCAACAAAGACTCAGCACGGCCACAAATAAGTAAAATTTTTAAAATATATAAAATAAACCATGTGAGAATGTGTTGTGAAATACTTAATAGCAATGCATTAAAATAAATAGATCTAAAAGACATGTATTGGAGTCTTGAGACCTCCCCCTAGATCTGACCTGAGTCTCTATTTTATGTTTGTCAGGCGTGACTGGGGACTGGAAAAACTACTTCACGGTGGCCCAAGCTGAAACCTTTGATAAACTATTCCAGGAGAAGATGGCAGACCTTCCTCAAGATCTGTTCCTGTGGAAATAATGACGTAAAACTTCTGGATCTCATATGGACAGTAATAATTGCTCTCCTGTTCTCATATATGTGAAGGACTAGGAGTAATTGCATAAAACCTGTTATTTCATCCTGGTGCTTCAATTGATCCAATGTCTGCATCTTTGAGGACCTGACTATTAAAATTATCAGAGTACCCCTATTTCGCTTCTTGGTATCCCAGCTTTCAAAAAATGTTTATAGTGTTTCTTTCATTCATACAGAGTGGTCAAGAAATAACATAAGAATCGTGGTTGTTGTTCAGTCACTAAGCTGCGTCCAGCACTTTGTGACCCCATGAACTGCAGCACGTCAGGGTCCTCTGTCACCAACTATCTATGAGTTGGCTCAAATGCATGTCCACTGAGTCTATGATGCAATCTAAATATCTCTTTCTCTGATGCCCCTTCCTCCTTTTGCCCTAATCTTTCCCAGCAGCAGAGTCTTTTCCAATGATCAGCTCTTCACATCAGGTGGTCAAAGTATTGGAGCTTGAACTTCAGCATCATTCCTTTCAATGAGTATTCAGGGCTGATTTCCTTAGGATTGACTGGGTTGATTTCTTTCTGTCCAAGGGACTTTCAAGAGTCTTCTGCAGCACAGAAGTACCACAATTTGAAAACATCAATTCTTTGGGGCTCAGCCTTCTTTATGGTCCAACTCTCACGTCTGTAGAGTCAAAACTATGGTGTTTCTAGTAGTCCTATATGGATATGGAAGAGAAGCCCTGGATGGTCTTAATTTTAGCTGACTGAAGCCCACCAGGAAATGATATCAACCTAGATGTTTCTTTAATTACTTCTGGAGTCAATATTTCAGAAGCGGGCATTCTTCCTTTTGCTTGTTATGTGAATGTGGGAAGCCTTGAATCCTAGAGTCGTCCACTGGGTAATAGAAGGTGGGACCCATAAAATAACAATTGCTATTATAGATTTTCAATGTGGCCAAAAAGAGAATTCTCTCAGCCCAACCACTAAAACTTGGAAGCGTTTCATAAATTCTAAGTATGTTAATGATGAAATGGCAAATAAGAACTGGATCCTGCCATGTAGTTTCACCCCCATACCTGTGAGTCTAAAGCAAGTTGTCTTGTCTCTTATGCTTAAAAAGAGAGATTTCAGGGACTTCCCTAGTGGTCCAGTGGTTAAAACTCTGTGCTTCCAATGCAAGGTGTGTGGGTTTGATCCCTGCACAGGGAGCTAGGATCCCACAGGCTACACAGAGTGGCCAAAAAAAAAAAAAAAACACAAATAGATTTCTTTAAAAATTAGGTTGCTATAAAAAAAAAGTGTGAGATTTAAATCCATGGTATCCCAATTTCACTGTAGCTTATTGTCACTACATCTATTTATTTAGTTTTTATTTTGATTTTTTAAGGGCTTCCCTGAAATCTCAGTTGGTGAAGAACTGCCCTGCAATGCAGGAGAACTCTGTTCAATTCCTGGGTCAGGAAGATCCCCCTGGAAAAGGAATAGGCCACCCACTCCTATTCTGGCCTAGAGAATTCCAAGGACTTTGTAGCCCATGGGGTTGCAAAGAGTTGGACACAACTGAGCAACTTTTTTTAAATTTTTAATTATCTTCAAACTTAAGGGAATCTTGCAAGCAATACTTGTGTATAATTCACACAGATTTACCAACACTAACCTTTTGTAACATTTACTAGATTGCGCTCTCATTTCTTGCACTCTAATATACAATATACACTCTATATAAACTTTTTCAGCCATTTGAGAGTAAGTTATAGAAATCCTTTCCTTTTATCCTTCAAAACTTCAGCATATGGGGCTTCTCTGGTGGCTCAGTGGTTAAGAATCCACTTGTCAATGCAGGAGACACGGGTTCCTCCCTGGTCTGCGAAATCCCACATGTCACAGAGCAACTAAGCCCGTGGGTCACAACTATTGAGCCTGTGTTCCAGAGCCCGGGAGCCACAACTACTGAAGCCCTCAGGCTGAGAGCCCTGCTCCACAAGAGAAACCACAGCAATGAGATACCTGCTCACCTCAATTAGAGAGTAGCCCTGCTCAGCACAACTAGAGAAAAAGCCTGGGCAGCAACTAAGACCCAGCAGAGTTAAAAATAAACAAATACAATTATTTTTAAAAAGCTTTATATTTTCTAAGATCAAAAATATTTCACTTATAATCACACAAAATTGACAGAAGTCAGGGAAGTTTGTATTGATGCAATGTTTTTATCTAATCCACAGTGTGCATTCAAATGTGGTCAACTGTCCCAATAATAAAATAATGCATTTTCTGTGGTCTAGAAGTCAATCCAGGATTTAGTTGACATTCTCCTCTATCTGGAACATATCCTCAGCTTTTCTTTTTTAAATAACATTTGATAATTTAAATGGTGCCAGACAATAGTTTTAGAGAAGATCCTCAATAAGAGTTTCAGTTCAGTTCAGTTCAGTCGCTCAGTCGTGTCCGACTCTTTGCGACCCCATGAATCGCAGCACACCAGGCACCTTCACATCTAGACTTCATGTTTTAAATATGCCCATATAAAAAGGAAGGAAGGTAAGGAGTTCCCTGGCACTCCAGTGGTTAAGACCCTGAGCTTCCAAAGCAAGGTGTACGGGTTCAATCTCTGATCAAAGAACTAAGATCCCACATGACATGAGGCATGGCCAAAACATTTAGGAAAAAAAAAAGACGGGCAGAGTAAATTTACCATGGGAAAATCTAACAAACATTGCTTCTGCCAGGTGATCAAAGTCAACATCAACAGTGAGATGTCAGGTTGATAGTAAATACCCTCTGAATGTTGTGACTGTACTAGTATTTTACCTCCGTGATCTTCCTCTCCAAAACCCAGAAACCCAGTCTAATTATGAGAAAAACATCGGGCACACCCCAAGAGAGCGACCTTCTCCAGAATACCTGACCAGTAATCAATCCTCAAAACTGTCAAAGTCATCAAAGACAAGGAAAGTCTGAGAAACTGTCACAGCTAAGAGAGACCTAAGGAGACATGAAGATCCAATGTAATGTCGTGTCTGGGATGGGACCTTGGGCCAGAGACAGGATATTAGGTAAAAACTAAGGAAGTCTGAATAAAGTATGGACTATGAGAATTCTTTACAATTTTCCTATATATCTAAAAGCATTGAAAAAACAACAAAGCTTATTTAATATATATATATTTTTAAGACTTCCCTGGTGGTCCAGTGGTTAGGATTCTGCCTGCCAGTGCAAGGGACACAGGTTCAATACCTGGTCTGGGAAGTTTTTATGTGCCATGGCACAACTTAGCCCCTGTGCCAAGATTCAGCCCAGCTGCCTAGACCCCCAGCTTGGCAACAAGAGAGTAACCCCTGCTTGCTGCAGCTAGAAAAAGCCCACACACAGCAATGAAGACCTAACCCAGCCAATATATAAATAATTCTTAAAGAGATACGTCTTTATCTACCTCGTATCTACATCCTTCATCTTGTTACTAAACTCCTGGTTCCCTCCCATGAAGTCAAACTCAGGTTACCCCAAAATGTTCTCTGAATGACTTTACGGTTGCCCAATATTATCAGTCTTGTGACCCTCTCTTTTTATGGGCAGGCACACTCATCAATGACCTGGGAGAGATTAATGATTGTTCCATGTTGACTATAAAATGGATCTCCCAGTCCAGCAGTGACTATGGCTAAAAGGCTCATGAGAGGTAGAAAGAGCTGATCATCATGACAGGAAAGTTTGTGTGGTTTGAAGGGATACCCTTCCCAAGTGTGGATTTCTCACCTGAACTCGTGAGAGAGGTGCGGGAGAGTTTCCTTGTTAAAGATGAAGATGTCTTACTGCTGACTTTCCCCAAATCAGGTAAGGAAGCAGGATCAGATACTGGCAGGCTGTGGCTGTGGCCCTCATCCTTCAGATGGAACGCTTTCTGTATGCTGGCAGTGCATTAGGGGAGTAGAAACGTGCGCTGATACCACTGGTGTCCTGAGAAAAGGGTCGAGCCAGGCAGTTACACAGTCAGCGGAGTGCTCAGAGGGGGTAATCAAAGGCATCAGAGGAAACCATGGGAGTGAAGCCTAAGGCAGATTCGGCTGTTTGTAGAGAGGAGTGGAAGAAGATGGAGAGTGAAGTCTGTAGAGGAAATGGGCTGCTGTTGTTTAGTCGCTCGGTCCTGTCTGTCTCTTTGTGAAACCCCATAAACTATAGCCCGCCAGGCTCCCCTGTCCAGGGGATTCTCCAGGTGAGAATCCCGGAGACGGCTGCCACCTCCTTCTCCAGGGCATCTTCCTGACCCAGGGCTTGAGTCCTAGTCTCTGTCTCCTGCACTGGCGGTGGATTTTTACCACTGAGCCCCCAGGGAAGCCCCAGAAGAAGTAGGCTGCTGCTGCTGCTAAGTCGCTTCAGTCGTGTCCAACTCTGTGTGACCCCATAGACAGCAGCCCACCAGGCTCCCCCGTCGTTGGGATTCTCCAGGCAAGAACACTGGAGAGGCTTGCCATTTCCTTCTCCAATGCATGAAAGTAAAAAGTGAAAGTGAAGTCGCTCAGTCGTGTCTGCCCGACTCTTCACAGCAGGACCCCATAGACAGCAGCCCACCAGGCTCCTCCGTCCATGGGATTTTCCAGGCAAGAGTACTGGAGTGAGGTGCCATCGCCTTCTCCAGAAGTAGGGGAGGGAGGTAATTCTATGAGATGATGTAATAGTTAATTAGCTTGATAGTGGTAGCCTTTTCACAATGTGACATGTAACAAATGAACACGAATACCTTAAATATTCTTTTTAAAATAGAATTTAGCTTCTGGCTTTTATTATTACTATTGATTTATTTCAGACTGTGTTAGGTTTTCATTGCTCCGTGGGCCTTCTCTAGCTGCAGTGTGAGGGCTTCTTAGAAATAACTTCTCTTGTTGTGGAGCCTGGGTTCTAGGACTTCAGTAGTTGTGACTCACGGCTCAGTAGTTACAGCACACAGGCTTTGTTGCCCCACTGCCTGTGGGATCTTCCCGGGTCAGGGATCGAACCCATTTCTCCTGCATTAGCAGACAGATTCTTTACCACTGAGCCCCCAGGATTGCCCTATTTCTGCTTTATATGAAAGAGATAATCAGCTCCCTGTTAGTAGAAACAAGCCTTATCCTGTTATACTTGTATAGTATAATGAAGCAATGGAGAGTTTAGTCTTGCCAAGTTGCCCCTACTGTTTTTGAACTGAGGGTGTTAAATATATACATCCTTAATTTGTTAGCAATAAGTCAATAAAACAAGGTGGGAGGGCTGGGGTGGGGAATAAAACATAACTATCACAGCCAAGAAGCCAGGTAGAAGAAACGACACTAAATTGAGATCAAAAAGAGTGAGCGGGGGCTTCCCTGGGGGTCTAGAGGTGACGAATCCACCTGCCAATGGCAGGAAGAAAGGTTCGATCCCTGGTCAAGGAAGATTCCACATCCTGTGGCACAGCTGAGCCTGAATGCTCTAGGGCCCACAAGCCACAGCTGCTGAGGCCCATGTGCCGAGAGCCTTTGCTCCACAACAAAAGAAGCCACCACGATGAGAAAGCTTCTCAGTAGCCCCTGCTCACTGCAACTAGAGAGCCCACATGCAGCAATGAAGACTCAGCACAGCCCTAAATAAGACAATAAATAAATAACTTTTGTTAGAAAAAGGAAAGAATTAGCAGCAGGAAAATAAAATGTTTTTCTTTTTTCAAAAAAGAGTGAATGTGAAGCTATTTCATGAAAAGAGATATTTTCCAGGACTTCCTTGATGGTCCAGTGGTTAACAATCAATCCCTGGTCCAGGAAGATCCTCCAGGCTGTGGAGCAATTATGCCTGTGTGCCGCAACTGCCGTAGCCTGCCGGCTCTAGAGCCCGTGCTCTGCAACAAGAGAAGTCACTGCAATGAGAAGCCCGAGCATCACTAGAGAGTAGCCCCCTGCTCACCCCAACTAGAGAAAGCCCAAGTGCAGCAAGACCCAGCCAAAAATAAATGCATAAATAAATATAACTTTTCAAAAAGGAGAGATTTTCCAGGAAAGGTATCAGCATGGATAGTGATCAGGAATTGGAAAAGAACTTGAAAAATTTACTGAACTGAAAGGATGTGGATCATATATCTACAAGGGGTGGGGTCATAGAGAGACTGTGATTGGGCAAGAAGCAAGGCTGAGGTCACCAGAAGTGCTGTGGTAATGATAAGCCAAGGGCAATGGGAATCTGTTCAAAGGCCAAGAGCAATGGGGACATGTTCAAAGGATTTAAGCAATAGCCGAAGCATAGAAGCAACCCAAAGGTCCGTTAACAGATGAATGGGTAAACATAATTTACTATCCACATATTTAGAATATTATTCAACCTTAGAAAGGAATGGAGTTCTGACACTGCTACAACACGGATAAACTACGCAGACATAGTATGTATGGAGTGAAGTGAAAGTGTTAGTTGTTCAGTTGTGTCTGAGTCTTCGTGATTCCATAGACTCTAGCCCTTCAGGCTCTTCTGTCCATGGGATTCTCCAGGCAAGAACGCTGTAGTTTGTAGCCATTCCCTTCTCCAGCGGATCTTCCCGACCCAGGGATTGAACCTGGGTCTCCTGCATTGCAGGCAGATTTTTTATCATCTGAGCCACCAAGCTCTGCATGGTATGTATGACTCCACTTAAATGAGGTATCAGAAACAGAAAATAGAATGGTTGCCAGGGACTGGAAGGAGAAGAAAATGGGAAGTTGTTACTTAATGGGCAAAAAGTTCAGCTGTGCAAGATGGAAAAATTCTGGAGAGCGTTTGCACAACCATGTAAATATACTTAACCCTAGAGAGCTGTACCAGGCTGCCTGGTGGCTCAGTGGTAAAGAGTCTGCCTGCCTATGCAAGAGACATGGGTACAATCCCTGGGTCAGGAAGATCCTCTAGAGAAGGAAATGGCAACCCACTCCAGTATTCTTCTTTTTTCTTTATTTTTTTAAATTAATTTATTTAGTTTAATTGGAGGCTAATTACTTTACCATATTGTGGTGGGTTTTTCCATACATTGACATGAATCAGCCATGGGTGTACATGTGTTCTCCATCTTGAACCCCCTTTCCACCTCCCTCCCCATCCCATCCCTCTGGGTCATCCCAGTGCACCAGCCCTGAGCACCCTGTCTCATGCATCGAACCTGGACTGATGATCTATTTCACATATGTTAATATACATGTTTCAATGCTATTCTCTCAAATCATCCCACCCTCGCCTTCTCCCACAGAGTCCAAAAGTCTGTTTTTTACATCTGTGTCTCTTTTGCTGTCTGGTATATAGGGTCATCATTACCATCTTTCTAAATTCCATATATATGCGTTAATATACTGTATTAGTGTTTTTCTTTCTAACTTACTTCACTCTGTATAATAGACTCCAGTTTCACCACCTCATTAGAACTGATTCAAATGCATTCTTTTTAATAGCTGCCACTCCGGTATTCTTGGCTGGGAAATCCCAAGGACAGAGGGGCCTGGAGGGCTACAGTCCACGGGGTTGCAAAAAAGAGTTGGCTATAACTGACTGGCTAAACAACAACTGAACTGTAATTTAAAGATGGTTAAGATGGTACCTTTTATGATCTGTATACATTATAAGAATTTTTATAAGTCAGATTAAAATGATTGATCATATTTTTCCTTTCTTTAGGAACAAACTGGTTGATTGAAACTGTCTGCCTGATTTACTCCAAAGGGGATCCCAAGTGGGTCCAATCTGAGCCCATCTGGGACCGCTCCCCCTGGGTAGAGACTAAGGCTGGGTATGATTTACTAAAGGAGAAGGAAGGCCCACGTCTCATCAGTTCTCACCTCCCCATCCAACTCTTCCCCAAGTCTTTCTTCAAATCCAAGGCCAAGGTCAGTGTACAGCAGTCAAGACAGTCTTCATCAGGGCTTCCCTGATGGGCCAGTGGTGGTTCTCTGTCGCTTAAGTCGTGTCCGACTCTTTGCAGCCCCATGGACTGTAACCCACCAGGCTCCTCTGTCCCTGAGATTCTCCAGGCAAGAATACTGGATGGGTTGTCATGCCCTCCTCCAGGGGATCTTCCCAAGCCAGGGATTGAAGCTGCATCTCCTGTGTCTCCTGCATTGCAAATGGATTATTTACTGTTGAGCCAGCACGGAAGCCCCAGTGCAGGGGACACAAGTTCAGTCCCTGGTCGGGGAAGCTCTGCATGCCATGGGGTGCAGCCAAAAAACAAAAATATAAAATAAAGATAGGCTTGAGCAATGCTTGTGAAACTTTAATTTGCTTAGTAATCTCTTGGAAATCTGATTGAAATGCAGTTGTATTCAGTAGGTATGGGGTAGGACCTGGGAGTCTGTATTTGATGGTGACACAGCCATACTGGAATATAAATGTGTAGACCATTCTGTAGGTTATGCTAGCCAGGTGTAAGCCAGAGACAAGGGAAACGACAATGCCAAAATCTTAGAAAACCACGTTTAAACCCAAACTGAATTTATAACTGTATTATACCCTGAATAATCCTCCTTTGTTGCTCTAAAAACTAATAATAATAATTAGCCAGTCTTAATTAAATAAATACCTCCTGCCATTGATGTAGAAGCACCAGAGAGTTGCTTATATGAGAAGCAGCATACTTACATCAATGCCTAAATTCAGGGTGATTACTCTGCCTTCAATGACTGGTTTTTCTAACCACTCTGTGTTCCTATATCCAGCTGATACTTTGGTTGGTTGGTTTGTTTGGCTGTACCACACAGCGGATGAGATCCTATTTCACTGACTAGGGGTCAAACCCACACTCCCTGCAGTGGAAGCACAGAACCTTAACCACTGGACCACCAGGGAATTCTTTGGCTTTTCTCCATTTTTATGAAAATCAAGAAGGTTGGGCAAAAAAAGGTTAGAAAATGACTTGATTTTTCATGATCCTATTTTTCTCTTTCAGATGATCTACCTCATCCGAAATCCCAGAGATGTTTTTGTGTCTGGTTATTTTTTCTGGAGGAGTGCAAAATTTGTTAAGAGACCACAGTCACTGGAACAATACTTTGAATGGTTCATCGAAGGAAATGGTGAGTGAATGTAAAATATGAAAGCTAGGGGTTGCCAGAGTCCTGCATCAGACCTCTTTTTTTTTTTCCTTTTAAATGCAACGTGATGTCTCTACATCTTGCCAAGCCACGAGGATCTCCATGACCACTGGAAGCCAGATTTTCTAAATCCACATACTGTCTTGTAGAGCAGTAGAACCTCAACCAGCCTTTTTGCCCCATCAGAAACTATCCTAGCTATTTTCTGAGTCTTCAGAATCTGTCTAATATTAGCACCAAGCACTCATATTCTTTCCTCTACTCTCCTAATCTGTGACTTTCTGAAAGTCAGCTTTCATTGGCTTTCTGGACAATAGCATCCTGACATTTCACCATTTTTCCGATTCATCTTCTTTGTTCCTTTATTTTTTTTGGCCACACTGGGTCTTCACTGCTGCACGGGCTTTTCTCTAGTTGCTGAGAGTAAGGGCTACTCTTCATTGCAGTGCACGGGCTTCTCGTTGTAGTTGCTTCTCCTGTTGTGGAGCTGGGGCTCTAGGGTGCTCGAACCTCAGTAGGTGTGGCATGTGGGCTGGGTAATTGCAACTCCAGAGATGAAGATCAAAGATCCCAGACCCAGCCCAGACAAACAAACAAATATTTAAAAAAAAAAAAAAGAAAGAAAGGTTCAGACATGGTAGTGTTAGTCGCTCAGCTGTGTCCAACTGTTTGCGACCCCATGGACTGTAGCCTGCCAGGCTCCTCTGGCCATAGCATTCTCCAGGCAAGAATACTGGAGTGGGTTGCCAAACAACTAACTCCACCCATTAGCTGATGATTGGATTAAAGCTTTACAGAGAGAGGCTCTGTCCACCAGAGCAAGACACAAACAGAGATGAACGATACACTGGAAGGAATCAGTAGCAGAATAACTGAGGCAGAAGAATGAATAAGTGACCTGGAGGACAGAAGGGTGGAAATCACTGCCACAAAACAGAATATAGAAAGAAGAATGAAAAAAAGAAAATGAAGACAGCCCAAGAAGCCTCTGGGACAACATTAAAGGCACCAACATTTGCACTATAGGGGTCCCAGAAGAAAAAGAGAGAAAGGACCCAAGAAAATATTTAAAGAGATAATAGCTGAAAACTTCATAAATAGTCAACCAAGTCCAGGAAGCTCAGAGAGTTCCAGCAGGATAAACCCAAAGAGGAACCCACCAAGACACATAGTAATCAAACTGACAAAAATTAAGGACAAAGATCAAATACTAAAAGCAACAAGGGAAAATGACAAATGACATACAAGGGAGATCCCATCAGGTTTATCAGCTGATCTCTCAACAGAAACTCTACAAGCCAGAAGGGAATGGCACGATATATTCAAAGTGATGAAAGGGAAGAACTGGCCACCAAGAACACTCTACCCAACATGACTCTCATTCAGATTTATGAAGAAATCAAAAGCTTTCCAGACAAGCAGAAGGTAAGAGAATTCAGCACCACCAAACCAATTTTACAACAAATGCTAAAGGAACTTTTCCAGGCAGAAAACACAAGAGAAGGGAAAGACCTAAACAAAACACACCCAAAACAACTGAGAAAATGGTAATAGGATCATACATTCCAATAATCAACTTACATGTAAATGGATTAAATGCACCAGCCAAAAGATAGACTGATCAGATGAAAATGTGCATATATGCACTTCCACCTACCACATCACTCTACGTAACCACCCAAATTGTACATAATTATTTTATATGGTTGAGTTAATCATATTTCCATTATGGATTGCAATTTTAATTGTCTTTTACTTTTTGTCTGGCTATTGATTGTGAAAAACCAATAACTATCTTTTACTATTGTGATTATGTAACTATTACTCACTTAACACCATTGCATCATGATTCATTAACAGAAAATAATAGAATTCTATATCACCAAAACTACCATTTAATAGAAAAACCTGTCATCACTTTTTAAAAATCAAGATATATATTAGAATTATCTTGAAATTTTTGGAAAAATACAAATGCCCAAGTTTTGCCTTTTTTCTCCAAAGCTCCAGATATGTTTTAAATAAGCAACCATGTTTAATAACAACTGGATTTTATGCTGATCTTTTATCTAGCTTGTTTCACTTTTTCTATTTCATATTCTGTGATCTCATTTCATTTAGTTTATGTTTTCCAATTTCTCTATCTCTTCCTTTTTTTCGATGTTCTTTCTCAAGCCTTTACTAAGCATAGAAGAAAAGCTTTCATATACATATATGTGTGTGTAAAAGATGTATAATGTATATTTTAGAAACTTATGAAATTTTGCCTACCTATAAAACTTACAACATTTTGATCCCACTTGTTTGACTTAGTATGAATAGAATGCTCAATTTCTAATTAAAAGAAAGACTAGATATGCAAAAAGCAATAAAGGTTTACCGTAGAGTACAGGGAACTGTAGTCAATATCTTTAATAACCTATAATGGAAAATAATCTGAAAAACAATATAGGCATATTGTTGTTCAGTCACTAAGTCATCTCTGATTCTTTTCGATCCCATGGACTGCAGCATGCTGAGATCTTCTGTCCTCCACCATCTCACCGAGTTTGCTCAGATTCGTGTCCACTGAGTTGGTGGTGCTATCTGACCATCTCATCCTCTGCCGCCCCCTTCTCCTTTTGCCTTCAATCTTTCCCAGCATCAAGGTCTTTTCCAGTGAGTCGGCTCTTTGCCCAAGTAGTCAAAGTATTGGAGCTTCAGCTTCGGCATCAGTCTTTCCAATGAATATTCAGGTTGATTTCCTTAGGATTGACTGGTTTGATCTCCTTGCTGTCCAATATGTATAACTGAATCATCTTGCTGTACACTTGAAACATTGTAAGTCAACTGTACTTCAATAAAAATTATAAATATACTAAGAAAGAAAAAATACAGGGAAAGGAAATCAAGAAGACATGCCTGAGCATTTCCTCATTGATGATATCTGTTTGAAGAACCACAAAGCCTTGCAAAGAATTATTACAAATAAATCACCTCGCCTCTAAGAAAGCTGTAGTAGAAAAAAGGAAAGAAAACCTTAAACCAGAGGAAAGACACTTTCCCAAAGAATAATGATTCCAAAAGCAACATTGAAGGCAAGATGATGGTGGGGGGTCGGGGGGTGCGGCGTCAGGGAGGAAGAAAGAGGTGTGGGAATGGTGAGAATACACCTAACTACGAAACATTCAAAAGGCAGAACATATTAGGGGCAACCAGAGCACTACTTCTCAGGTCACATGGCTCTCTGGACAAGATCCCCTTACAGCATATAAAGCTGTATACAAAACCTGCTCCAAGTGAACTAGCCTTGCTTTATTTTATTGGGTTTCTAAATTTTTTGTTTATTAATTTTTGGCTACGCTGGGTCTTCCTTGCTTTGCTCAGGCTTTAGTGGTGGTGAGAGGGGCTGCTCTCTAGCTGCAGAGTGTGAGCTCCTCATTGCAGTGGCTTGTTTTGGTGTGGAGCGTCGGCTCCAAGCATGCGGGCTTTGGTAGCTGTGGCCCACGGCCTCAGGTGCTCCAAGTCATGGGGAATCTTCCTGGTCCAGGGATCGAACCCTCATCCCCTGCACTGGCAGGCCGATTCTTATCCACTGCGCCACCAGGGAAGTCCTAGGCTATTTAAAGGGCTAACGCCTGATGCTGGATACTAGTTACAACAAGCATAAATGTGCCCTGCGCTGTGCCAGCATTTATGTCCACAGAGTGAACATATATATGGATCCCTGCTTTCATTCCATGTGTCATCTATCACTCTTCCCACCTCCCCTGTACGCAGTACCATTTGGATCATGGTTCGACCACATTCGGGGCTGGATGTCCATGAGAGACAAGGACAACTTCCTGATACTGAGTTATGAAGAGATGAAATGGGTAACGATTGCTCTTATAATCAGCGAACTCTTTCTCATCTTCACTCCTTCTAACTTCCCTCCCTCTAACTTCCCTCCCTTCTTTGGCCTGTGCATGGTCATTAGAAGTGAGACCTTAGCCACCCGGTCCTCATTGCCCTGCTTATGGTCAAACGCCATGCTCTCTTTCATTGTGTCTTCTTCATCTCACCTTACAACATCCAAAAACTGACTCCTTGGAAAAGACTCTGATGCTGGGAAAGATTAAAGGCAGGAGGAGAAGGGGATGACAGAGGATGAGATGGTTGGATAGCATCACCGACTCGATGGACATGAGCAAGCTCCGGGAGTTGGTGATGGACAGGGCAGCCTGGCATGCTGCTGTCCATGGGGTTGCAAAGAGTCAGACACAACTGAGCGACTGAACTGAACTGAACAATATCCAAAAGGCTTTTTCCATATGCTGAGGCAGAGTACAGTGGTTTGTGCTCACAGTGGTCGCTGGTTCTATCATTTCTAGAGGTATATCCCTTGGTGCTGCTGATAACCTAGTAATGAGAGCAGTCTGAGAAAGAAGATGGGAATGCGTAGAAGCAAGCTGGGTTCCAGAGATGGTAGGAGGAAATTAAGTCATAAAATCAATCAGTGTAATTACTCTGAGGCCAGGTACTGAACTGAGCAGTGACAGGCAGGAAAGGCAGGCATATGAAACTCAAAACCAATAAAGGTGATGAAACCACAGAGAGAAGAACTTTAACCTTTAATGGTATCTTGGAGAAAAGAAAAATAACACAAACACCGGCTTTTGCTTCTATCTGAGAAACATTACTTTCCATCATCTTCTTCCAGCTACTTCTATTTAATCCTCTATGGCGTGCACACGAATTTCCTTTTTACCAAGGAGTCTTTTGTAAATAACAATTTACCCAAGTAAATTGTTTTCTTTTCTCTCTCTCTCTCTCTCTCTCTCTCTTTTTTTTTTTTCTGGTGGGGAGGTGGTGGTGATTTTTGTTTGCTTGTTCAGTGTTGCTTTTTTCCTTTTTCCTTCTTTTTTCTTTATTCGATGTTCTTTTATGTTTTACTGCTGTGTGTTTTCTTGTTAGATCATAGTGAAGGCTCATGGAATAAAGAAAAAAAAATTAAAGCGTTTTAGCTCTAAGAGGAAAGTCTCTGATTCAAAACAAGGCCTTTCTGGTTATAAAACCTATTTTCTTATCATCTCCCGGCATCATGGGCCAAGAACTAATTACTGAGATAATAAATAAGAAGACATGGTAAAGCTCTCTTGTGTTATTCAAATGTTATTTGTGAAAAACAGCATTATTTGGGCACATAGCCAAGGCTTGAAATCAATTCCTTAAATTTTGGTCAAGTTCTCCCTGATACTCTCCTGTCTAATCCTGCTCATAATTGTCTAGAAGCCTTTCTAAAGTCTCTTTGGAAAACTCAGTATTTTAAGGTTAAGGTGTCCTGAATTCAACTATACTAGGAAATCCATCATGGTCCTTCCATCTTTTTTTTAAGTCATTTTTCGTTCGTTTGTTTGTTTGTTTGTTTGCTTTATTTCTTAAAACTTTTAGCTCAGTGGTAAAGAATTCACCTGCCAATGCAGAAGCCCCAGGAGACACAGGTTCTATCCCTGAGTTGGAAGACGCCCTGGAGGAGGAAATGGTAACCCACTCCAAGGCTCTTGCCTGGAAAATCCCGTGGACAGAGGAGTCTGGTGGGCTACAGTCCACGGGGTCACAGAGAGTCGGACACAACTGAGCAAACACAGGCATACTTGCTTTGAATGTTTGCTGTACAGCAAAGTGAGTCAGCTAAGCATTTACTTATATATATCCCCTTTTTTGGACTGCCTTCCCATAGAGGTCACCACAGAGCATTGGCTAGAGTTCTCTGTGCCCTAGAGTAGGTTCTCATAGGTTTCCTATTCTTTACTTAGTATCAACAGTGTCTACGTGTCAATGTCCATCTCCCAGTTCACCCACTCTGGACTCCCCCAGCTCTGTCCCGACTCACGTCTCTACATTTCTTTCCTCTTTTCCTCTCTCTACTATCTCCTCCCCCTCATCTTCTTTTCTATGTTCTTGCTCTTCCACATAATCGCTCAGATTTTCTCTTCTTCTAGGACACGAGGAGCACTGTGGAGAAGATCTGCCAGTTCCTGGGCAAGACACTGGAACCGGAAGAACTGAACTCAGTCCTCAAGAACAGTTCTTTCCAAGTCATGAAAGAAAACAATATGTCCAATTTTTCCCTCCTGAAGGGTGAATATTTAGAGGAAAATGGACTTCTTTTGAGGAAAGGTAAAAGAAAACGTTCTGCCTTCAAAATGGATCAGAAAATGTAGAAGTTATTCTTATGCTTACAACAGGGTACTAACCATTGGGAGTAGGGATTGTTTGAATTTATCAACTTATATTGTTCATCACTTGAAAACGTCTCTTGTGAGCCCTTAGAGGGCGTCTCTTATTATAGTGCTAAGGTGGGCTGCAGGCGCTTGGCGAAAGTTTTTCAGGCATAGCATGGTGATCAGCCTCATATGCAAGGCCATTCAAACTCTCTCTCTCTCAGAATTTAACATGGAAGATATTTCTTCTGCAAACAGTAACCAGGTTAATCCACTATTCTTGCTAACTCGCTAGCTGTGACTGACCCAGAAAATAGGACAGGATTGGGAAAGTTCATGTTTGTGTTACTCCTGGTGATTGAACATAGAGAAATATCCTCAACAACAACAACACAAATGTATGAAAAACAGCTCAATTAGAAAAAGGAAAGAGGAAAGACTTTTCACTTAGCTGAGAGCCTTTCTTGTTATCAGACATTATAAAGCCCCCTGTGATGAGAAATTAATCATGTCCATATCCTTGAACTCAAGATGAATGAACAGAATATACAGCATAGAGGGGGAAGAGCCTGTTTTCCCAGAATCCTAGAGTTCAAATAGATCGAGGATGTGATTCATGCAAGGAAGAAATAAAATGGACTTCCTGGTGGTCCAGCGACTAATACTCCATCTCCCAATACAGAGTGAGGGGTTTCTTCCCTGGTCAGGCAACTAGATTCCACATGCTGCAACTAAGACTTCAAACACCACTGCTAAAGACCCCGCATGCGACAACAAAAATCAAAGATCTCCAGTGCCACAACTAAGACACGGCACAGCCAAATAAATAAATACAAATAAACAATCTTTAAAAAACCAGAAAGGCCAGTTAGATTTCTAATACAATAATCCAGGTGAGAAATGATGTTAACTTGGATGTAGGCGGTAGAAATAGAGGTTGCAAAAAGTGGCTAAATATTGGCTATATCAGAAAATAGAGTTTCATTATTACTGACAAATTACACACTGGGAGAGAAGAGAACAAGGGAAATTGTTTCAAGCAGGCAGACGTCTAAACGGGTATGACTGCCAGGCAGTAAAAAGAACAAACCATTGGTCATTCTGCTTTATTAGCTATGATTTCCACATCAAGCAGACAGAAGGAATAGATCAGGGCTTCTTTGGTGGTCCAGGCATTAAGAATCAGCCTCTAGTGCAGGGGACGTGGGTGCAATCCCACATGCCTTGGGACAGCTGAGCCCATGCACTGTAACTACTGAGCTCCTGACCCACAAGAGAAGCCACTGCAGTGAGAAGTCCTAGCAGAGCTGGAGAGTAGCCCCCAGCTGCCGCAGCTAAGAAAGCCAGTAACAGCAACATCGACCCAGTGCAGCCATAAATAAATAGACGAATAATTTTCAAAAATAAATAGAATACAAGGTGTAAGAATGTATCATGTACTACTTGATGGCAAAACACTTTTAAAAACAAAAGCAATAGATCCAGGAAGACATGTAGTGGAGTCTTGAGACCGAACCCTAGATCTGATCAGTCTCTATTTTATATTTATCAGGGATGACTGGGGACTGGAAAAATTACTTCACGGTGGCCCAAGCTGAAATCTTTGATAAACTATTCCAGGAGAAGATGGCAGACCTTCCTCAAGAGCTGTTCCCATGGGAATAATGCTCTAAATCTTCCGGATCTTATACGGATACTAATATTTGTTCTTCTGCCCTTATACATGTGAGTGACTGGGGGTAATTGCATAAAACCTGTTATTTCATCATGGTGTTTTGAATGATCAAATCTCTGCATTTGACAACTTGACTGTTAAAATTTATCAGGGTACCCCCTAATTCACTTTGTGGCATCTGACTTTTTAAAAATGTTTATCATGTTTCATTTCATTCCTATAGAGTGGTAAAGAAATAATATAACTATTACCCCCAATTATGTCAATTTTTAAATAAGACTGAGAAATAAAATTACAAAGCAGATAAGGCGCCTTCTCTTTCCATTGCCTGTATCTCTACAATTTACTATTATGATGACCTTGAAGTATATCATTTCCAACCAGGCATTATTATCTTAGTATGTGGTGTTTGACCATTGAATTTATGGAGGTTTCTTAAACCTAGAAAAATGGTGTCATGCATAATGCATTCATCAACTTGCCTTTCAACTCAGTATTTTCTGTTTGGGTGTCACTGCTTCTTGATTGTATAACTCATTCATTATTAGGTATTGAGATTTATAATTTAGTCACTTATCTTCCCTCAGATTAGTTTGGATATCTTCCCTGCCCATTTCTCCTGATTTAAAACATGGCTTTAGCCTCACCTATGGCCTAACCTTGGAGAATGTTAGATAAATGGATTTTAAAATGTGAAATATACAAACAATGGGATATTATTACTGAGTCTTAAAGAAGAAAGACGTTCTGTGAAATACGGATGAACTTAGTCAGGCAGAAGAACAAATAGTGGGTGATTCCACTTACATAAGGAACATAAAAGAGTCAGACTCAGAAAAAGAAAGCAGAATGGTGGTCGTCAAGGCTGGGGGAAGGGGACATGGGGAGTGTCACTCATCAGGTACTGTCTCAGTCATACAAGATACAAGACTGTTCTAGAGACTTACTCTACAATGCTGTGCCTATAGTTAACAATACTGGGTTGTGCATTTAACCCTTTGTTAGAGGACTTCCCTGGTGGTCCAGTGGTTAAAAATCCGCCTGCCCACACAGGGGACACAGGTTCAATTCCTGGTCTGGGAACTAAGATCCCACATGCCGCAGGGCAACTGAGCCCGTGCTCCGCAACTACTGAGCCTGTGCTCCAGAGCCCGGGAGCCACAACTACCGAAGCCCTCAGGCCCTAGAGGCCACGCTCCACAGCGAGAGAAGCCACCACAATGAGAAGCCCGCACGTGGCAGCTAGAGAAGGGCCCACGCAGCAACGAAGACCTCACACAGCCAAAAAAAAAAAAAAAAAAGATAAAAATAGATAAAAATCGTTAAAAAAAATTTTTTTAATCCATCAGTATACTTCACCATCAGTTCAGTTCAGTCGCTCAGTCGTGTCCAACTCTTTGCAACCCCATGAATTGCAGCATGCCAGGCCTCCCTGTCCATCACCAGCTCCCGGAGTTCACTCAGACTCATGCTCATCAAGTCGGTGATGCCATTCAGCCATCTCATCCTCGGTCGTCCCCTTCTCCTCCTGCCTCCAATCCCTCCCAGCATCAAAGTCTTTTCCAATGAGTCAACTCTTCGCATGAGGTGGCCAAAGTACTGGAGTTTCAGCTTCAGCATCATTCCTTCCAAAGAAATCCCACTGATCTCCTCCAGAATGGACTGGTTGGATCTCCTTGCAGTCCAAGGGACTCTCAAGAGTCTTCCCATACCCACAAACTAAAGTAAGAAAATCACATAAGTGTATCAACTGATGCAGAAAAATCATTTAATAAAATTCAATATATATCCTTTTCTTCTAATGTTTGAGAACCAGCAGTTATTTTATTTTATTAAATTTTTGGCCTTACTGTGCAGCATGCAGGATCTTATATCCCCCTACTGGGATCAAACCTGCAGTGAAAGCACCAAGTCCCAACCACTAGATGGCCAGGGAAGTCCTCCAGTACAGATCTTTTTACTTTCTTGAGTAGGTTTATTCCCAAGTATTTTATTCTTTTGCTACAATTGTAAATGGAATTGATGGCTTAATTTCTCTTTCTGATAGTTGGTTGTTAGTGTATAAAAATACAACAGATTTCTGTATATTAATTTTGTACCCTTCATCTTCACCAAATTCATTCATGAGTTCTAGTAGGTTTTTGTTGGCACCTTTAAGATTTTCTTTGTACAAAATCATGTCCTCTGCAAACACTGACAGTTTTACTTCTTCCTTTCCATTTAGATTTCCTTTCATTTCACTGTGGGGCTTCCCCAGTGTCTCAGATGCTTAAGAGTCTGCCTGCAATGTAGGAAACCTGGGTTCAGTCCCTGGGTAGGGGAGATCCCCTGTAGAAGGAAATGGCAACCTGCTTCAGTATGCTTGCCTAGAGAATTCCATGGACAGAGGAGCCTGGTGGGCTACAGTCCATGGAGTGGGAAAGAGTCGGACACGACTGAGTGACTGGCACTTCCACTATTTCACTGTGGGTGAAGCCAGGTCCTGGGACTTGGGTTAGGCTACTGGCAGGCAGAGCTGTGTCCTGGGGTCTGGTGGCAGGGCCCAGGGGTTGCAGAGCAGGTGCAGGGCCACTGGTGGCTGTGGTCAGTCCTGTCACAGTTAGCTGCAGGGCCGGAGGTGTCTCGATGTTCTGTTGACCTGCTAGCAGATAGGACCTGGGCCCAGCCAGTCCCTGGGGAGAGATGTAGCCAGCTAGTGGGTGGGCCTGGTCTGCAGACTGCGAGCCTGAGTCTCCTTGCTCCTGTCTGGCCTCCTGGTGGGTGGAGCTGTGCTAGAGGCTCTTCTTCTTGTTGTTCAAGAAGTGTGTGGGAAATTTTCAAGACTTGCCAACCGGAAGTTACTGCCTCCCTTCTTCCTGAGCTGAATGGGAATTCCAGATGCTTCCATCATAGTGGATGGTGAGGACACAGCCTGAGATTGTGGAGGGAGGTGGAATAGAGCCCGGGAGAGCTTGCGAGGGGTGGCAAAGATTCCTGGATTCAGGAGGGGGTGGGGGGATCCCTAGGAGCACCACCCTCCCTCCCTCATGCCCAGAGTGAGTCTGAATCTTATCTCCCGCCTCTTCTGTCCCTGAATGCTCACAGAGACTTCCCCCACCTGGGCTCCTTCTCCTGGAATAAACAGAAGATCAGACTCCTCCCTGCCCTCCCCTACAATGTCAGGGTTTGAGTGGGGTGGGGTTCCAGGGAGTTGTGGGTGTACATCCCCACCAGGGTCTGCTGGATAATCAAGAGGGTTCTCATTACACTCTGGCATTCTCTCTCCCCTTCCCCTGTCCCCCAGCACTTCCCCCCAGAGCCTGTCACATGAGCGTTCCCCTCCCAAATCTGATCTAATTCTCTCTGTGCTCTGCTGAGGCCGGCCTGGCCTTAAGAGGATTGGAACATTTGCTAAATGACACCAGGCCAGGGTCAGAGGACCGACTGTCGGGGGAACTCAGGAGGCAGGGCTGCCGCAGGGAGGCGGTAAAGGAAGAGGTTGATGGAGAGACAAGACGACTGGAGAGGAGATGAGATATTCCTACAGCATTTGGTAAAATCAAAGAAGGGGATAACAAACACTCCCTAGTTCTGTAGGAAACAGTGCTTACAAGATGACCTTGAACTTTATGAATTTTCAAATTAATCAAGCCCAAAACAACATCCAGATAAGTTGTTGTGAATTTTTTTTAATTGAGCCAGGTCCCTAAATACAAAATAAATCTATCCACAGAATCCTATATACAGAACAAAGATTTTAAAAAATTTTTTTGTTTTAAATTTTAATCGGAGGCTAATTACTTGACAGTATTGTGGTGGTTTTGCCGTACATTCACATGAATCAGCCATGGGTGTATATGCGTTCCCCATCCTGACCCTCCCCATCCCATCTATCAGGGTTATCCCAGTGCACCAGCCCTGAGCACCCTGCCTCTTGCATCAAACCTGGCCTGGCGATCTATTTCACATATGTTAATATACATGTTTCAATGCTATTCTCTCAAATCATCCCACCCTCGCCTTCTTCCACAGAGTCCAACAATCTGTTCTTTACATCTGTGTCTCTTTTGCTGTCTCGCATATAGGGTCATCATTACCATCTTTCTAAATTCCATATATATGCATTAATATACTGTATTGGTGTTTTTCTTTCTGACTTACTTCACTCTGTATAATAGACGCCAGTTTCATCCACCTCATTAGAACTAGTTCAAATGCATTCTTTTTAAAAGCTGAGTAATATTCCATTGTGTATATGTACCACAGCTTTCTTATCCATTCGTCAGCCAATAGACATCTAGGCAGAACACAGATTTTGAAATAATTTAAATTCATATAAAATATCAGGTAATCACAAGACAAAGCACTAGAAATAAACCTACAGAAATAATAACACTTAGTGGAGACTTTTTGAAAACAACCAAATGAATGATTAATAAGTAATATACCTAGATTGGAAGGCTCAGTATTGTAAAGATGCCAATTAGCTCCAAAACTACTTATGGATTTAATATTCCCGACCTAAATCAAATCCCTTATGATTATACAGTGGAAGTGAGAAATAGATTTAAGGGCCTAGATCTGATAGAGTGCCTGATGAACTATGGAATGAGGTTCGTGACATTGTACAGGAGACA
>SJXQ01012801.1:28545-49097 GCA_006408695.1 Aepyceros melampus | reverse complement strand
AGTAAGCTACTAGTACATAGCTTACTAGTAATTTCCAAGTTTGTACTTATGCATATGTACATTTTAGACTTAGTTACAGGTACATTTATGTCTTTTAAACTTACATCTCATTAATCTAGTCTATCATACCAGCCTTTTAATGTCTCATTGTAGTAACTTACTCTCTTCACCATAGTACGTTTCATCTTTTCTAGCCTCAAGTTACCCTTAAGATGTATCTGCATGCTTAGAAATATATATTGGAGGCAGACAGGCCTAAATCTGAATCTTGACCCTGTCACTGACTGTTGGATGGCATTGAACAGAATTCTTAATAGTGGCATAAATATTCTGTTGTATGAATACATCATATCAAATGTATATTTTTCATATATTCTGGAAATTTAGTGTATTTCCAGTTATTTTGCTAATGTAATCAGTGCTTTGTTGAAACACTTTGTACCTGAATCTTTATGTACATATGTAACTGTTTCCTTAGAATAAATCTCTAGAAATGGAATTGTAGGTGAGAAAGCATGAAAAATATCAGTAAGTTGCCAAACCGACATGCATAAAGGTGGTATTTACTTATTCATTAAACAAACAAACAAAAAAATTCCTGAGCTCCTCTTATATATGTGAGGCATGTACAAAGCACTGGGTAAAGTTTTATTAATTTTCATTAGCAGTCTAGAATACATTTACTCTCCTGTATACTTGCAGACTCTCAGTATTTTTTTTCTCCTTTTTATTAATCTTAGTGAGATGATGTTTTTAAGCCTGCCTCAGCACTTCTATCTTTGGAAAGCTTAAAATCTAGGTTGGATAATAGGAAACTGGCATTTGGCTCTAATGCTTAATTTACATATTTCTGAATTTTAAAATAAATCTGTGCTCTTTACTATGTTATAGAATGAACAAGATATCTTGGTATTTATTGTGTTCCCCAGTACATTTTAAGCAGAATTCAGTTGAGTTACTTATTAAACAAAGTGGCCAGCTAACTGCTATGGACTATTCACATATGTATGTATGTGGAAGTCGCTCAGTCATGTCCATCTCTGTGACCCCATGGACTATGCAATCCATGGAATTTTCCAGGTCAGAATACTGGAGTGGGTAGCCTTTCCCTTCTCTGGGGATCTTCCCAAGCCAGTAATAGAACCCAAGTCTCCTACATTGCCATCTGTATGTCTTCTTTGGAGAAATGTCTGTTTAGTTATTTTCTCCACTTTTTGATTGTATTGTGCATTTTTCTGGTATTGAGCTACATGGACTGCTTGTATATTTTGGAGATAATTCTTTGTCAGTTTTTACATTTTCTATTGTTTTCTCCCATTCTGAAGGCTTCTTTTTCACCTTGTTATAGTTTCCTTCATTGCCCCAAAGCTTTTAAGTTTAGTTAGGTCCTATTTGTTTATTTATTTATTTTTCCATTACTCTGGGAAGTGGGTCATGAAGGATCTTGCTGTGATTTATGTCAGAGAGTGTTCTGTCTATGTTTTCTTCTATGAATTTTATAGTTTCTGGCCTTACATTTAGATCTTTAATCCATTTTGAGTTTATTTTTGGGTATGGTGTTAGAAAGTGTTCTAGTTGCATTCTTTTACACAGGGTTGACCAGTTTTTCCTGCACCACTTGTTAAAGAGATTGTCTTTAATCCACTGTATATTCTTGCCTCCTTTGTCAAAGATAAGGTGTCCATAGGTGCATGGAATTATCTCTGGGCTTTCTATTTTGTTCCATTGATCTATATTTCTGTCTTTGTTCAAGTACCATACTGTCTTGATAACTGTAGCTTTGTAGTATAGTCTGAAGTCAGGCAGGTTGATTCTTCCAGTTCCATTCTTCTTTCTCAAGATTTCTTTGGCTATTTGAGGTTTTTTGTATTTCCATACAGACTGTGAAATTATTTGTTCTAGTTCTGTGAAAAATACCACTGGTAGCTTGATAAGGATTGCACTGAATCTGTAGATTGCTTTGGGTAGTATACTCATTTTCACTATGTTGACTCTTCCAATCCACGAACATGGTGTATTTCTTCATCTGTTTGTGTCATCTTTGATTTCTTTCATCAGTGTTTCATAGTTTTCTATATATAGGTCTTTTGTTTCTTTAAATTTATTCCTAAGTATTTTATTCTTTTCATTGCCATGGTGAGTGGGATTATTTCCTTAATTTCACTTTCTGTTTTTTCATTGTTAGTGTATAGGAATGCAAGGGTTTTTTGAGTATTAATTTTATATCCTGCAACTTTACTACATTCTTTGATTAGCTGTAGTAATTTTCTGGTATTATTGTTAGTGTTTTCTATGTAGAAGTGACAAAGAAGGACACTACATAATGATCAAGGGATCAATCCCAGAAGATATAACGATTGTAAGATATATGCAGCCAATATAGGATCACCACAACGTGTAAGGGAAATGTTAACATGTATGAGAGGCAATATTAGCAGTAACACACCAATAGTGGGGGACTTTAATACCCTGCTCACACCTGTGGATAGATCAACAAAACAGAAAATTAGCATGGAAACAGACCTTTAAATGATACAATGGACCAGTTAGATCTAATTGATATATACAGGGAATTTAACCCCAAAGCAATGGATTTTTCCTTTTTCTCAAGTGCACACGGAACATTCTCCAGGATAGATTATGTCCTGGGCCACGAATTTACTCTTGGTATATTGTAAAAAATTGAAATCATTTCAAGCATCTTTTCTGATCACAGAATGGTAAGATCATATCAACTATAGGAAGAATATAAAAATACACAAACATATGGAAGCTAAACAACATGTTCTTAATAACTAACAAATCATGGAGGAGATAAAAATATGCATAGAAACAAATAATAATGAAACACGACAACCCAAAACCTATGGGATTCAGTGCTAAGAGGGAGATTCTTAGCAATACAGACCTACCTCAAGAAACAACAGAAACATCAAATAAACAACCAAACTTTTACACCTAAAGCAGCTAGAAAAAGAAGAACAGAAAAATCCCAAAGTTAATAGAAGGAAAGAAATCATGAAAATCAGAGCAGAAATAACTGAAAAAGAAATGAAGAAGACTATAGCAAAAATCAACAAAATTAAAAACTGGTTCTTTGAGAAGATACATAAAATAGACAAACCATTAGGCACAGTCAACAAGAAGAAAAGGGAGAAGAATCAAATCAATAAAATTAGAAATGAAAATGGAGAAGTCACAACAGACAGACAACACAGAAATATAGAGGATCATAAGAGACTAGTATGAACAATTATATGCCAATAAAATGGAAAACTTGGAAGAAATGGACAAATTAGTAGAAAAGCATAACCTTCCAAAACTGAACCAGGAAGAAATAGAAAATCTTAACAGACCTATCACAAGCATGGACATTGAAACTGTAACAAAAATCTTCCAACAACCAAAAGCCCGGGACCAGATGGCTTCACAGGTGAATTCTACCCAAATTTTAGAGAAGAGCAAACACCAATCTTAAACTCTGCCAGAAAATTGCAGAGGAAGGCAAATTCCCAAGTTCATTCTATGAGGTGACCAGCACCCTAATACCAAAACCAGACAAAGATGCCACAAAAAACCAATACTGCAGGCCAATATCACTGATGAACATAGATGCAAAAATCTTGGACAAAATTCTAGGAAAAAGAATCCAGCAGCACATTTAAAAGATCATACATTATGGCCAAGTAGGCTTTATTCCAGGGATGCAAGGATTTTTCAATATTTGCAAATCAATCAATGTAATACATCATATTAACAAAATGAATGATTAAAAACCATATGATTATCTTAACAGATGCAGAGAAAGACTGACAAAATTCAACACTCATTTATAATTAAAAAACTCTCCAGAAAGCAGGCATAAAAAGAACATTCCTCAGAATGATGAAAGCCATATATGTCAAACACACAGTAAACATTACCCTCAATGGTGAAAAATTGAAAGAATATCATCTAAAATCAGGAACAAGAAAGGGTGCCCACTCTCACCACTACTATTCAGGAGAGTTTTGATAATCCTAGCCATGACAATCAGAGAACAAAAAGAAATAAAAGAAATGCTGATAAACAACATGAAAAGGCAGAGAAATACCCAGCAGGTAAAGGAACAGGATAAATGCCCACCAAACCAAACCAAAGAGGAAGAGATAAGGAATCTAACTTGATAAAGAATTCCAAATAATGATAGTGAAAATGATCCAAAATCTTGAAAACAAAATGGAATTACAGATAAATATCCTGGAGACAAGGATGGAGAAGATGCAAGAAAGGTTTAACAAGGACATAGAAGAAATAAAACAGTCAATGAATATGCAATAAATGAGATCAAAAACACTCTGGAGGGAACCAACAGTAGAGTAATGCAGGCAGAAGATAGGATAAGTGAGGTAGAGGATAGAATGGTACAATAAATAAAAGAGGAAAAAATAAAAATGAATTCAAAGAAATGAGGACAATCTCAGAGACCTCTGGGACAATGTGAAACATCCCAACATTCGAATTATAGGAGTCCCAGAAGAAGAAGACAAAAAGAAAGACCATGAGAAAAAAATTGAGGAGATAATAGTTGAAATTTTCCCTAAAATGGGGAAGGAAATAATCACCCAAGTCCAAGAAAATCAGAGAGTCTCAAACAGGATAAACCCAAGGTGAAACACCCCAAGACACATATTAATCAAATTAACAAAGATCTAACACAAAGAACAAATATTAAAAGCAACAGGGGAAAAACAACAACTAACACACAAGGGGATTCCCATAAGGATAACAGCTGATCTTTCCATATAAACTCTTCAGGACATGGCGGGACATAGTGAAGGGATGAAAGAAAATAACCTAGAGCCCAGATATCATTAAAATGTACCAACAAGGATCTCATTCAGATATGAAGGAGAAATTAAATGCTTTACAAACAAGCAAAAGCTGAGAGAATTCAGCACCACCAAACCAGCTCTCCAACAAATGCTAAAGGATCTTCACTAGACAGGAAACACATAAAGGGTGTATAAACTCGAACCCAAAACAATAAAGTAAATGGCAAGGGGATCATACTTATCAATAATTCCCTTAAATGTAAATGGGTTGAATGCCCCACCCAAAAGACAAAAACTGGCTGAATGGGTACAAAAGCAAGGCCCCTATATATGTTGTCTACAAGAGACCTACCTTGAAACAAAGGACACATACAGACTGAAAGTGAAGGGAGGGAAAAAGATATTCCACACAAATAGAGACCAAAAGAAAGCAGGAGTAGCAATACTCATATCAGATAAAATAGACTTTTAAAACAAAGGCTGTGAAAAGAGACAAAGAAGGACACTACATAATGATCAAAGGATCAATCCAAGAAGAAGATGTAACAATTATAAATATATATGCACCCAACATAGGAGCACCACAATATGTAAGATAAATGCTAATAATATGAAAGGGAAAATTAACAATAACACAGTAACAGTGGGAGACTTTAATACCCCACTCACACCTATGGCTAGATCAACTAAACAGAAAATTAGCAAGGAAACACAAACTTTAAATGATACAATGGACCACTTAGACCTAATTGATACCTATAGGACATTTCACCCCAAAACAATGAATTTCACCTTTTTCTCAAGTGCTCACGGAACCTTCTCCAAGATAGATCACATTCTGGGCCATAAAGCTAACCTTGATAAATTCAAGAAAATTGAAGTCATTCCAAGCATCTTTTCAGACCATAATGCATTAAGATTAGATCTCAAATACAGGAGAAACACTATTAAAAATTCCAACATATGGAGGCTGAACAACACACTTCTGAATAATCAACAAATCACAGAAGAAATCAAAAAAGAAATCAAAATATGCATAGAAACGAATGATAATGAAAACACAACAACCCAAAACCTGTGGGACACTATAAAAGCAGTGCTAAGAGGAAAGTTCATAGCAATACAGGCATACCTCAAGAAACAAGAAAAAAGTCAAATAAATAACTTAACTCTACACCTAAAGCAACTAGAAAAGGAAGAAATGGAGAACCCCAGAGCTAGTAGAAGGAAAGAAATCATAAAAATTAGGGCAGAAATAAATGCAAAAGAAACAAAAGAGACCATAGCAAAAATCAACAAAGCCAAAAGCTGGTTCTTTGAAAGGATAAATAAAATTGACAAAACATTAGCCAGACTCATCAAGAAACAAAGAGAGAAAAATCAAATCAATAAAATTAGAAATGAAAACAGAGAGATCACAACAGACAACATAGAAATACAAACGATCATAAGAGACTTCTATAAGCAACCATGTGGCAATAATATGGACAACTTAGAAGAAATGGAAAAATTCTTAGAAAAGTACATCTTTCCAAAACTGAACCAGGAAGAAATAGAAAATCTTAACAGACCCATCAGAAGCACAGAAATTGAAACTGTAATTAGAAATCTTCCAGCAAACAAAAGCCCAGGACCAGACAGCTTCACAGCTTAATTCTACCAAAAATTTAGAGAAGAGCTAACACCTGTCCTACTCAAACTCTTGCAGAAAATTTCAGAGGAAGGTAAACTTCCAGACTCATTCTATGAGGCCACCATCACCCTAATACCAAAACCTGAGAAAGATGCCACAAAAAAAAAAGAAAGAAAGAAAGAAAAAGAAAACTTCTGTGCAATATCACTGATGAACATAGATGCAAAAAAAAAAAGAAAAAGAAAACTTCTGTGCAATATCACTAATGAACATAGATGCAAAAATTCTTAACAAAATTCTAGCAAACAGAATCCAACATCACATTAAAAAGGTCATACATCATGACCAAGTGGGCTTTATCACAGGGATGCAAGGATTCTTCAATATCTGCAAATCTATCAATGTAATATACCGCATTAACGAATTGAAAAATAAAAATCACATGAATATCTCAATAGATGGAGAGAAAGCCTTTGACAAAATTCAGCATCCATTTATGATAAAAACTCTCCAGAAATCAGGAATAGAAAGAACATACCTCAACATAATAAAAGCTATATATGACAAACCCACAGCAAACATTATCCTCATTGGTGAAAAATTGAAAGCATTTCCCATAAAGTCAGAAACAAATGCCCACTCTCACCACTACTATTCAACATAGTTCTGGAAATTTTGGTCACAGCAATCAGGGCAGAAAAATAAATAAAAGGAATACAAATTGGAAAAGAAGAAGTAAAACTCTGTTTGCAATGACATTATCCTCTACATAGAAAACCCTAGACTCCAACAGAAAATTACTAGAACTAATCAATGAATATAGTAAAGTTGCAGGATATAAAATCAACACACAGAAATCCCTTGCATTCCTATACACTAATAACGAGAAAATAGAGAAATTAAGGAAACAATTCCACTCACCATTGTAACAAGAAGAATAAAATATTTAGGAATATATCTACCTAAAGAAACAAAAGACTTCTATATAGAAAACTATAAAACACTGGTGAGAGAAATCAAAGAGGACACTAACAGATGGAGAAATAAACTGTGTTCATGGCTCACAGTAATCAAAATAGTGAAAATGAGTACACCACCCAAAGCAATCTATAGATTCAATGCAATCTCTATCAAGCTACCAATGGTATTTTTCACAGAGCTAGAACAAATAATTTCACAATTTGTATGGAAACACAAAAAACCTCGAATATCCAAAGCAATCTTGAAAAAGAAGAATGGAACTGGAGGAATCAACCTGCCTGACTTCAGGCTCTACTACAAGGCCACAGTCATCAAGACAGTATGGTATTGGCACAAAGACAGAAATATAGATCAATGGAACAAAATAGAAAGCCCAGAGATAAATCCACACACCTATGGACACCTTATCTTCAACAAAGGAGGCAAGAATATACAATGGATTAAAGACAATCTCTTTAACAAGTGGTGCTGGGAAAACTGGTCAACCACTTGTAAAAGAAGGAAACTAGATCACTTTCTAACACCACACACAAAAGTAAATGCAAAATGGATTAAAGACCTAAACATAAGACCAGAAACTATAAAACTCCTAGAGGAGAACATAGGCAAAGCAGTCTCTGACAGAAATCATAACAGGATTCTCCATGACCCATCTCGCAGAATATTGTAAATAAAAGCAAAAATAAACAAATGGGACCTAATTAAAATTAAGAGCTTCTGCACAACAGAGGAAACTATAAGTAAGGTTAAAAGACAGCCTTTCTTGCCTGGAGAATCCCAGGGATGGGGGAGCTGGTGGGCTGCCGTCTATGTGGTCGCACAGAGTTGGACACGACTGAAGCGACTTAGCAGCAGCAGCAGCAGAATGGGAGATAATAACAGCAACTGACAAAAAATTAATCTCAAAAATATACAAACAACTCCTGCAGCTCCATTCCAGAAAAATAAATGACCCAATCAAAAAATGGGCCAAAGAACTAAATAGACATTTCTCCAAAGAAGACATATGGATGGCTAACAAACACATGAAAAGATGCTCAACATCACTCATTATCAGAGAAATGCAAATCAAAACCACAATGAGGTACCATGTCACAACAGTCTTATGGCTGCTATCCAAAAGTCTACAAGCAATAAATGTTGAAGAGAGTGTGAAGAAAAGGGAACCCTCTTACACTGTTGGTGGAAATGCAAACTAGTACAGCCACTATGGAGAAGAGTGTGGAGATTCCTTAAAAAACTGGAAATAGAACTGCCATATGAACCAGTGATCCCACTGCTGGGCATACACAGTGAGGAAACCAGAAATGAAAGAGACACGTGTACCCTAATGTTCATGACAGCACTGTTTATAATAGCCAGGACATGGAAGCAACCTAGATGCCCATCTGGAGACAAATGGATAAGAAAGCTGTGGTACATATACCCAATGGAGTATTACTTAGCCATTAAAAACAGTGCATTTCAATCAGTTCTAATGAGGTGGATGAACCTAGAGCCTATTATACTGAGTGAAGTAAGCCAGAAAGAAAAACACCAATGCAGTATAATAACACATATATATGGAATTTAGAAAGACAGTAAAGATTGTTGATATCCTTTAATAGACTGGGACCTGGTGGCCTAGAGTCGATGATAAGAAAGTGAAAGAGAGATCCAGAGGTAGAGAGAGAGAGAGATAAAGAGAGAAAGAAAGAGTGAAAGAGAGAATGAAAGAGAGAAAGGAAGGAAGGGAGGGAGGGAAGGAGGGAGGGAGAAAGGAAGGAAGGAAGAAAGAAAGAAAGACACGAGGATCCAAGCTCTGATGGAGCAAAGTGCTTTAATGATTTTCCTGTGAGTATATATAGGCTGTAGTACAAGAAATTTCTTTTGACAATGATAAAGATCAGAAAACCAAATGTACAGCAACCGTTACCAAGGGAACAAGGGATTAATAATGGTCACAAGGTCAGAAGACAATCCATATCTCAAGAAAGGGGATTTAGACTAAGAAGTTTTGTCATAAAGAAAATGTTTACTAAAGGAGATTCAAGCCTGTCTCATGCAATTATCTCGGTTCCTCAGAGCAGCCTGCTGTTCTGCTTAGAAAGAAACAAAAGACGTGAGAAACAGCACATAGGAATCCTCCTGTTAAATACTCCCTGACAAACGAAAACCCTTTATGCAAGACAGCAAAAGAGACACAGATGTATAAAACAGTCTTTTGGACTGTGTGGGAGAAGGCAAGGGTGGGATGATTTGGGAGAATGGCACTGAAGCATGTATATTATCATATGTTAAACAAATCACCAGTCCAGGTTTGATGCATGATACAGGATGCTCGAGGCTGGTGCACTGGATGACCCAGAGGAATGGTATGGGAAGGGAGATTGGAGGGGGGTTCAGGATGGGGAACACGTGTATACCTGTGGTGGATTCATGTCAATGTATGGCAAGACCAATACAATATTGTAAAGCAATTAGCCTCCAATTAAATAAATTTAGGCAAAAAAAAAAAGAAAAGAAATGCTAGAAATTTGATCTCTGGTTCCTCTGCCTCTTTGAAGCCCACTGTGTACATCTGAAATTTCTTAGTTCACATACTACTAAAGCCTAGCTTGAAGGATTTTGAAAATAACCTTACTAGTATATGAAATGACTGAAGATTCACTGTAGTTTGAACATGCTTTGGCATTGCTCTTCTTTGGGATTGGAATGAAAACCGACCTTTTCCAGTTCTGTGGCCACTGCTGATTTTCCAAATATGTTGACATACTGTGTGTAGCACTACAACAGCATCATCTTTTAAGACTTTAAATAGCTCAGCTGGAATTCTGTCACCACCACTAGCTTTGCTCTAGTAATGCTTACCGAGGCCCACTTGACTTCACATTGCTGGATGTCTGGCTCTAGGTGAGTGAACACATCATCGTGATTATCTTGGTCATTAGACCTTTTTTTTCATAGTTCCTCTGTGTATTCTTGCCACCTCTTCTTAATATTTTCTCATGGGCTTCCCTGGTGGTTCAGACGGTAAAGAATCTGCCTGCAGTGTGGGTGACCTGGGTTCAATCCTTGGATCAGGAAGAACCTCTGGAGAAGGAAATGGCAACCTACACCAGTATTCTTGCTTGGAAAATCCCATGGAAGGAGGAGACAGGCAGGCTCTAGTCTGTGGGATTACAAAGAGTCAGACACAACTAAGCGACTTCACTTTTTTTTTTTTTCTGTTATATCCATACCATGTCTGTCTTTATTAGATTTGATAGAGTGCCTGAGCAACTAGGGATCGAGGTTCAGAACATTGTACAGGAGGCAGTGACCAAGAAATGCAAGAAGGCAAAGAGGTTGTCTGGGAAGGCTTTGCAAGTAGCTGAGGAAAGGAGAATTGAAAGGCAAAGGAGAAAGGAAAAACTATACCTAACTGAATACAGAGTCCCAGAGAAAAGCAAGGATAAGTAAGAAAGCCTTCTTAAATTTAAAGTGTACAGCTTCATTTTTTGACATATGTATACATTGTGAAATGAGCACAGTCAAGCTAATTAACATCTGACAACTTATATAGTTACCATTTTCCTTGTGTGTGTGTGTGTGTGTGTGTGGTGAGAACATTTATGATCTACCCTCTTCAGTTCAGTTCAGTTCAGTTCAGTCAATCAGTCGTGCCTGACTCTTTGTGACCCCATGAATTGCAACACGCCAGGCCTCCCTGACCATCACCATCTCCCAGAGTTCACTCAAACTCACGTCCATTGAGTCGGTGATGCTATCAAGACATCTCATTCTCTGTTCTCCCCTTTTCCTCCTGCCGTCAATCCCTCCCAGCATTAGAGTCTTTTCCAATGAGTCAACTCTTTGCATAAGGTGGCCAAAGTACTAGGTTTCAGCTTTAGCATCATTCCTTCCAAAGATCACCCAGGGCTGATCTCCTTCAGAATGGACTGGTTGGATCTCCTTGCAGTCCAAGGGGCTCTCAAGAGACTTCTCCAACACTACAGTTCAAAAGCATCAGTTCTTCAGTGCTCAGCTTTCTTCACAGTCCAACTCTCACATCCATACATGACTACAGGAAAAACCACAGCCCTGAATAGACGGACCTTAGTCGGCAAAGTAATATCTCTGCTTTTGAACATGCTATCTAGATTGGTCATAACTTTTCTTCCAAAGAGTAAGTGTCTTTTAATTTCATGGCTGCAGTCACCATCTGCCGTGATTTTGGAGCCCCCAAAAATAAAGTCTGACACTGTTTCCACTGTTTCCCCATCTATTTCCCATGAAGTGATGAGAAAGGAGATCAGTCTTGGGTGTTCATTGGAAGGACTGATGTTGAAGCTGAAATTCCAATACTTTGGCCACCTGATATGAAGAGCTGACTCACTTGAAAAAACCCTGATCCTGGGAAAGATTGAGGACAGGTGTAGAAGGGGATGACAAAGGATGAGATGGTTGGATGGCATCACTGACTGATGGACATGGATATGGATGGAATCTGGGAGTTGGTGATGGACAAGGAGGCCTGGCGTGCTGCAGTTCATGGGTTAGTAAAGAGTTGGTCATGACTGAGCGACTGAACTGAACTGAACTGAATGGGACCAGATGCCATGCCATGATTTTAGTTTTTTGAATGTTGAAAATTTTTAATAGAAATTTATTGATTTTAATTGGAGGTTAATTACAATATTGTATTGGTTTTGCCATACATCAACATGAATCTGCCACAGGTATACACCTGTCCCCCATCCTGAACCCCCCTCCCACCTGCCTCCCTATACCATCCTTCTGGGTCGTCCCAGTGCACCAGCCCCAAGCACCCTGTATCATGCATCTAACTTGGACTAGTGATTCATTTCATATATGATATTATACATGTTTCATTGCCATTCTCCCAAATCATCCCACCCTTCCCTCTACCACAGAGTCCAAAAGACTGTTCTATACATCTGTGTCTCTTTTGCTGTCTCGCATACAGGGTTATCATTACCATCTTTCTAAATTCCATATATATGCATTAGTATACTGTACTGGTGTTTTTCTTTCCAGCTTACTTCACTCTGTATAATAGGCTCCAGTTTCATCCACCTCATTAGAACTGATTCAAATGTATTCTTTTTAATGGCTGAGTAATACTCCATTATGTAAGCTAGCTTTTTAACTCTATTCTTTGAACCTCATCAAGAGGTTTTTTAGTTCCTCTTTGCTTTCTGCCATTATAGTGGTATCATCTGCATATCTGAGATTGTTGATATTTCTCCTGACAAACTTGATTACAGCTTGTGATTCATCCAGCCTGGGATTTCCTATGATGTAATCTGCATATAAGTTAAATAAGCAGTATAACAATATACAGCCGTGACATACTCCTCTCCCAATTTTGAACCAGTCCATGTTCTATGTCCAGTACTAACTATTGCTTCTTGACCTGCATACAGGTTTCTGAGGAGACCAGTAAGTTGGTCTGGTATTCCCATCTCTTTAAGAATTTTCGCAGAATTAGATATTTTTCTGGAATTCTCTTGCTTTTTCTATGATCCAACAGATGTCGGCAATTTGGGTTCTGATTCTTCTGCCTTTTCTAAATCCAGCTTGTACATCTGCAATTTTTCAGTTCATGTTCTGCTGAAGTCTAGGTTGAAGGATTTTGATCATTACCTTGCTAGCATGTGAAATTAATGCAGTTGTACAATAGTTTGACCATTCTTTGGCATTGTCTGTCTTCGAGATTGGAATGAAAACAGACCTTTTCCAGTCCTGTGGCCATTGAAGAGTTTTTTTTAATTTATTGGCATATTGAGTGCAGCACTTTAACAGCATCATCTTGTAGGATTTTAAGTAGCTCTGCTGGAATTTCATCACCCTCACTAGCTTTGTTTGTAATAATACTTCCTAAGGCCCATGTGACTTCATGCTCCAGGATGTCTGGCTCTGGTGAGTTATCACAACATCATGGTTATGCAGGTCTTAAGGCTTTTATATAGTTCTTCTGTGTATTTTTGCTACCTCTTCTTAATCTCTTCTGCTTCTGTTAAGTCCTTACCATTTCTGTCCTTTGTAGTGTCCATCTTTGCATGAAATATTCCCTTGATATCTCTAATTTTCTTGAAGAGATATCTAGTCTTTACCATTATATTGTTTTCCTCTGTTTCTTTTCACTGTTAACTTAGGAAGGCTTTCTTACCTCTCCTTTCTACTCTCTGGAACTCTGCATTCAGTTGGGTGTGTTTTTCCCTTTCTAATTTGACTTCTGCTTTTCTTCTTTTCTCAGTTGTTTGTAAAGACCTCCCCAGACAACCATTTTGCCTTCTTGCATTTCTTTTTCTGTGGAACGATTTTGGTCACCACTTCCTGTACAATGTTATGAACCCGTCCCCATAGTTCTTCAAGCACTCTATCTGATCTAATCCTTTGAATCTATTTGTCATCTCCACTGTATAATCGTAAAGAATTTGATTTAGGTCATACCTGAATGATCTAGTGATTTTCTCTACTTTCTCCAATTTAAGCCTGAATTTTCCATAAGGAGCTCATGATCTGAGCCACAGTCAGCTCCTGGTCTTGTTTTTGCTTCTCCATTTTTGGCTTCTAAGAATATAATCTGATATTGATATTGACCATCTGGTGATGTCCATGTGTAGAGTCATCTCTTGTGTTGTTTGAAGAAGTGTTTGCTTGTTTGCTATGACCATTGTGTTCTTGTAGCAGAACTCTATTAGCCTTTGCTCTAGTTTATTTTGTACTCCCAAGGCCAAACTTGCCTATTACTCCAGGTAACTCTTGACTTCCTACTTTTGCGTTCCAATCCCCTATGGTGAAAAGGACATCTTTTTTTTTTTTTTTTTATGTTAGTTCTAGGTTAGGTCTTTATATCACCATTCAACTTCAGCTTCTTCAGCATTAGTGGTTGAGGCATAGATTTGAATTACTATGATATTAAATGGTTTGCCTTGTGACGAACTGAGATTATTCTGTCATTTTTGAGATTGTCCCCATGTACTGCATTTCGGACTCTTGTCACCAAATACGAATGGGTCATGGTTGAGAGTTTTGGAAAAATGTTGTCCACTGGAGAAGGGAATGGCAAACCACTTTAGTATTGTTGCCTTGAGAACCCATGAACAGTATGAAAAGGGAAAAATATATGACTCTGGATGATGAGCACCCCAAGTTGGTAGGTGTACAATATGCTACTAGGGAAGAGCAGATAAATAGCTCTAGAAAGAATGAATTGTCTGAGCTAAAGCAGAAACGATGATCAGGTGTTAATGGGCATGGTGTTGAAAGTAAATTATGATCCTGTAGACAAAAATGGTACAAAGGAACTTGGAATGTTAGTTTCATGAATCAAGGTAAATCGGACATGGTCAAGCAGGAGATGGCAAGAGTGAACATCAACATTTTAGGAATCAGTGAAATAAAATGAACAGAAATGGGCGAATTTAATTCAGATGACCATTATATCTACTACTGTGGGCAAGAATCCCCTTAGAAGAAATGGAGTAGCCCTCATTGTCAACAGCAAAAAACAAAAACAAACAAACAAACAAAAAACACATGTATTTCATATCATATGTTCTAGTGTAGACATTTTTGCAGCTCTGATTCTGCTCTTTGTTGTTTCTGCTAGGTCTTGTCAAGATCCTTTCTAATTTTTTTCTAATTTTGCTTCTTTGAATTTTTAAAATTTTTTGAAATTGTGTTTCCTATTTCATAGAACTTTATCTGTTGTAATTCTTTGAAGTCTGGGTGGCTTCCTCCAGAGAGGATCTGTTCATTTGCATCTGCTACATATCTGTGGGGGATACCAGCCTGGGACCACACTACATGTATACTTGATTTGAGATTTCTTAGATTATTGAGATAGTTTTGTGCTATAGTTTATGAATTCTCACTTGTGACTGAAAATTCTTAGGAAATGTTCTTTCTTCTCTACTCAGTGACCAATCTTTGAGACAATCAGTTATCTTAACAGTCCTTACAGTGAAATGTTTATTTCTAGCTCAACCTTAATTTGGGATGCAGCACCTTGAGATGCCAGTTTTTAAATGGTCTCTAGTAAGATTGCCCACCTCAAGCTCATTCTGGGTTTTGTTTTCTGAATCCATACTCCATTAACTATCTGTTTCACAGCAAATGACATCAAGATAAAAGCTGGTTTTGTTGTTCATCTCTGCATTTTTGCCTTCATTTAATGTCTGGCTTTTAAATAGTCTCTCTAAACAGGTTACCAGGTTATTCTTGCATTTAAAATGGTTTACAATATATTTTGGTCTTCCCAGGTGGCGTTAGTGGTAAAGAACTTGCCTGCCAATGCAGGAGACATCTGCAAGAGACATGCAGATTCGATCCCTGGGTCAGGAAGATCCCCTGGAGGAGGGCATGGCAACCCACTCCAGTATTCTTGCCTGGAGAAGCCTGGTGGGCTACATAGTCCATAGGGTCTCAAAGAGTCAGATGTGACTGAAGTGACCTAGCACACATGCAAAATATATTTTATCAGCAGTTTTCAGTTGTTTTCAGTAGCAAGGTTGGTAAGGATTCTTATCCTGCCATATGCTAGAAAAAAGAAATCCAGCTATTTTATATTTTTGACATAAACTTTTTCCCTTCTAGCTCCCCATATATACTGCACCACCTCTCCAGTCTAAATATGTTGAAGAGCAGCCTAGTCATTTACAAATGGGCTTTGCATACATTCGCACTACAACTGGTCATTATATTGGCTGGTGCAAGGTAAGTGAATTCTGACAGTGGTTTAATATCAGAGGGTTCTCATTTGTCTTACATAACAGTTGTTCCAGTTATCCACTGATATGTAACAAACTGCCCCAAAACTAACTCATGATTTTGTGAGTCAGAAATTTAATTATACTTCAGATAGCTGATTCTTCTGTCACATATGTTATTGACAAAGGTCACTCAGTGGTATTCATCAGGTGAATGGACTGATCTAGAAGGTCCAAGACAGCTTCATTCTCATCGCTGGTACCTTGTCAAGATGGCTATAAGGCTGGGCTCAGCTGGGAATGTTGACTGAAGCATCTACACCCAGCCTCAGGTAGTCAGATAACTTACATGGACAGTTCAGGGCTTCTAGAGAAAATGTTACAAGAAGCCCTAGTCACAATTCACCAAGCTTCTTACCTATCTTAAGATGTCCAGGAAGGTTACTTGTACAACATTTTGTTGTTAAATAAAGTCACTAAGGCCAACCTAGTTTTTATGGGAGAGGAATTAGATGCCATCTCTCAGTATGAATAGCACCAAAAAATTTGTGGCCATATATAATGTACTTTATCACTACTGCATAGATTAAAGAAGTTCAACAAGCATTTATGTCACACTGCATGTACAAAACATTGTTTGAGTTTTTATATGAAGTTCTGAGGTTACTTCTGCATTGTTCCTTATTTGACTAAGTAAAATGTTCACATATTGGGTTTGGTTCATAAGACATTTCTGAGTATAGTCATCTATTGGGCAAAATAGAATTCACCTTATTTTAATACTTAGCTTTGAATTGACACTATCCAGCAGTAGAATGGTGGAATAAGCTAGTATATTACTGCTGTTTCATTATCACATCCACATAGATGTGTGCTAACATCAACATTTCCAGTATCAATGTCATAGTGATAATGTCGGTACTATTATTTTAATCATTGTGACCTATAACCACACAACTTTTCCTCAAATCTAACCTATCCAATTGTGAACCCTTGTGCCTTTTTTGTTTCTAATTCTTTCTTTTTAGAAAGAAAATTCTAATGTTCTTAAATAGCAAATCTTTGAACTATGGTCATTTCAGCTGGCATTTCAAATATCTGATGAATATATGGTGTTTTATTTTATGCCTGTCAAACAATTCTGATAGACTTTTAATACACTCTTTTAATAGTTTGACTAATTGTACTATAGTTTGGTCTTAACAAGAAATAGCTTAACTAATAGGGTCTGAATCATGCCCCTGAGGCTATATGTCAACATCTGGATGATTCAGACTGAAGTCTCTTGAGAGCCATTTTCCATAGTGTCCTCAAAGTTGTTTTCAGTGAGGGAAATTGTTCCTGAGAGATCTTTAAATGGCTATTGTTACCATCACCCAATTTAAGACCAAAAGAACTTTTTATTCTGTTAATATGCTGAACTGAATAAGTTGAAGGAGGATGCTTTAAATGCATTTCATCTTCAATGTAAACATTTCCTCTCTAATTTTCTCTTAAAAATAATCTATTCCCTAAAAATTACCTCTGACTCAAATTACATTCTGCATTAAACTTATAATCATGGAAGGCAAATTCATTTGCTATTCCTATTCCTTAGTGTTTTGAAATTTAGGTAGCAGTGACCTCCAGTGGTAAAAGTGAATTCCTAAACACAGATAAGGAAAATTTCCCAAAAGAAGTGACTAGTTTTCTCCCTCAACAGTTACATGATTCCCAGTCAACTAGTCTGTAAGTATATAATTTCGAAGGTAACATTTTCTCAAGAGACAATCCCTAAGGAGAAATAGCTCCGTGGCAATTAGGATACCTGTTGGTTTGTACAGTTTTAAAACACAATGAACAGGTTCTGCATCTGATCATCATGAAAGTATCTGAGACAAAGTTACTAATACTTTGTCAATAGCAATAACATTTCTTTCTTATTTAATGTAATTATTTCTATTTTCTTTTCTTTGAAAATCTTTTATTGTTGTCATTGTTGTTTTTATTCCATTATTTCATAGCATCTAGTTCATAGAAGGAGACTATATATTTACACTGTGTTTTGTAGTTCCATTGATAAGAGTACAGCATGACAATGGGCAATTGGTACTGGTAAATTATTCCATACTTTCATTTTTATTCTGATGTAATTGAGATAACACCTATTGAAAAAAAAATGTGTGTAACAATATTTCCTGTATTAAAATAGAAACAGGTAAAAGGAGTAATTTGATTCAAAGCTTTAATCCCTCCAATGGGTTAATATGATGTTGATTTGCAGAGAATTTATGTTCCTATTGAAAAACTGTGTAGGATGATTTCTATCCTAAGAAAATGTCTTATTTATTTTTCTAATGCACACTATAAAACTCAACATTTAAAAAACTAAGATCATGACATTCGGTCCCATCACTTCATGGCAAGTAGACGGGGAAAGAATGGAAACAGTGACACACTTTATTTTCTTGGGCTCCAAAATCACTGCAGATGGTGACTGCAGCCATGAAATTAAGACACTTGCTCCTTGGAAGAAAAGCTATGACAAACCCAGACAGCATATTAAAAGCAGAGACATTACTTTGCTGACAAGGTCCATATAGTCAAAGCTATGGTTTTTCCAGTAGTCATGTATGAATATGAGAGTTGGACTATAAAGAAAGCTGAGCACTGAAGAATTGATGCTTTTGAACTGTGGTGTTGGAGAAGACTCTTGAGAGTCCCTTGAACTGCAAGGAGACCCAACCAGTCAATCTTAAAGGAAGTCAGTCCTGAATATTCAGTGGAAGGACTGATGCTGAAGCTGAAACTCCAATACTTTGGCCACCTGATGTGAAGAACTGACTCATTTGAAAAGACCCTGATGCTGGGAAAGATTGAAGGCGGGAGGAGAAGGGGACAACAGAGGATGAGATGGTTGGATGGCATCTCTGACTCGATGGACATGAGTTTGAGCAAGTTCTGGGAGTTAGTGATTGACAGGGAAGCCTGGCGTGCTGCAGTCCATGGTTGGATGCAAATGAGTGACTGAACTGAACTGAATGCACGCTAAGAAAAAGGGAAATGAAGCACTTTGTTTAGGCTTTTTGTTGTTTTCTCCACAAATCATTAATGTTGTTGCCGTTACATCTTTATTAAGCAGATGTTGCTTCTAAGCTGAAATGTACCTCTCTTCATGCTTTTTAAAAATTCCATTCATTTTTCTACACTGTCATAAAATAAGATGATAAATCTTTGTATTTCTATAATAAGTTTTCTGTGAGCTACAATGATTATTTTCTAGGCATTAATTTACCCATTTATATGAGGAAAATAATAACGTGTATTATCCATGTTAAATAGATGAAAACAAGAAGAAAGCTAAGTTCAAGAAGTGTCCTGATAGATAATAGAGAAGCTAGATTTATTTTGGTGAAATTTCATACACTCTCAGAGATGTGGGCTATTTGATCTAATTATCAACATCTTCAAAAATACAGATGTCCTTTTTCCCTTCCTTTTTACTAGGGTGTTTATGTCTTTGTGAAAAATGGGATAATGGATACAGTGCAATTTGGAAAAGGTAGGTGAGTGAACCATCTATATTCGGAAATGTTCTATTGTCTTTTTAACCTGCAGGGTTTACATGTGAGAAAACATACCTGGAATGTTATCCATTATCGTGTTTTACTCCATATAGCAGTTTATGACAATAATAAAGCAATGGCATCCATTATTTATTTAGCAATTATTATATGTTGAGGCACTATAATAAGCATTTTACATAATTTATCTAATTTAATTTTGTAGCAAACCTGTGAATGTTGGTATTATACTTACTCCCGTTTTATAGATGAGGAACCTGTGGTTTAGAAGGGTTAAGTGGATTACCAAGGTCACATAGCTGGTAAGTGGCAACACCTGGACTCAAACTGTTTTGGCTACAAAACCCATATTACATATTCATAAACCATAAACTAGAGATATATCTCCATTATTATTAGTTTAAATAAGTACTGTTTGCTGTTAAAATGCATAGTAGTTTGCTACCAATTGCTCAGAAACAGTACTTCAATTAGTCACTCTAAAATATTTGAGCTAATGTTGGAAAACAATTGTATTTGACTTGTTAATTTGATAATGGAGTTTGGCAGCAGATATAGCTCCCTTCTTAGACTAAGTCAGTGTCAAAATAAATGTGTGTGGGGGGTAGGGACAGAAAGATTAGCTAAAATTTTTAAATGTCGCTAATATTGATAACCTGTATATATACCATCATATAATGTGTGTAGAGATTAATTCCAATTAATTCCAAGTTATATGCCTCATCAGCCTTGAGGAATATTAAATAAATGAAATCCATTAAATAATTATGATAGAAGAGTGTTTTTTGGGGTTGCCTGGAACCAGAAACCATATAAACATGTAAAAAAGTCAAGAAATCTGGACCTCTACCCACACTCCGTC
>SJXQ01012801.1:0-24097 GCA_006408695.1 Aepyceros melampus | reverse complement strand
CTCAGAAGACTTAGAGGATTCAACCTATAGTCATATTCATGGCTAAGATTTATTCCATTGAAAGGATGCAAAGTAAAATCAACAAAGGGAAAAGATACATCAGGCAAAGCTTAAAGGAAATGAATTACAAGCTTCTAGGAGTTTTCTCCCAGTAGAGTCGTGTAAGTCATGCGTGTATGCTCAGTCACTTTAGTCATGTCCAACTCTTTGTGACCCTAACAACTGTAGCCCACCAGGCTCCTTGTATAAGTCATAGTTCAGTTCAGTTCAGTCGCTCAGTCATGTCTGACTCTTTGCGACCGCATGAATTGCAGCACACCAGGCCTCCCAGTCCATCACCAACTCCCGGAGTCCACTCAAACTCACGTCCATCAAGTCAGTGATGCCATCCAGCCATCAGCCATCCTCTGTCATCCCCTTCTCCTCCTGCCCCCAATCCCTCCCAGCATCAGAGTCTTTTCCAATGAGTCAACTCTTCGCATGAGGTGCAAAGTACTGGAGTTTCAGCTATAGCATCATTCCTTCCAAAGAACACCCAGGAGTGATCTCCTTTAGAATAGACTAGTTGGATCTCCTTGCAGTCCAAGGGACTCTCAAGAGTCTTCTCCAACACCACAGTTCAAAACCATGAATTCTTCAGTGCTCAGCTTTCTTCACAGTCCAACTCTCACATCCATACATGACCAGTGGAAAACCATAGCCTTGACTAGACAGACCTTTGTTGGCAAAGTAATGTCTCTGCTTTTGAATATACTATCTAGGTTGGTCATAACTTTCCTNGCAACCTTGATTCCAGCTTGTGCTTCTTCCAGCCCAGCATTTCTCATGGTGTACTCTGCCTGGAAGTTAAATAAGTAGGGTGACAATATACAGCCTTGACGTACTCCTTTTCCTATTTGGAACCAGTCTGTTGTTCCATGTCCAGTTCTAACTGTTGCTTCCTGACCTGCATATAGGTTTCTCAAGAGGCAGATCAGGTGGTCTGGTATTCCCATCTCTTTCAAAATTTTCCACAGTTTATTGTGATCCACACAGTCAAAAACTTTGGCATAGTCAATAAAGCAGAAATAGATATTTTTCTGGAACTCTCTTGCTTTTTCCATGATCCAGCAGATGTTGGCAATTTGATCTCTGGTTCCTCTGCCTTTTCTAAAACCAGCTTGAACATCTGGAAGTTCACGGTTCACATATAATTTGCACCTAATTCCTCCACTAATGAATTGTGACAATACTTATGAGATGTTGTCTGTCAGAGAAGCTCATTAGAGACTGAGTGACCAAGGCTATTATCAGAGACTAATCATATAAACACCATCTGTCTGACATGCACCAAGATTCCACACTCTCAGAAGGAAAGTATCAGTAGTGGTTCAGCATAAACCATGTTATTTGTGAGAGTGGACTATAAAGAAAGCTGAGCACTGAAGAACTGATGCTTTTGAACCGTGGTGTTGGTGAAGACTCTTGAGAGTCCCTTGGACTGCAAGGAGACCCAACCAGTCAATCTTAAAGGAAGTCAGTCCTGAATATTCAGTGGAAGGAGTGATGCTAAAGCTGAAACTCCAATACTTTGGCCACCTTATGTGAGGAACTGACTCATTTGAAAAGACCCTGACGCTGGGAAAGATTGAAGGCGGGAAGAGAAGGGGACGACAGAGGATGAGATGGTTGGATGGCATCACTGACTAGATGAGCATGAGTTTGAGTAAACTCCAGGTGTTAGTGATGGACAGGTGCCGGGGTCCAGCCCCCGCAGGATCCAGGGGAACCTGAAGGAAAAACGGTGTCGGCAGATGATTTAGAGAGATAAGGAAAGAATATTGTAGATAAGAAAATAGAGGAGAGAAAGAGGCTGATATTCCTTGATTTACATAGAAAACCAATAAAACTCCGAGGCAAGGAGTTTGCCCTGTTCACAGAGACCACAGGTGACCTCCCAGTCTCCTGAGGGAGTGAAGATGCAGAACATCTTCCCGTTCAGATCTTAGAAACTCAGGCAGATAAATGAACACAGGGAGCCTCTATGCTCCAAGGGATCAGCCTGAAAAAGAGGAGTAAGTGAGAGAAAAAATAAGACATGGGGTGATCAAGCTTCTTCGAGTGAGGCCCATTATTTTTATTTTCAAAAGGGTCTTTTATACCTTTACTTGTGCATAGAGGGAAATGAAAGATGCAAAGTCATACAGAGTCAGCCCAAACATTACATCTGTTTTGTCTTTATCGAAACCAGGATTTTCTCTGCAAACCTTTCCCATAGACAATGTTGTGTACATTATCTTCTGGCCTTGGAGGCCTGTGGACATTTTATGACCCTCTTTTGATAAAGGCTGCTCAACCAGAAAGCTTATTTTCCCTTGAAATGTTTTTTCTTTATATTTCTAATCTATGTCAGCTTCAGAAAGTATTAAACAAGTATTTTTATTTTCAAAAGGGTCTTTTATACCTTTACTTGTGCATAGAGGGAAATGAAAGATGCAAAGTCATACAGAGTCAGCCCAAACATTACATCTGTTTTGTCTTTATCGAACCAGGATTTTCTCTGCAAACCTTTCCCATAGACAATGTTGTGTACATTATCTTCTGGCCTTGGAGGCCTGTGGACATTTTATGACCCTCTTTTGATAAAGGCTGCTCAACCAGAAAGCTTATTTTCCCTTGAAATGTTTTTTCTTTATATTTCTAATCTATGTCAGCTTCAGAAAGTATTAAACAAGTTACATTTCTCTTGGAGCAAAGGTGCAGTGAGTTACAAGAAAGAACCAATTAGCTCAAAAGTCTGGTGTGGTTAATTTCAAGGCTACACTTGTTTTTCTTACATTCCAACTATGTTAACTAATACACTCCCAGGTGCACAGTGGGTAAGAGATATGGGAACTTAGCAACAAGCACTGGCCCTATAATGAAATCCTACACCAGCACTACTCTAATAACTTTTAACTCTTTGAAAGGCTCTATGTTTTAGGCTTCCCATGCCTCTCACAGTTGGGAGGCTGCGAATAATCATATGCCTAGCTACAAGAGTCTGGACAGACCTGCCAAGCAAGCTAGAATGCTAACAGAGGGGGTTTGATTTGAAATATTCCTCTCATGTCCAGGAGACTTATTAGCTAGAGCCCTAAGTTGATTTTCTCCAGAGAAAGGTGGTCAGGGATAGCACCCTGTTAATGTCAGGAGAGTTGGTGAAAGTTATGAAATAGTAAGGCAGATGGATTCTGGTTTTGGGGTAGATGCTTGAGCAGTCTAGGGAGCCCCTTGAGTCCTGAAGCCTTGCTTAGCATTTCTCTTCCACATGACCTTTGCCATGGGTGGGATCTCCTGTGCTGGCTCCCAGCAGACAGGGAAGCTTGGCGTACTGTGGTCCATGGGGTCTTGAAGAGTCAGACACGACTGAGCAACTCAACTGAACTGAACCATTCTTGTGATTCAGGAAACAGTTTCTGTTAGTGTAATGAACTACTTACCAGTCAGGTTTCCAGGTGCCAGCTAATTGCCAGTCTTGCAAGCATACCATACTAATGGTAGCAGTCTTGGGCATATGTTAACTCTTTCTGTACATCATTAAATAACTCTCATAAGCACATGATGAATTTTGTATTTGCCCATCTTCCATCTCTGGTATGGAAATTTCTCTCAGTAGGAATTACTGCCTCCCCTCCTCACTTAAGCCCTTACTTCTGGTCAGTAGCCATTTTGAGCACCTTCCATTTATTCTCTGTCTCCCAATGCCAGTCATTTATCTCCAAACTAAATTACATGTGGTTAGAACCAGCTGAACCACAATTCTGAACCAGCCTGGAGTTTGACATCAGATACATTATGGTTGGTTTACCCAGCTTTAGTCTTTAAAGTAGCCTCAACCCAAGTATACTTAATCACATATAAAACCTCTGTAAGTTATAAGAACATTCCAGCATTCTACTATAGCCCATGTATCTATCACAATAGATCTAACACTTTCCTTATAGATAGTATTAATGGTTCCTTGTATCATAGTTTTATTCTAACACTATATGCAACCTCTAATTGCATACATATTATAAATTATTTGTTAGGAAAGACATTGAAAACCAAGATCATCATATGTAACAATAAGACAAAGAATTCAGTTTTAAAGGAAACTGGCCAAAGTGTATTACTCAGTTCTCATAATCCACTTGTAAGAGAAACTGTTCCTTAGGTCATCCACAATGACTCCAAAGTGTCAGAGCTAGAGAATAATCTAACCCAATATTTTTTAAATTACAGAGCTCAGTTTATAAATAGGTAGTGAAATAAATATGGTGATTCTCAGGAAGCATTTTATTCAAAAATAAAATAGAGGAGGATAGCAAATATAAGAGTGTTTTGTATTCAGTATGGATAAATATTGTGAAACTTTTGTTTCAGTAGTGTGTGTGTGTGTGTGTGTGTGTGTGTGTGAAAGAGAAATAGAAACAGACAAAGGGAGATAGGTCAAAATTTGTTCTTCAGTGTGAGTCATGGTCAAAAAAATATGAAAGATGTTGATTTAGTATAATCCTATAATGCTATAGATAGAGCTCTAGAGAAAGGAAATCATTCAATGATTGCTAGTACATATTATATAGCTAGTTAGTGACTATGTCTAGAGTCATTTCCTACTTATAGAAGTAGGGCAGTTGAACACAAATGCAATTTATTTTGTTGTAACCTGGCCTTTCATATCAAGTAAAGAGAGGATGAATGCAAATCTGTTTAATAAATCTGTTTAATATTTAAAATAATAAAGAATACATGATGTGTGTATATATACACACACAGAGAATGGAATATTATTACTCAGCCATAAAAAAGGAATGAAATAATGCCGTTTAAAGCAACATGGATGGACCTAGAAATTATCATAGTAAGTGAAGTAAGAGAAAGATAGGTATCATATGATATCTCTTATATATGGAATCTGAATTATATAAATGAACTTATTTAAAAAACAGAAATAGAATCATAGACATAGAAAACAAACTTATAGTTATCAAAGGGGATAGTGGGGATGAGAGATGGAGGGAAATTAAGAGTTTGGGATTAACATATACACACTACTATATATAAAGATTGATATAACACAGATAAACAACAATGATAAACACAGGGAAATATATTCAATATCTTGTAATAACTAATAATGGAAAAGAATCTGAAAGAGAATATATATAACTAGATCACTTTGCTATATACCTGAAACTAACACAACATTGTAAATTAACCACACTTCCATTCTTCCCATAGATATATATTCATATGAAAAAACAAAAACAAAAAAAAAAAGAATAAATCCAAGTATATGTATGCATCATACACTAGACATTTAGATAGTTGACTAGAGAATGGTATGCTATTCAATGTCAATCAATAAAGGAATGGTTATACTTCAATTTTAAAATTATTTTAAAAAGTATAGGAACTACAAAAAAAGTAAAGAATAAAATAAGATGATGCATAAAGGAAAACTGCCACCTTCCAAGTTTAGGAGCAGCAGAATTAGAATTTGCCTGAGTCAAGGAAACCTACATTAAGAAATATTAGGTCAGTAAAATCAAGAACCAAAATACAGATACTAGGATAATAGTAAGCAAACATATTTTAATATAATTAGACCTTCTTTCCCAATATCACCAAAACTAGTCTATATCTAAAGGAAAGTAAAACTAAGGGTTGAAGCAGCCTACGTACCCACCTCCCTCAATGCTCAGTCTATTATAGACATGACTGTAGAAGGCCTCATTACTAATAGTCAAAACCAGATAGGGAAATATATCTTGTTTTACCTTCCCTAAACTGTGAAGTTGCCTGGTATATTTTTCTGATATACCAGATAAATTGGTATATTTTACTGATATACCAGATAAACTGTCTAATTTTTAAATTGAGTTGTAAATTCTGTTCCAGAGAATAAAAGTACTTACCATAATTAGAAATCACATCATCTATAATAATTTCCCAGATCGTATTTAGAGTCAAGGGTACCCACACAAGCATTTAAGATACATACTATTGTGAATTAACAGTCTATTTGAACTAAGCTACGGCTTAGAGTAGTGGGTTTCAAACTATTCTGTAGAATCTAGGGTTCCATGAAAGTGTTCAGTGGTGGTATGGTAATAGTGGAAAAGCCATGTAGGTAGGGTCTGATAATGAGCTTCACTTCCTCAGGCTAACTGGAGTAACTTCAAGTCTATAGATTTTATATATGAAGTTCTTAGTGAGGTTCTATTTGGAAGATTTTTTTTTAAAGAACTTTGCTACTTTAAACAGACTCCTAGATGCTTAATTAAGGCAGTAGTGAAAATGAATGAATTATTACAAGTTACTTGTAATTATTAAATTACTTCAGGATTCTAAAGCAATGACATGAAGGAGTTATGTACCTTTTAAAATCTTCAACTTTGTTAGTTGGATCATTTCAGCTTTCTAGAGATTTAGTGAAAAAAAAAAAATATATATATATATCTGAAAAGAGTCCATTTCAGTTTAACATGGTGTTACAAACTTGGAAAAACTGTGGCTACAACTCTGGGTTTCTTAGGACATGAAAAAATAGCTAGATTTCAAAAGAATAAAATCATCAACCCCCTTTGTGTAGGTAATTATCAATGTTGATTTAGGATACTTTTCTTTCTTTTCTTTTCTTTTTTTGAGAATACTTTTCTTAAATTGAATGTGACAACTAAGGGATATTAATTGAACTGTAATACTTAAGGACATTTTACCTCTCATCTTGATTGGTATTTTTACCTAAAAAAAAAACTTAGCATAGATGATGGCTTAAAGGGGAACAAAGAAAACATTAAAGTTATAAAAGCATCAAGTGTCTGACAGCATCTGCTTGGAGTTTAATAGTGTGTTTGAATGTTACAGGTTCTCGGTTTAGGAGAATTGCTTATCCATTGGGATTGGCCACTTTGGGAGCAACTGTTTGCTACCCCATTCAATCAGTAATAATTGCAAAGGTAAGCTCTTTTTAAGTGATAGCTTCATTTAAGTATTTGTTTAAATTCTCAGTGTGACAATATTTAAATGTCACACAATACCTGTAACATTTAATTTTCAGGGAAATATAGTTGGTATTAACTCTGGTGGCAACTCTGTTGGCAAAATCACACTAGCATCTCTGCTTGTAAATGTCATTGTTAATTACATGATTATCACAAATAAATAGGATTAATTTGTTAAAATATAATTCAAATGAGGTGGATGAAACTGGAGCCTATTATACAGAGTGAAGTAAGCCAGAAAGAAAAACACCAATATAGTATACTAATGCATATACATGGAATTTAGAAAGATGGTAACGATAACCCTGTATGCAAGACAGCAAAAGAGACAGAGATGTATAGAACAGTCTTTTGGACTCTGTGGGAGAGGGAGAGGGTGGGATGATTTGGGAGAATGGCACTGAAACATGTATAATATCAAATATGAAACGAATCGCCAGTCCAGGTTCAATGCATGATACTGGATGCTTGGGCTGGTGCACTGAGATGACCCAGAGGGATGGTACAGGGAGGGAGGAGGAAGGGGGGTTCAGGATGGGGAACACATGTATACCTGTGACAGATTCATGTTGATGTATGGCAAAACCAATACAATATTGTAAAGTAATTAGCCTCCAGTTAAAATAATAAATTTATATTGTAAAGCAAAACAAACTAAAAAATAAAAATTAATTTAAAAAATATATATATATATATAAATGCTGGTTTGAGGATTAATGTACAAGTGGCATTTCAGATCAGTGTGTAAAGAAAAGGTGGACTGTTCAAGAAATGTGTTGGAATAATTGACATTTCAGAAAAATACTTCGACCTTTACCAAATATCACACAAAAATATTGCAGGTGGAATAAAGATATAATGAGAAAATATAATGCTATAAAATATTAGAAGAGCAGAAAGGTGTTTTTGTATAATCTTGAGATAGGAAAGGCCTTCTTAAAACACATCCAGAAGCCATCAAAGAAAAAAAAATAATGTATTTTGATACATCAAATTCATACATTTCTGTTGATCACAGTATACCATATACAAAGTTAAAGGATAAATGAAAAACTGGAAAAGTTATTTGCACATATACACAGGACTAAATAATATCCTTCAATATATTAAAAGTTTCTATAAATCAATAGGAAAACAATGAATGCCTTCTAAGAAAATGAAGAAAGTATATGACCAAATAATCCACAAAATAAGAAACATAAATGGCCTAATATATTAAAGATGCTTAACTTCATCAGCAACCAAATAAATTCAAATTTAAAAGATCATTTAGATACTGGTTTTTAGCCTTTCCATTTGACAAAGATTTAAAAGATTCATAACATTGCTGCTGAGAAACTGGGTTGGAAAATAGTTATATACTCTTGATGGGAGTGTAAATTGCTACAATACAGTGCTGAATTTCTGAAGGCAATGTGACAATAGTATCAAAAATTAAAATGCATATCATCTTTAATGATATACCCAAGGAATTACCACAAGGGTATATGGTCCCAGTTATTTGTGGAAGGGTGCTAATTACAGCATGGTTATAATTGCCCAAAGAAAAAAAAGGATGCCCATCATCAAGGAATTTGTTAAACAAATCATAATGCTCATATACCCATCAATAGAGGATTTGTTGAATTATGTGTTCATTATAGAGTAAGACTGTGCAGCTATTAGAAGCAGATCTTCTGGTATATAAACTGGTATGGAAACATCTCTGTGACATGTTGTTAAGCTTTTTAAAAAATCATACCTGAAAATAATATATACCGTGAGGCAAATAATTTTTTGTATAAGATATAGAAAATGAGGCTTTGTGTTATCATGATCTAGAGACTTATAGCTTTACTGTTGATTCTGACCTGGTTTTTCATATAAAATACAAGACATTTTTTTTAATATTTGTTATTTTAACTTTTAAAAATGTATATTATTTGACTCACTTTTTGTTTTAATTAGGTAGCTGGGAAAAAGGCATATGCTACAAGCCAGCAAATGTATGAAGCAGTTAAATCACTGTGGACAAAAAACAACAAAAAACTTCCTGAACATAAAGAAAAAACTAAGGTAGAGTTTAAATGGACTAAAAATGTAGACTGTTTTGTTTAGGTGGATGTCCTAGACAGAGGTCAAGCATGGAATGAAAAGAGATGAAGGAATATACTACCTGGCATGCTGTAATTTTTTAGGATATTGTATTCTTTTAGTAAAATGATTACTTATGAAAGAAAAATCTTTTTGGTAAACAGCTAGGAAGTGCTGATGAAATAGAAACACCTGCAAAAACAACTCACAACCTGAAACATTCAGTGCCTTTGCCAACAGAACTCAGCTCTGAAACAAAGACCAAATCTACATCAGGTTTGTTTGGAATAATTCATTTTTTAAATTATTTTCTTAAATAACTTTATAGCATTATAATTAGTAGTTTGAATTTATGTGTTTTCATAAATGTTTTGTCCTCATATCTGTAGTCTGTGTATCTTTTTAGGTTATGAGGTTCTCAATCAGATAGAGGAAAATGTGTCTTTCTAGATTCTTCTTGTTTATAGGCTATAACAATATGTCACATCTACATAGAAGAAATACCAGGTTTCCATTTCTTGTTCTATCCCCATCCGTCTTTACTTCCACAGTCAGTTTTATTTGATTTACATACTAGGAAAACTTTCAGCATAAAAAGTAAAAATAGCACAAATTATAATACTAATATCTTTGCTAGTGTTAGATTCAGGCAACTATGCAAGATCAAAATGTGACAGTTATACTTTCTAAACAAATACTACCATGGTTTTACTGTGATCAAAAAGAAACATATCATTTCAATAGTATATTTACATAAACTCACCAATCATTGGCTTATGTAGGTTTTTCTGTACTAAGTAAATGATACTATGCATCAAGTCATCTTATTACAAAGGAAATAGGACCAACTTAGAGGTAGAGAATTAGAGAATGATGAAAATATCTGCCCTTTACTGAGCAACTGCTGTGGGGCAAAGAGCTATAAATGTGTAATTCAATCCTCTCCCAAAAAGCAAAATTAAAAAAAAAAAAAAAAAACTCTGGTGTGTATGTAATTATAATTGTTTTATGATGAATAGACTGAGATTCAGGGAGCTTAAGTAACTTGCCCAAAATTATAGTTTACAAATAGAGTTATGTTTATAATCTAGATATTCTTGACACTGAAGTCCAAGTTCCTCCTTTGCATATAGATTATCAAATTTAAAACAAGATTTTAGTCTCTAATTTCCTCTGAGGAGATTTTAGTCTCCTCCCCTATCACTTAATCTTTATAAAAGCTTTCACTGAGTAACAAACCTGATTTGAGTTTTAATATTTTCCTATCACTTCTCTTTTCTAATCAAGATAAGCTATACAGGTTTTAGACTCTCTGAATAATCCACAGTTGACCATATTCCCTCAAGTATATAATATATCTGGTCATTTCTCTAAATGTCTGTCGGCTCCAGAGATCTTTGTGGAGATGTTACAGCTTATCAATGGGACCAGACCATCCCTAGCCAACATCTTTTCTTCTCACATTTGTATTCTGGAACCTTTTACCTTCCTTTCATAGGTAATCTGGTATAGGTAAAGCATTCTAAGGAGACATGTAGAGGAGAGAGATACTCAGTACTATTCATCTTTATCATATATCATTCAGGGTTGATTATATAGTAGATCCAGAATTGAGACTATTATTTCCACATTTCATATGCAATCCCAAAGGTCTATTATGTGAAAAATAGTTGTGATCATGAACATAGGTTTTAAGATAGAACATAAATCTTAATCCTAAATCCAACATTTACTAGTTCTATTTCCTGGGGCAAGTTATCTAATACCCCAAGTCTCAGTCTCTTCATCTATAAAAGAGAGTCAATAATAGTATCTTTTTGACATGATTGTTATGAGGATTAAATGAGATATTGCATGTAAAGCAAAAAGTACAATGTCAAGCACATAGTAAATTCTCAATGAGTGTTACAAGATCATTGGCCTAGAGTAATTATCTATTTTGCCAATAAACAAATTTGTCATTGAGCACACTTTGGGAGCACATTACTTAGTGGGGGAGCATGTCCCTGGCCACCACTTCTCACCATATAGAATAGATTATGTATACTGTCCAACAATATATTGTGACTCACAGTGTGAGTTTGATTGTCCTCTATCTTCCATGTACATTTATGGTTACAACTTTTATTTGGGGAATTACAAATTTGGAAATTTGGTGACAGACCTCTTCAAAATCTGATGAAAGTAGAATGAAATCTTTCATAGTCTCACAAGATTAATGTCCCTCTAAAATAGAGGTTGGCAAACTATGGACCTTGTGCTAAATCTGGCTCACTAACTATTTTTGCACATTCCACAAGCCAAGAATAGTTCCTATGTAATTTAAATAGTTTTTAAAAAATCAGAAGAAAACGTTTCATGACAAGTGAAAATTGTATGAAATTCAAATTTTAGTATCCCCCATAAATAAATAAAGTTTTATTGGAACACAGTCACACTCATTTATGTATTGTCTGTGGCTGCTTTCACCCTAAAATGGCAGAGTTGAGTGGTTGTGATGGAGACCTTATGGTTTATAAAGTTTAAATGTTTACTTGCAAATAAATTTGCTGATTCCTATTTTAGAGGGATGAGGTGTGCCATACATACATGACTCATGTTCCCCTCATGAAATTTCCCAGATTATTACATGGGTCATGAACTAAATATCCAAAATCAAAATCCTGAAAGGCAAAACAAAATTTCCTACAGTCTTTTAGTGTTAGGGAAACAGAAACTCAAGCTTTCAATCAGAAGCTAGAGAGTACCATACCTGAGGTATATAACTGCAACACAGCTCGGTGCCTGATTGGAGTGAGATGGTAAGTATCAATACTTTACCCCTCCCCAAGAAAGGAAAGGAGTCCCCACTCTGGCAGATGATATCATCTGGAGCTTTTACAATTCTTAATTACACAGTGTCCACCATACAAATAAAATGTGTGTTAGTCACTCAGTCATGTCCAACTCTTTGCAACCCCATGAACTGTACCCTGCCAGGCTTTTCTGTCCATGGGATTCTCCAGGCAAGAATACTGGAGTGGATTGCTGTTCCCTTCTCCAGAGGATCTTCCAACACCCAGGGATCGAACCCTGGTCTCCTGAATTGTAGGCAGATTCTTTAACATTTGAGCTACAGGGAAGTCCTACAAATAAAATATTAGTCATGCAAAGAGACAGGAAGATGTGACTAAGAAACAAGAAAAAAAAAATTACAGCAGACCCACAGGTGATCTAAATATTGAAGTTAGAAGAAAAACACTTTAAAAATAACTATGACTAATATATCAGACTGAAAATATGAGGAACAAAATAGATGAAAGGATGGAAAATTTCACAGCCAGTTGAAATCTGTGAAAATCAAGCAGATATTCTAGATGTGAAAAATACGGTACCTGAAATTATGAACTTATTGGATGGGTTTAATAGCAGATTGTATACAAAAACAAGACAGAAATAATGAACTCAAATATAGGATAAAAAAGATAAACTGAAGCCAGAGAGAAAAAAGAATGGAAAGAATAGATCAGTGTGAGAGCGCACTTTGCAATGATTAATATGTTTAAGTGTTTCAGTTACTGAGATAGATGAATACTGAGTATCATCCCGATTTTATACAGAAGAAACAAAAATAGAATCTCTAATATTCATAACTTCACTCAGCAATTTATTAGTGATCTGTCTATTTTTGATACCTAACTTGCTTAAAATATAAATGAGATAAGGCATGAACTAAATTATCAGTGAACAGATAATACCTAATGGCTATTTGAGACAGTAATTCATTGCTGTTTAATAAACATCTTTATTCTTTACCTGTTTGCTATAACAGCAGCTTCTTTTAAAGTCGACTAAAAAAGCTAAGCATAAATAGTTTTTCATTAGAGATTTAAAATATGATAAAGTACAAAGAAAAGCATTATGATGATTAGGGGAATGAGATTCAAGAAGAGTTTTATGACTGCTAATTCTTTGGGAGGACAGAGAGCCTTTTATCAAAAGGGATGAAGAAATTTCTGAGGAAGATATAATCTTTAATTACTCAGAAAAGCATGAGACAAACCCTTTTGAAAAAGGCAGAAATCAAATGACCTAGGTTAAGTGGTTCTAAGCCAGAGGGATCCACATCACAATTTCTTGAGTTTTTTTTTTTTTTCCTAAAATTCACTCTACATGAGAATTATAAGTTAGAATTTCCAGAGGTGAGGCTTCCAAGCAGGTGGATTATAGGAAAAGCTCCACAGGAAATTCTGTATGCACATTCCTCTAGTTAATAATGACCGACATAGGCTATGAATAAACAAAATATCTGAAACCTTTCAACAAATTTTGAGAGATGGGGATCTAAAGGCAACAGAGCCTTTCAAATTTAGGTGAGCTGACTATTTGACCAGATTTTGGACAGGAATATAAATTAAGAAAGTTAATAGAAGTCTTAGAAAACTTAGTCAGTTGATGGACATCATTAAGCAAATCAGACACATTCAGACTTATATAAAATAAGTATTTCTCAATGCTTACTACAGTATGTCTATAGTAAGAGTTGGACTATAAAGAAAGCTGAGCACCGAAGAATTGATGCTTTTGAACTGTGGTGTTGGAGAAGACTCTTGAGAGTCCCTTGGACTGCAGGGAGATCCAACCAGTCCATCCTAAAGGAGATCAGTCCTGGGTGTTCATTGGAAGGGCTGATGCTGAAGCTGAACTCCCATACTTTGGCCACCTCATGTGAAGAGCTGACTCATTTGAAAAGACCCTGATGCTGGGAAAGATTGAAGGCCGGAGGAGAAGGGGATGACAGAGGATAAGATGGTTGGATGGCATCACCGACTCGATGGACATGGGTATGGGTGGACTCTGGGAGTTGGTGATGGACAGGGAGGTCTGGCGTGCTGTGGTTCATGGGGTTGCAAAGAGCTGGACATGACTGAGCAACTGACCTGAACTATAGTATGTCTATTTGATAAAACTATTTCTTAGTACATTTTTCACTTGTACTGACCAAAAGCTTCCACCAGGAAGATGCATTTGGAAAAGGAGCAGTCAGAAACACTGTTTCTTAACCTACTTGTACTACAGACCCCATCTCAGAATGTTTTTAAATGCATAAACAAAATACACAGTAATGTATGAGCTTCCCTAGTTGTATTAATCAACAGTATTTAACAACATATCTGATAAAGGGTATAATTTTGAAGTAAGTATAAATATTTAAAGATATGTGCAACTGCAGTGTGATATGAAAATATCTATGGTTTCTATTAGTGACAGAGTCTAAGGTATTGTTAAGAGTATAGTATTATGGTTTGTTGCCTGCATTCATTATTGAAGAAGACATTCATTTTCATTCAGAAGTTAATGAAACCAAAGACAAATTTCCCCTATCCAAGTTCATAGATCACATGAATTCTATAAACAGACTCCCCTCCTCCAAAGGGATTCCAGGTTAAAAGTCTATGGAGAACTGTATTCTTGTCATGGGTAGTGATTATTTAAGATTTGGCTGTTTTTAAAATATACCTAGTGGTGCAGTTACATATAGATCTATCCCAGTTTATAAAACAGAAACTTTCTGAAAAGGTAGACATAAAATAAATAATTGTATGTAAATCTGTTTCTCACTTTTAACTAGAAATTAAATTCCTCTCTGGCAAAAAGGTGTGTCTCTCAAATGTAAAAAAAAAAAAAAAAATCGTTTCAAAATGAATCAGAATTTGAAAAATATTTAAATTTAAAAAATTGTGAAAAATATTTTTAGTGTATGTCACAAAATAAATATAAAAATTCTTCTTACCTACTTAACATGCATAGGGTATTATATGTACCACTTTGTATATATTATTATGTTGAATACTAAAAATAATTTTGTGACATTTTGTGAGTACTCTAACCCCCATTTTACAGAAGATCCAGGGTTGTTGTATTGGAAATCAGACAAAACTGGATTCAGTCCTGGTTCTACTACTTATCACCAGGATGACACTGGTCAAGTTTCTTAACCTCTCTACAATAAAATGTCCTTATCTGTAAAACATGGATAATATAAAAATGTCATCTGTCTCACTGTGTTATTCGGAGATGATGCATGAAAATAATGTGGCATCTTGCCTGGTACACAGTCAGCTTATCAAGATCACCATTGATCCACACTGCCAAATCCAGGTTCCATTCCCAATCTCTATCTTATGTAATCCATCAGTAACTTCTAACAGAAATGATTACTCCCTCCTCCTTGAAACAGTTGCTTTACTTGGCCTGTGGGATATCACTTACTCTTGGTTCTCTTATTTCACTGACTGGCTTTTTCTTCACAGTCTTATCTGCCCTATTCTCCTAATATTATTAACCTCAAAAAGTTGGAGTATCCAAAGGGCTTGTTCCTTGGACTTTTATGATGTTATGGATGACCTCATATGGTCCCATAGTTTAGATGCTATTTATAGTCTAGGAACATAAAATTTATAAACCAGCCCAGGAGACTCCTGAACTTTAGATTCACTTTTCTAACTGCTTACTCAGTATTTGTATTCAGATGTTCAGTAAGTTCAGTTCAGTCACTCAGTTGTGTCCGACTCATTGCAACCCCATGAACCCCTAGCACGCCAGGCCTCCCTGTCCATCACCAACTCCCAGAGCCTACTCAAACTCATGTCCATCACATCAGTGATGCCATCCAAATATCTCATCCTCTGTCCTCCCCTTCTCCTCCCACCTTCAATCTTTCCCAGCATCAGAGTCTTTTCCAGTGATCAGTTCTTCACATCAGTTGGCCAAAGTATGGGAGTTTCAGCTTAAGCATCAGTCCTTCCAATGAATGTACAGGACTCATTTCCTTTAGGATGGACTGGTTTGATCTCCTTGCAGTCCAAGGGACTCTCAAGAGTCTTCTCCAACACCACAGTTCAAAAGTATCAATTCTTCAGTCCTCAGCGTTCTTTATAGTCCAACTCTTATACCAAGAGAATATTTTATGCAAAGATGGGCTCAATAAAGGGCAGAAATGGTATGGACCTAACAGAAGCAGAAGATATTAAAAAGAGGTGGCAAGAACACACAGAAGAACTGTGCAAAAGAGATCTTCACGACACAGATAATCACGATGGTGTGATCACTCACCTAGAGCCAGACATCCTGGGATGTAAAGTCAAGTGGGCCTGAGGAAGCATCACTACAAACAAAGCTAGTGGAATTCCAGTTGAGCTATTTCAAATCCTGAAAGATGATGCTGTGAAAGTGCTACACTCAATATGCCAGCAAATTTGGAAAACTCAGCTGTGGCCACAGGACTGGAAAAGGTCAGTTTTCATTCCAATCCCAAAGAAAGACAATGCCAAAGAATGCACAAACTACCACACAATTTCACTCATCTCACACACTAGTAAAGTAATAATTAAAATTCTCCAAGCCAGACTTACAGTAATATGTGAACCGTGAACTTCCAGATGTTCAAGGTGGTTTTAGAAAAGACAGAGGAATCAGAGATCAAATTGCCAACATCCGCTGGATCATCAAAAAGGCAAGAGAGTTCCAGAAAAACATCTATTGACTATGCCAAAGCCTTTGACTGTGTGGATCACAATAAACTGTGGAAAATTCTGAAAGAGAAGGGAATACCAGACCATTTGACCTGCCTCCTGAGAAATCTGTATGCAGGTCAGGAAGCAACAGTTAGAACTGCACATGGAACAACACACTAATTCCAAATAGGAAAAGGAGTACATCAAGGCTGTATATTGTCACCCAGCTTGTTTATTTGCAGAGTACATCGTGAAAACGCTGGGCTGAAGGAAGCACAAGCTAGAATCAAGATTGCCGGGGGAAATATCAATAACCTCAGATATGCAAATGACACCACCCTTATGGCAGAAAGTGAAGAACTAAAGAGCTTCTTGATGAAAGTGAAAGAGGAGAGTGAAAAAGTTGGTTTAAAGCTTAAAATTCAGAAAAATAAGATCATGGTATCTGGTCCCATCACTTCATGGCAAATAGATGGGAAAACAGTGGAAACGGTGGCTGACTTTATTTTTCTGGGCTCCAAATCACTGCAGATGGTGATTGCAGCCATGAAATTAAAAGATGCTTGCTCCTTGGAAGGAAAGTTATGACCAACCTAGACAGCATATTCAAAAGCAGAGACATTACTTTGCCAACAAAGGTCCATCTAGACAAAGCTATGGTTTTTCCAGTGGTCATATAAGGATGTGAGAGTTGGACTCTGAAGAAAGCTGAGCACCGAAGAATTGATGCTTTTGAACTGTGGTGTTGGAGAAGACTCTTGAGAGTCCCTTGGACTGCAAGGAGATCCAGCCAGTCCATCCTAAAGGAGATCAGTCCTGGGTGTACATTGGAAGGACTGATGTTGAAGCTGAAACTCCCATACTTTGGCCACCTGAAACAAAGAGCTGACTTATTTGAAAAGCCCCTGATGCTGGGAAAGTTTGAGGTCAGGAGGAGAAGGGGACGATAGAGGATGAGATGGTTGGATGGGATCACTGACTCGATGGACAAGGGTTTGGGGTGGACTCCGGGAGTTGGTGATGGACAGGGAGGTCTGAAGTGCTGCAGTTCATGGGGTCAGAAAGAGTCGGACATGACTGAGCGACTGAACTGAACTCACATCCATACATGACTACTGTAAAAACCATGGCTTTGACTAGATGGAACTTTGTTGGTAAAGTAATGTTTCTGCTTTTAATATGCTTTCTGGGTTGGTCATCGCTTTTCTTCCAAGGAGCAAGCATCTTTAAATTTCATGGCTGCAGTGATTTTGGAGCCCAAGAAAACAAAGTGTCTTGTTTCCATTGTTTCCCCATCTATTTGCCATGAAGTGATGTCTAGTTAGCAATTCAAATATAATGCACCCAAAACTTAACACTTCATTTACCTTCTCCCAAACATGCTTCTGGGGCTTCCCTGGTTGCTCATTGGTCAAGAATCTGCCTGCCAATGCAAAAGATGCAAGTTCAATTCCTGATTTTGAGAGATTCCCTGGAGAAGGAAATGGTAACCTATTCCATTATTCTTGCCTGAGAAATTCCATGGACAAAAGGACCTGGTGGGCTACAGTCCATGAAATTGCAAAGAGTCGGACATGACTGAGGGATTGAATGACAACAACAACAAAACATGTTGCTACATTTCCCCCATCAGTAAATGTCAACTCCATTCTTTTAGTTTCTCAAATTAAAGAGTATCACTCACACAACATACTGAATCCATTTTGGAAATCCTGTTCTTAAGTTATCCAAAATTCAATATCTTTTCACCACCTCCACTGCCCTAATTAAAGCCATTAGCATTTCCATCCTGGATACTGCAGTCTTCTCTGCTATAATAGTTTCCTAACTGGTCTTCCTACTTCTATGCTTGTTTCCCTACACTCTCTTCTACCCATAGCCAAGAGTAATCTTTTTAAAAACATAATATCATGTTATTCTTCTGCTCAAAACTGTCCAGTGACTTCCTATCTCTTAGAATAAAAGAGAAAAACTTTCCCATGACCTGTGTGGCCTAGCCGGAGAAGGCAATGGCACCCCACTCCAGTACTCTTGCCTGGAAAATCCCATGGATGGAGGAGCCTGATAGGCTGCAGTCCATGGGGTCGCTAAGAGTCGGGCACGACTGAGCGACTCCACTTTCACTTTTCACTTTCATGCATTGGAGAAGGAAATGGCAACCCACTCCAGTGTTCTTGCCTGGAGAATCCCAGGGATGGCGGAGCCTGGTGGGCTACTGTCTCTGGGGTCACACAGAGTCGGACACGACTGAAGTGACTTAGCAGCAGCAGCAGCAGTGTGGCCTAGCATTCCACAGTTCCTGATCATTACTTCTATCACTCTCATTGCATCCACCATCAGCATATCTTGCTAACTGTTCCAGCCATATTGGCTACTTTATGGCTCCCCAGACATGCCTAAGGTCTGTTACACTTGCCACCTTCTCCTCCAGTAAGGCATTTCCCTCAAATAGTTATAGGGCTCATACATGCACCTCCTTCAGTTCTTTGCTCAAATATATAAGGCTTTCTTTCCGTGGCCACCCTGTTTAAAATTACAGATGACCCAATCTCTCCATATGCCTCTCCACCTTGTTTTATTTTTCTGCATACCACCATCTGACATACCGTTTACTTAACTTATTGCCTCTTTCAACCAACTTGAATGTTAGGTCCATGTTGGTGGAGATTTTTATCTGTTTTGCTCATTGATGTGTCCCCCATATCAACAAGAAGTTTTTTAAATGAATGACTAATTTTTTTTTTCATTTTAATACTTTATCAGGTGCTACACAGTTTATGCCTGACCCCAAGTTCATGGATCACGGGCAGTCCCATCCAGAAGATATAGACATGTACAGCACTAGAAGCTGAAATAGTCTGCATAGAGAACTGTAAGATATGTGAAGTTTCAAATAATGGTGAAAAAAATCATGTAATGGGTAACTGATGCATAGGGTATAAATTAAAACAAGTTTTCCCCTTACATCTTCTAATGTACAGTTTGACAAATCACATAAGTGACTAAAACACAAACTGAATACAATCCAAACAACATTAAATGTTCAAAGAGGAGGCAGAGGTAGAAGTATTAGGATGCATTTCATGACTTCAAGGGTGTTTATAAGAAAATGTGTGTGTATATAAATATATATATATATACACACATATATATTTGCTGTAGCTTTTCTGAATTAATATCATCTAAATTCGAATGCTGTGTGGAAGGATGTGTTCTCTCCCCTCTGTTTGTTTTGCATTTCCCAGAGATATAATAAAATATACATATTTTATGATGTGGGCTTGGCTTTGTCACTTTGTTTAATTAATGCTAACTCCTCTNAAGAAACTAAAGACCTATATATAGAAAATTATAAAACACTGATAAAAGAAATCAAAGAGGACACTAATAGATGGAGAAATATACCATGTTCATGGATCAGAAGAATCAATATAGTGAAAATGAGTATACTCCAGTACTCTTTCCTGGAAAATCCCATGGACGGAGGAGCCTGGTAAGCTGCAGTCCATTGGATCGCTGAGTTGGACATGACTGAGCGACTTCACTTCCACTTTTCACTTTCATGCTTTGGAGAAGGAAATGGCCACCCACTCCAGTGTTCTTGCCTGGAGAATCCCAGGGATGGGAGAGCCTGGTAGGCTGCCGTCTATGGGATCACACAGAGTTGGGCACGACTGAAGCGACTTAGCAGCAGCAGCAGCATATTCATACTGTAGACACATTTTATGGGTAAACTGCCTTCTACTCTCCCTTTTGCTTGCTTCTGCTTTGTAGCAAAAAGGTATATAATGTGGTTGTGGATTATATCAGCTTTTAAACATAAGTCAAATAAGACCTGTATGAATATCTAATTTGAAAACCAGTTTAATTGGAATAAAAAATTAAGTATATTTTGAGATTATGTTCCGATGCTAAGATAAAGGATCTAATTTATGCAATGTTAAATAATAACATTTGATGAAGAAAAGGATAACATATAGGATAACAATACTAACTGTAATGTATACCTGACAGCCTCTTCAGCATTTCAGCTGCAATACCTAGACCTTTTAAATAGATAATACAAAATGAAAAAACAAATTGAAAAATTCCACTTAACAATTTGTTTGCTTTAGTTTAAGCACTGTATCTGGTTGTTACATATTCATAATAGCTTGTGTTGACATTCAGCTCATGAATGCTTTTCCTTTCTCTTTTTCCGAATTGGAATGTGGTTCCAGAGGTAATGGAAAAGACTTTGGATTTATTTTAAAGATCAGTGAAGAGGAAATGAGTCCTTGTCACTATCGTCTTATCACAGAATGCATTTCTTATTCATTTTAGACAAATCAACACAAAATGTAAACTCATGTTTTAGAGATAAAACAAAATAGCTTTAAAAAAGAAAACAAAAAAAGATAAAGGTATAGCTTTGATAACTTGGCTTATTCCAGCCTTGATGGGGCTAATAAATATTTTCTAATCTATGATTGAATCTTCACCACACCATATGCAAGGATAACTAGGATAGTGATCAGTCTCATGAAATAGAAATTAGTTACATAAATTAATTTAAACACCATATTTATACTAAAACTCCTTAAAATATACGATTTTAATTTTTAAAATATAAGTAATACTATGTGTTACCTGACCTCGGTAAGCTTGTATGACATAAAAGTCCTCTAGGTAAAGTAACTTGCCAATCCAGGGGTCGTATGTAAAGTAGTACATGGCAAATCCAACAGTCACTTTACCTAGGAAGAGGAAAGAGAGGGTATAAAGAAGTTAATACATTGAATCTTACAATGTTCTTTCCTCCAAAATGGAATATCTTTGTGTTTATTTTTATCTATTAAAGTAATAAAAGCTTGCTGGACAAAATTTTAAATAATACAGAAATGTATAATAAGAAAGGTTTAAAACCTTATAATACAGCATTTAAAACCTAACCCATCTTTTAACAGTGTGGAGTATATTCTTCCTAATTTTTTTTCTATGCATATACAAATATAAATGCATGTGTGCTGTGTGCTAAGTCACTTCAGTTTTGTCCGACTCTTTGTGACCTCATGGACTGTAGCCCACCAGGCTCCTCTGTCCATGGGATTCTCTAGGCAAGAATACTGGAGTGGGTTGCCATATCCTTCTCCAGGGGATCTTCCTGACCCAGGAATTGAACCCATTTCTCACGTCTCATGCATTGGCAGGCTGGTTCTTTACCACTAGTGCCACCTGGGAAGTCCAACATAAATGCATAGCACACATTTTCTCTTTCAGAAAGCAAGACTTAGTTTATGTACTTACACTCATCTCCTTGGCTTAAGAGTAACTGTATGCTATCAAACTGTACTTTCTTTTCAGGGTAGAGAAAATATACTCTTAATTAAACTGAAAAATGGAAGTTTATTTTACTTGATGGTTTTTGATGATTGTGTACTTCTGCAGTCAGACAGTAGAAAAAGGGCTTGTCCCCAAAGCTGTCCCGAGTAAATCTGAAATATAAATTCACATAAAATATATTAGTTTAAAGAGAAGGAAGATAGTGGAGTTGGCAATGCCAGAATTCCTTTCTTCACCTGTATAACAATTGTACAGGCATAAACTGCCTGAAGGGAATATTTTGGAACTAGAGTTTATTTTAATACCTGTACTTCAGGTTACAAAGGACAGCTTGACTGATAAATTGCAGTTAATTTTGGTGAAATTCAGCCATCAGCCTAGTGGTGGCTTCCAACTACCTCCACCCACTCGATCATCAACAAACACTTTTAAACAACTGTCTTAAATGTACTCAAAGACCTAAAGGGAGACATGCACAAAGGAAAAAGATGTATAAACAAAGTAGAAATATCAATAAAGAAATAGAAATTATAAAAAATAATCCCCACCAAAAAATTCTGAAGCTGAAAAGTATAATAAAAGCTCACTGCAGGGGTTAAAAATCCAAATTTCTAAGCAAGATGAAAAAAGAATCAGTGAACTTAAAGATAGGATAATTAAAATTATCAAGTCTGAGGAACAAAACAGATGAAGAAGAGTAAAAAGCCTAAGGTATCTGTGGAACACCATCAAGCAGACCAACATATGTATTATGGGACTCTCAGAAGGAGAAGAAAGAAAGGAAGGAAAAAGAATATTTGAATAATGACGGAAAACTTCCCAAATTGGATACAATACATCATTTCACAAATCCAAGTTCAGCAAACTCCAAGTAGTATAAGCCCCAAAAGATCAATACCAAAACACATAATTAAAGAGAAAATCTTGAAAGCAGCAAGGCAGAAATAACTTGTCACATACAATGGACCCTCAATAGGATTATCATCTGATTTCTCATCAGATTGGGACTCTCAGAAGGAGAAGAAAGAAAGGAAGGAAAAAGAATATTTGAATAATGACGGAAAACTTCCCAAATTGGATACAATACATCATTTCACAAATCCAAGTTCAGCAAACTCCAAGTAGTATAAGCCCCAAAAGATCAATACCAAAACACATAATTAAAGAGAAAATCTTGAAAGCAGCAAGGCAGAAATAACTTGTCACATACAATGGACCCTCAATAGGATTATCATCTGATTTCTCATCAGAAACCTTGGCAGCCAGTACAGAGGACAGGGGAGGAGAGGAAGAGTGCAGAAATTTAACCAAAAATTCTATATCCACCAAAAAATCCTTTAAAAATGAGGGAGAAATTAAGATATCCCCAGTTCTCCCCCAAACTCAAAAAAAAAAAAAAAGAAGAAGAAGAAGCTGAGGAAATTCATTATCACTAGGCCTGCCCTGCACGAAATAGAGTCTTTCAGGAGTCCTTCAGGTTGAAATGGAAGGAAAATAGGTAATAACTAAAAGCCATATGAAGAAATAAAATGGTGCCTAGTTAAAAGTAAATATATGGGCAATTATAAAAAACTAGTGTTACCTCAAAGTTATTTATAGTTCTACTTTTTATTTTCTACATTATTTAAAAGACAAGTGCATAAAATTGGTCATTAATGTTTGTTCTTGGGCACACAATGTATGAAGATGTAATCTGTGACATCAATAACTTAAAAAGTGAGAATGGAGATATATAAGGGAAGAGTTTTTGCACACTATTGACATTAAGCTAATATAAATACAAATTTTACTATTACAACTTTTAGATGTTATTGAGTTGGCCAAAAGATCATTTGGGTTTTTCCATAAACCTGAACAAATATTTTTGGCCAACCTAATAAATATAATCCATGTGATAACATCAAAGAAAATATCTATAGAATATACACCTAAGGAAATGAGAAGGGAATCAAAACATTTTACTGCAAAAATTAAAAGAAGGTAGAAATGTGGAAATGAAGGACCAAAAACTATATAATAAACAATTGGGAAAATGTCAGAAGTCCCTCCTTGTGAGTAATTACTTTAAATATAAGTGGATTACATGCCCTAATCAAAAGACAGATTAGCAGAATGGGTTTAAAAAAAAAAAAAGATCCAACTAAATGTTGTCTATAAGAGACTATTAAAAAGGTCAAGTCCAACTTTTTGTGACCC
>SJXQ01012800.1:34419-64001 GCA_006408695.1 Aepyceros melampus | reverse complement strand
TTCTCCTTTTAAAATTAACACCTTCAATTTTTTAAGCAATGCCTTTCACGTGTAAATCACCAAGAATGAAACAGTGGGTAAGACATATTGAGTAAATGTGAACACTGGAAGTGAGGAATTTGACACTATCATGTATCAGCATTTTGACTCTAGATAAGCCATAATTCCAAGTGCTCTGATTCCTCCCTGTCCTTGATTTTTTCAGTTATTTGATAGCCAAATGGAACTTTTCTATAATTATCTTCAGTGCATTCTTTACTTCCTGATTCCTCAAGCTATAGATCAATGGGTTTATCATGGGAATCACTACCACATAGAATACTGAAGCAAATTTATGTGTGTTGAGAGAATGGCTTGAATTGGGCAGGAGGTACATAAAAATGATCGTTACATAAAATATGGTGATGGAGGTGAGATGGGAAACACAGGTAGAAAAGGCTTTTTGCCTTCCTTCAGCAGAACAACAGATCCTCAGAATGGCAAAGAGGATGAAGATATAAAAATAATCACGATGAGTAGAGAGCAAAGGGTGTTGAACCCAGCAATGGTTAACAGCATCAGCTCTTTGACGTGAGTGTCAGAGCAAGCCAGCACAACCAAGGGAACGTCATCACAGTAGAAGTGATTGACCCTATTGGAGCCACAGAAAGACAAAAGGAATGTTGTGACTGTCTGTGCAAGACCTACAATGAATCCATAAATATATGTGCTAGCAATGATCCGATTGCAGAGTGTTTTAGGCATGATGATGGCATATAGTAAAGGGTTGCAAATGGCAACATACCTGTCATAGGCCATGTAATCCACATATTTCACGCAGGAGAGGGAGGTCAGAGCAGGAGCAGGCCAGAGAGGAGGTGCGGGTGCCAAGGAGAAAGCAGAGCAGGTGCAGGTAAGAATAAGAAATGATTCAATTATGTTAGATTTTAAATAAAATGGCATCTTTCTATCTTTCCAAAGCCCACAGAATTTCATACTTTGGAAATTCTGCAGAGAACAAATTACTTCATTCTGAAACCAGAATTTCCATGGAGAGTCCCCATTCTGAAGGAGATCAGTCCTGGGATTTCTTTGGAAGGAATGATGCTAAAGCTGAAACTCCAGTACTTTGGCCACCTCATGCGAAGAGTTGACTCATTGGAAAAGACTCTGATGCTGGGAGGGATTGGGGGCAGGAGAAAAGGGGGACAACAGAAGATGAGATGCCTGGATGGCATCACTGACTCAATGGACATGAGTTTGGGTGAACTCTGGAAGTTGGTGATTGACAGGGAGGCCTGGTGTGCTGCAATTCATGGAGTCACAAAAAAGAAATTCTGCAGAGAACAAATTACTTCATTCTGAAACCAGAATTTCCATGGAGAGTCCCCATTCTGAAGGAGATCAGTCCTGGGATTTCTTTGGAAGGAATGATGCTAAAGCTGAAACTCCAGTACTTTGGCCACCTCATGCGAAGAGTTGACTCATTGGAAAAGACTCTGATGCTGGGAGGGATTGGGGGCAGGAGAAAAGGGGGACAACAGAAGATGAGATGCCTGGATGGCATCACTGACTCAATGGACATGAGTTTGGGTGAACTCTGGAAGTTGGTGATTGACAGGGAGGCCTGGTGTGCTGCAATTCATGGAGTCACAAAAAGTCAGACAGGACTGAGCGAATGAACTGAACTGAACTGAACTGATCATGCAAATCACAGTAAATAAAGAGATGATTGTTTGCAGATTTAAGTCCTGACTTCTTCACTGATAAGTGTTCTTCCTTGAGATGTAATTATCTTTCTCCTAGGTTCAAGGAGGGACACCCTTACAAATGGAGATTTCCCTAATAAATGTAAATGTACCTCACAGAAGGGCAACCTCAGTCTTCCCTAGTGAACTAGTTGCTAAGAATCTGCCTGCTAATACGGTGGAGACAGGTTCTATCCCTGAGCCAGGAGTAGCCCACATGCCACAGAACAGCTGAGCTCATGCACCGCAACTACTGAGCCAGAGCTCTAGAGCCGGGGAGCCACAACTACTGAAGCCTGCACACCTAGAGCCCGTGCTCTGCAACAAGAGCAGAACCAGCTCTCCACAACTAGAGAATGCCCTCTCAAAGCAACGAAGACACAGGGTGGCCATAAAGAAAAGAATACATATTTTTAAAAAATAGCAGGCAACCTCTACTCAGTTGTTTATTATTATTATTATTTTAAATTAAACTAAAATAACTCATGCCAAACAGACATAATTTTGGGTGGTGTGTTCTGGTCCCTTGATATCTGTGTACACTAATTTGCTTGCACATTCATCTACTGAAGGATATCCTGATTTCTTCAAGTTTGTAGCCATTGTGAATAAAGATGCTGTGCAAAACTGCATCCTCGTTTGCATTTGGACGTAGAATTTCAGAGCAACTGTGTAAATACTGAAAGCATGGTTGCTAGATCCCAAGGTGAGACCTGCTGAGCTTTGGGGAAAACTGACAGACTGTCTCTCATGAGGGCTGTACATGCATCCCACCTGCAATGAGGAATGGTTCCTGTTTTTCCTCACTCTCCAGCAATTATTATTATCTTATATTTGGAGTTTATCAGTCCTAAGAGGTGTGGTGTGATATATCACAATTTTAGTTTGTAATTCCCTGATTGTACATGATGGTGAGCCTATGTGCTATTTATTTAATTATTATTATTTTTACTTTACAATATTGTATTAGTTTTGCCATACATCAACATGAATCCACCACGGATGTACACATGTTCCCAATCCTGAACCTCCCTCCCACCTCCCTCCCCTATCATCCCTCTGGGTCATCATTTTTAACAACTAAGGAAATTCTGACATGTGTTGCAAAATGAGTAAAGTTTGAAGCCATATGCCAAGTGAAATAAGCTAAACAGAAATGGACAAATAACCTATGATTCCACTGTGAGATGCTCAGATAAGTCCACTGCAAACACAAAGTAGAATTAGGCTGCCAGGGGATAAGGGGAGTTGGACCTGTTGGACTTGAACAAGGGCAGTGACCGTGCATGATGATGGTGGTGGTGAGTCAGTCAGTCAGTCAGTTGAGTTGTTCAGTCGTATCTGACTCTTTGTGACAGCATGAATCACAGCATGCCAGGCCTCCCTGTCCATCACCAACTCCTGGAATTTACCCAAACTCATGTCCATTGAGTTGGTGGTGCCATCTAACCATCTCACCCTCTGTCGTCCCCTTCTCTTCCATCCATCAATCTTTCCAAACATTAAGGTCTTTTCAAATGAGTCAGCTCTTCACATCAGGTGGCCAAAATATTGGAGTTTCAGCTTCAACATCAGTCCTTCCAATGAACAGCCAGGACTGATTTTCTTTAGGATGGACTAGTTGGATCTCCTTGCAGTCCAAGGGACTCTCAACAGTCTTCTCCAACACCATAGTTCAAAAGCATCAGTTTTTCTGCGCTCAGCATGAGACACAGGGCATTGCCAGCAGCAACACCTTCTCACACAAATTTCCAGTCAGTGCCTGTCAACTTTCTACCCCCTTGGTTTCTCTCCTTTGGGTCTGACAGCTCAAGGCCTCATGAAATTGAGGTGTTCTCCTTCTCAGAAAATGGAACCTAGCACACAGCCCCATGCCTCATTCTGCCAGCCAAGGCTATCAGCTCCTCTGTCTGAAGAGCCACATGCCCTATAGAAGTCCTCAAATTAACAATGCCAACGAGAAGACCTAGGGGAGGGGAGGGCTGAGCTTAATGAAATTATCACCAGATGCGCCCGACTGCCAGCTGCTAAGATGTGTGGCATCAACTTCCCACTGGCCTGACATCTTGGAGTCATGTCCTCAAACTGCTGACAAGATACCTATGAGGGACACTCTGGCAACATGATCAGCAGGTAGTGAGACCTGGAGGGAAAAGTGGAAGTGGACAGAAGGCAGATCCTGCAGCAAGAGCAGATTCTCTGAGTTGCTGTGCTTGGCATGTGCTATGCTTAGTTGCTCAGTCATGTCCGACTCTTTGCGACCTCATGAAATGTAGCCCTCCAGGCTCCTCGATCCATGGGGATTCTCCAGGCAAGAATACTGGAGTAGGGGATCTTCCCAACCCAGGGATCGAACCCGCGTCTCCTGCATTGCAGGCAAATTCTTTTACCATCTGAGCCTCTCCAGAAGAGAGATTATAAATGGAACTGAGTAAAGGTCAGGTTATTTGACCAGAGACCAAGTCCTTGGCCTCTGAAAGCTCTTGAATTTTTATTTGCTTTGCTCTCACTACAGTTGCTTGAGTTTCCAACAACTTCAGAAGGTTAGGGTGTAGGGAGAGGAAAGCAGTGAATGATCAAGGAGAATTGTAGTCCTACAACTAAACTATGATCCTAAGATATTGTCAGTTATAAAAAGACTTCCACCTCCACGAACCCAACTCAGGAGACAGTCAGAGTTTGAACGTTGCCGAAGAAATTTTCACTTGCTTCTTTCATGTTGCATAATGCATCCTCCGTCATTTTCAGTCTCTAAAATCTACATTAATGGGGACATCTGCTTCTAGCAAATGCAGTCAGTGTTGTCTTGCCACCACCAGTATGCAATCATAAAACCAAAGGAAGAAAAAGAGGAGTACAACAGGACAGCACGGTACAGCTTCCAGAAACCAGACCCTTTCCCAAATCACCCCCTTTCCACACCCATCTTGCTTCCTCCCACGTGTCTCAATCTGCTGTCATAATTCAACTGCAAATGCACGTGTGTGCTCAGTCACTTCAGTCACGTCCGACTCAGGGTGTCCCCATGGACTGTAGCCCACCAGGATTCTCTGCTCATGGGATTCTCCACGCAACAATACTGGAGTGGGTTGTTTGCCCTCCTCCAGGCGGTCTTCCTGACCTAGGGATCAAACTTTTATCCCTAGTCTTCTGTGTGTCCTAAATTGGCAGATGGGTTCTATACCACCAGAGTCACCTGGGAAGCACCCTGCTACAAATATACTTAACAGGAAATGCACTCCAGGCCTGTTTGGTCTCTCCTCAATCAAAAACCACCAAGATTTGGTCAGAACTGAAAAATTCACACAATGAAATCTTTGTGAAGACAAACTACACTCAAGGAATCTGTATGCCCACAACCAGTTCAGTCACAAATGACTCCAAAGGGCAGAGTCTAACTCCTTCTGGGGAGGGGGTGCCCCACTCCCAGCCTGATGGCCTTTAGGTCCCCCAGCATGGCCTTTGCTCTAGGCCAAAGCTGTCCAGTGAAGTGTACTGTGGACTACAAACTCAAGCTCCATATAATACCTTAAAGTTTCTAGTAACCACATTTAAAAACATAAAGAAGCAAATGAAATTAATTTTCAAATTATATTTTAATCCAGTAAACAAAAGATATGATCATTTCAACATGTTATCAATATGTCACAAGTCATGGCTGGCGTGCAGATAAGTCTGACCTTATTTTGATGACTAAATACATTCCTTTCTAAGACAAAGTGCCACTCCTAGGATGGGAAGCTAAAATGGGAACCCCTTTACCTTGGGAGTAAGCCTATCAGGTAAAACACAAGACATCTAGTTAAATTTGGTTTTCAGTGAATAAGTTTTTAGTATAAGTACATCCCAAGATTGCAGGAAATGGACTTCTACCAAAAAGAAAAAAAAAAAGTTTTCATTGTTTCCCTAAAATTCAAATTTAACTGGGATTCCTGTATTTCTGTTTGGTAAATCCAGCCACCTAAAAGGCATGATTAGAATGGATTCCTTCTTTAGCTGAAAGAGAGTACATCAGTGGTGAGTGAACACAGCGTGCTCCCATCAGGGCCAGAGTTATGATCACAGGAGGATGACATGCCATCAGGTGGCCAGTAGAGTTTGGAAGTGCAAAGGTGGTCTTCCTTGGCCCAGCACAGACCACAAGGTACTGGCAACTCCACAAAAGAGGAGGAGATGAAGGCAGAGAGAGAAAACGTGGCCAGTTCAGGAAGCAGCAGAAGGTGAGGGTGCCCAGGAGGTCACAGGCCAGCCTGCCGGGGAGCCTCGCAGTTCAAGGTTTGAAGCACTCTTCTCAGGGTCCAGTGGTGATCACACCCGCAGGAAGGTGCACAGCTAAGCAGTAGGGGGTCACTGAAGCCCAGTGGCTACTCTGCTCCACCCTCGTTTCTTTTCCATGAAGTTTACAAAATATCCGTACACCCTGTACTCCCATGAACCTTGTACAAGACCTTGATCTTAATGCAGCATCTGCACCTTTCCAACCTGCTCTAGGATTTTCTTTACCACTCAAATTGTCCTATATTTTTACTTTACGTACTAAGAACTCTCACAATGGGTGACGAGAGAGAGGTATCGTGTCCAACTTAGTAGATATTCCTTAGTATCTTCCAAGTGACAGTGGTGAAACATGCCCCCAAATTCCTAAAATTCCTCCGAATTGCAAAACAGTAGTACCTGGTTAAAGCTAAGGGGCACGGTGGTCCCAGAACCTTGGGGAAGATGTGTTTCAGGTTGATTTAGTGTTGAGCATGTGTAAGGCTTGGAGGATGATTCCGAGTGTCTCATACAGTAGATCAGGGTGGACCTTGAGAATCTCCAGTTTCAACCACTTCCCAGGTGATGCTAACACACTGGTCCAGTGATGACACTTTGAGAACCACTGACGTGCACAAGGAGAGAGTTTCCACAGAAATTGAAACAGCTCTTTTTGAGACACTTATTCTATCCTATTTTGAGAGCTTCCTCACATGGAAAACCCAGGTGCCAACCTGAAAATTAGCAGACTAGCTCTTCTACAACTAAGGATGTAAAGAAAAAACAATATGCAGATGCATTGGAAGGGAGAGATAGAGTCTAGTCAGGACCCATACTCCTGATGGGTGACCCAGAATGAGGAGGGGACATTGCCAACTTGGTACTTCCCTGGGAGGACATGCTGAGCACCTGAGCCCCGGTGACCTGAATGAGGAAGACGAGCCCCCATATCTTGATTTCAAACCAGCAGAGCTACGTCTGGGAGAGAGCTGGGGGCTGTGGTGAGCCAAGACCCCATGCTTAACAGGTTAGTGCCAAACTTACAGGTGCTGAATGTTGTCAGTAATGACGTTCAATGTAGCCACAGGTCACATGGGAAAGAGAATTATGTACTAATTTTAGGACACGTGCTGAAGGGTCAAGGATTTCTTGAAACTTTCTCCAGGGATGAAATCACTGATAGATGACATTTACAAAACTCCTCCCTGTAGCCAGCTGGCCCAGTGCTGGCAGGAGGCTTTCCTGACATTCCCCTCTTACCCTGCTAGCACTGATTGCCCTGCTATGTCTCTGTGTTCCCTGTGGAGCGGACATATCCAGCCCAGCCACGCCCAACACGCCTCCAAAATGGCTTCGCCCCCAAGGGCCTAGATTCCCCCACAATAGCCTCCTTTCCTACCACTCAAAGTGGGTGGACTCAGCCGTGACTTGCATTCCCTCAAGGTGATTCCCACTCCGGGTCCGCTCCAGCCAGAGGTACATCTGCAACTGTTGAGGTGGGACTCACATTCAGCTGCACTGGGGGCCAGCCAGACCCACCAGCATGCCCAAAGCAATGCAGGTACATCTAACAGGACACCACACTCAGCCTACACAGGAGACACCCTGGATCTCTTGTTTCTGGTGACCTGGGGGAACTGTTCCTTTGGGCTGCATAGAAGACACTCTACAAAAATCCACTTATTCAACATGAAGACATAGTTCATCTAGCTAATATTAATGCACAGAAACAAAAAGGCAAAATAAAGAGACAGAGAATCTATGCTAAATGAACAGCTAAGACATAAACTCAGAAAAAGAACTAAACAAGATGGAGACAAATAATCTACATCAAATGACTGCAAAGTAAGGGTCATAAAGATGTTTACTGGGTCTTCCCTGCTGGTTCATTTGTTAAGATTTTCCGACAATGTAGGCAACCAGGGTTCAACCCGTGGTCTGGGAACTAAGATCCCAGGTTGCGGGGCAAGTAAAGCTGCATGTCACAGCTGTTGAACTCATGCACTCTAGAGCCTGTGCTCCACAACAAGAGAAGACAGAACGATGGGAAGCCCACGCACCGAAACTGAGTGCAGCCCCCACTCTACGCAACTAGAGAAAGCCAATGACACAGCAAGACCCAGTGGCCCCATTAAACAAACAAATAAAAGATATTTACTTCTATCAGGGGAAGCATGATAGAACAGAGTGAGAACTCCACAAAGAGGCAATAAGTATAAAAAAGAACTGATTATAATGGAAGAACACAATAACTGACATGAAAAATACAGCAGATGAGTCAACAGATTGGATGATTCAGAGGACAAATCAGTAAGCGGACACACGGAGCAGTGCTGGTTCACCGGGCTGACCCAGTGGGAGGGGCGGGGAGGGAGGGGGCGGGGCCTCAGGACAGGGAGCACACGTGCACCCGCGGGGGATTCATGCCAATGTGCGGCAGAACCACTACAGTACTGTAAAGTAATTAGCCTCCAATGAAAGTAAATACATTTATACTTAAAAAAAGAAAAAGAAATACAGAGTGGTGGAAATCACCCGATCTCAGCACCAAAAAGAAAAAAATAAGCCAAAAAACTGAGGATAGTTTAAGGCATTTGGTGGATAATATCAAGCATACTAACATTCACATTATAGGAATTCAAGGAGAAGAGAGAGAGAAAGATAAACTCTCACTTGAAGAAACAATGGCTGAAAATTTCCCCATATTATTGAAGGAAACACACCCAGGTCCATGAAGCACAGAGAGTCCAACACAGGGTAAACCAAAGGAGAAACATGCCAAGACACACACTAATCAAACTAAGAAAAACTTAGCAAAAAGAGAAAATATTAAAAGCAGAAAGGGAAAAGCAACAAATAACAAGGGAATCCCCATAAGTTTAACAGTTCATCTTTCCGAAGAAACGCTGCAAGCCAGAAGGGTGTGGATGATATACTTAAAGTTATGAAAGGGAAAAACTTACCAGCAAGATTACTCCAACCAGCTACGACCTCACTCAGAAGCAAAGAACTCAGTACCTTTACAAATAAGCAAAAGTTAACAAATTCAGCACCACCAAAGTAGCTTTACAACAAATATTAAAGGATGCTCTCTAGGCAGGTAATAGAAGGGAGTGAATAGACATGGAAAAAAAATAATAAAGTAAATAATAATAGTATCATGCATATCAATAATTACCTTACCTATAAATGGATTAAATGGTCCAACTGAAACACAGACTGGCTGAATGGAAACAAAAACAAGCCCCACATAAACGTTGTCGATAATACATCCACCTCAGACCTAGGGACACACACAGACTAAAACTGAGGGCCTGGAAAAAGGTATTCTATGCAAATGGAAATCAAAAGAAAGCTGGAGTAGCAATTCTCATATCAGATAAAATAGACTTTTAAATAAAGACTATTACAAGAGACAAGGAAGGACACTACATAATGATAAAGAGATCAACCCAGGAAGAAGATATTGCAATAATAATACACACGCATCCAACACAGGAGCACCTAAATATGTAAGAGAAATACAAACAACCATAAAATAGGAAATCGACAGTAAGAAAATAATACTAGGGACTTTAACACCCCACTTATACCAATGGACAGATCATCCACAAAGAAAATTAATACAGAAACATAAGCCTTAAATCACAGGTTAGGCTAGATGGACCTTTTGATATCTTTAGCATATTCCATCACCAAACAGCAGAATGCTTTTTTTTTTTTTTCCTCAACTGCACATGAAACACTCTCTGGAATAGATCACATCTTGGGTCACAAATCAAGCCTTGCCAAATTTAAGAAACTGAAATCACAGCAAGCATCTTTTCTGATCACACTGATACATGATTCAGTTCAGTCGCTCAGTCGTGTCCAACTCTTTGCCACCCCATGAATCGCAGCACGCCAGGCCTCTCTGTCCATCACCAACTCCCGGAGTTCACTCAGACTCCGTCCATCAAGTCAGTGATGCCATCCAGCTATCTCATCCTCTGTTGTCCCCTTCTCCTCCTGCCCCCAATCCCTCCCAGTATCAGAGTCTTTTCCAATGAGTCAGCTCTTCGCATGAGGTGGCCAAAGTACTGGAGTTTCAGCTTTAGCATCATTCCTTCCAAAGAAATAGGGATCATTTATAGGAAAACTTGTAAAACACACAAACACATGGAGAAATCAAACAGGTCACTGAAGAAATCAAAGAGGAAATTTAAAAATACCTAAAAACAAAGTAAGTAAAGTCGCTCAGTCATGTCCGACTCTTTGCGACCCTGTGGACTGTAATGTACTCTGTCCATGGGATTCTCCAGGCAAGAATACTGGAGTGGATTGCCATTTCCTTCTCCACCTACAAATGGCAATGAATAAATGGCAACCCAAAACCTATGTGATGCAATAAATCAATGCTAAGAGGGAAGTTTATAGCAATACAAGAAACCTACCTCAAGAAATGAAAAGAACATCAAATCAACACATAATCTAACACCTAAAGAACCTAGAAAAAGAAGAAAATGGCCACAAAACCTCCAAAGTTTGCAGAAGGAAAGAAATCATAAAGATCAGAGCAAAAATAAATGGAAATGAAGGAAACACTAACAAAGATCAATAAAACAATGAGATACGTCTTGGAGAACATAAACAAAATTGACAAATCATTAGCCAGACTCATCAAGAAAAACAGGGAGAAGACTCAAAGCAACTTGAAATGAAAAAGGAGATGTTACAACAGACAACAAAGAAAGAGAAAGGGTCATAAGAGACAATTAGAAATAACTGCATGACAATAAAATGGATATCCTGGAAAATGGATATACTGGAGCAAATGGACAAGTTCTTAGAAAAGTACAATCTTCTAAGACTGAACCAGGAAAAAATAGAAATTATGAATAAATCAAGCACAATAATCAAAATATTTTTAAATTAAACATTAATTTAATATTCAATAATTAATTTAATTACTATAATATTTAATATATCAAAATTAATTTAAATAATACAGTAAATCAATTTAATAATTAATAATAAATTAATAATTTAATAATTTCAGTTATTAAATTTAAAAATATTCAATTATTCAAGGACAAAGGAATCATCCCATTGGGACAAGTTGGTATCCATGTGGGAAGGTAAGTTAGATCCCTACCTCACAAAACACCACCAAACCAATTAGGCACATACCAACAACTGAAGGAAAATCTTTACAAAATTTTGAACATTTTTGATGAGGGAATATATTCTCTTTAAATTGAGGTATTGTTGATTTACAATAATTTGTTTCAGGTGTACAGCAAAGTGATTCAGTGATTCAGCCTCTCAGGTGCTTCCTTGGACAAAATTCATTCCCTTTGGGAGGCCCCTGGGCCATGCCCTCAGAACAGCTGGGGCTGCTAAGTCGCTTCAGTCGTGTCCGACTCTATGCGATGCCATAGACCCACCAGGCCCAGCAGGCTCCACTGTCCCTGGGATTCTCCAGGCAAGAACACTGGAATGGGTTGCCATTTCCTTCTCCAATGCATGAAAGAGAAAAGTGAAAAGGAAGTCACTCAGTCCTGTCCAACTCTCCGCGACCCCATGGACTGCAGCCTACCAGGCTCCTCCGCCCATGGGACTTTCCAGGCAAGAGTACTAGAGTGGGTTGCCATTGCCTTCTCCGTCAGAACAGCTGAGAACCCTGAATAGGCAAAGCAACATGTGGTGGTGCTCGTGGGGGTTTTTCGACTGAATACATTATTCCAATGTAATACAAGAAACCAGAGAAGGCAATGGCACCCCACTCCAGTGTTCTTGCCTGGAGAATCCAAGGGACGGGGGAGCCTGGTGGGCTGCCGTCTATGGGGTCGCACAGAGTCGGACACGACTGAAGTGACTTAGCAGTAGCAGCGGTAGCAATACGAGAAACAAGCCCAGAGGTTAAGAGAGGATCTCCAAACCTACCTTCAGACAGGAGGTCTTGCTCCCTTGAATGTGCATGTGTGAAACAGCGCTTGGGCAGGGAAGAACTGGGTCATGAATATTTTGTCTGCAGAGGACAAAGCGGTGTGTAGAGAGGATGTGCAGGCATGTCCCAGGACACTGAGCACACGGACACGTGGACTGGACTCTCAGCCCTGCTCTGGGGGCATCACACTGTCTCCATCCCTGACACAGGGTGAGCAGCTCACACACACCCTGCAGAGTACGGTCACATGACCTGGACCTGGCCAATCGGTGTGTTCCATCCTCCTTGGCCACTGTCATGGCTCAGGACTGGGGCGGTGACCAATCCGGGCCCAGGGCCGGGCCTCACGCTGGAATCAAGGGAAGAGAAGGGCTGCTTCTGCCGAAGGGGTGGGGTCGTGTGAGGTCAGGCTGCCACCATGGGAGGGGGCCTGAGGTCAGCCTGGGGCAGTTGATGACCTTCCCGCACCCCTTAGGGCAGAGCGGCCGGCCTGAGAAGGAGGGCGCTGCTGAGCCCAGGGGGTGAGAGCGCCGGTTCCTGCTGTGGTACCGGAGCTCCACCTGAAACCGGAGGGAAGCCGTCTGCCTGTGAGTCCTCTCCTGCTTGTCTGTCAGCTTGTTTGCACCACGCTGGATTTTCTGTCCAGCTGGCTATGTGGAGACCCTGGAAATGCTCCAGTGTGGGTTTTGGCTGGCTTCAGGGAAGACGAGTCCAGTGTCATCTGGATTCAGGTCATATCTCTTGAAAGTGAAGTGAAAGTCCCTCAGTAGTGTCTAACTTTTGGCAACCCCATGCGCTATACGGTCCATGGAATTCTGCAGGCCAGAAGACTGGAGTGGGTAGCTGTTCCCTTCTCCAGGGGATCTTCCCAGTCCAGGGATTGAACCCAGGTTTCCCGCATTGCAGGCAGATTCTTTATCAGCTGAGCCACAAGAGAAGTCCAAGAATACTGAAGTGGGTAGCCTGTCCCTTCTGTAGCGGGTCAGCATTCCCGACCCAGGAATCAAACCGGGGTCTCCTCATGGCAGGAGGATTCGTTACCAGCTGAGCTATCAGGGAAGCCCAGTATCTCTTAACAGTATCCCAGCTATTCATTGATATCTCTTAGGCCAGCTATTCATTGTAGGATTACCCTAATTAGTCCTCATGGGATTAAGCTGGCAACCTGCTAAGGTAGCAATCGATGTCCTTTATCTAGAGGACAAAATGGGGGCTAAAAGAAGGGGGTAACACAGCTACAGCAAGGAAGTGTGTACCTAGACAAAACCCCCAGATCCTTCTGTTAGAACTCAGGGAAGCCGTATGGTGCGGCTTGTCCATTGACAGGGGCTAAGGCACCCAACCCACACTGGATACTGTGGGGACCTGACTTGGTAACTGCCCTCTGGCAGCTCTGAGACTCGCAAAAGCAGAAGAGAGGAGGGACACCTCTCTTCATCCTCCCCACCACACCCTCCGGGTACTCCCAGACCCTGCCCCCTTTCTCTGTGAGGGAATAAGCCTCATGCTCATGTGACCACATTGGCTGTCCACTGTTCACGAGCTACCACCTGGAGCTACCGTAGAGGCCAAGAGCCTTTGCCCCTGAGTACCTCTCTTTCCTTTGCACCGTGGGGCCCCTCCACACCTGCACACCAGAGGCCGTTTCTGAGACATGCAGGGACCCTCCTTCAGTTTGCAACAGGTTGCATCCATCGCTGTCCTTTCAATGCTTCCCTTGTCACTCAGCTCCTGAGCTCCTTTGTCTGCATTGCGGCCCAACTGGCTGCCACAGGAGGGACAGAGCTGACCATGAATCCAAAGCTCAGATCTGCCAGGCAGGAATCTGTGTATAAAGGACCTGACTAATCACGTTGTAGAGGTTGTAGTGGGCTCCAGGGATGCATAACCAGGGCTCAGGGCAAAGGGACTCCACAGCTGTTTTAATACCTGGGGAGGGTTCTGGCTATAGTGGAGGTGGGGTGAGTCTCCTGAGGTTCTGAAGGCCACTGTGTGCAGGTTCATGGCACATAGAGAAGAGAAGGCGGAGTCCTTCCTTGAAGCTGGTGGGCTGCGGGCACAGCCATGGATGACCAGGAGTCTGCATCTCACTAGAGACTGAGGCTGGTGCTGAGGGAATCCTCAGTGAGATTTTTTTCCTTAAAAGCCATCTTAAGTGACTTCGGGTCCATTGCTTTTTGCCAAAAACCTGCAATGATCCCAAGAGCTTTGTACATTCCAAGGGTGGTGACTGGACATGAAGCCCAGCACAGACCTAAGTCAGTCCTGCCCTGAGTCCTATGGGCTGGCCACACCATCCCCCTTCCATGGCCTGGCTTTCTTCTGCCAGAACCCCCCAGAATGTGGAAAGGCAAGTGTGGCCTCAAGCTGAAGGGCCCAACATGGGCTCCAAATCTCTGGGGGTCCCCTTGAGACGTCTGGTGGACCTAGTTCCCACTGCCGTCGGGCAGCTCTCTCTCAGGGAATGTCGTGTTTCTTTGCTTTCTGTTGTGATAGGGCACCCCAGTTATCTCAGGGCGATTGGGAAGTCTGCTGGTGTTACATGCCCCTGCCTTAGATGAGGAAACATTATTGCTGCCTTGACGCTGCTCACTTGATCCTGGGAATCTGTTAAACACAAATGGCAAGGGGAACAGAGCAAAACAGAAAAAGAAAAATGGAGAGTTGCTGGGTTGCTTCAGGTCTCACCTGTGATTAAGAGTGTATACAGCCTGCACGTGAACACGAATTCCCACACCTGCCAGCTACCAGGTGCCAGGCGCTGATTTTAGACCCCCAGCTTCACTAAGGAGTCACTGACAGATACAGTTTGTGTGTATTTCTACATTGTGATGACTTGATGCCCTTAGACGTCGTGGAATAATTGCCCAACGTACGCGTCGCCTCACGTGGTTCACTCTGTGTGTGTCTTTTATGTTGTTCTTGTAATCCATGAACACAATATAGATAGCTCTCCATTTTTTACGGTCTTCTTTAATTTATCTTAGAAGTTTATAGTTTACTGTATGTCTTGCACATGTTTAATTAGATATCTTGATATTTTCAGTGCCATTATAAGTTCCTAATAGAGATAGAATTGACTTTTCTATATTCCCTTGGTAAATCCATTTACTTCAAATCATTCTAATTGTATTTTTTTATGTATACACAATTATGTCTGCAAATAAGTGCTTTTTCTCCCCCCTTTGCAACTGTGATAACCCTTTCCTTTTTCTTGCCTTATTGTACGGACTAGGATCTCCAGTACAGTGGTGAACAGAAGTAGTGAGAATAAGTATCGTTGTCTCTGTCCCATTATCAGAGGAAAAGCTTTCAGTATTGCACCATCACACAGGATATTAGCTTTTTTGTAGATATTTTTATCAAATATGTAAATTCTTCTGTTAGTTTACTAAGAGTTTTTTCTTATTCATGACCTAAAATTATTACATTATATTTTCTTAAGTTTATTTTTCTTTTACATGGTGATTTAACTTTTAAAAACTTTGTGATTCTAAAACAACCCCAACCTGATCTCAATGTATTTTTTTGTTGGACTTTATTTGTTAGCGTTTTATTTAGGATTATTTCATCTATACTCAGAGTCTGTAATTTTACTTTCTTGTACTTCTTCCTGGTTGGTTTTAGTATCAAGGTTATGGTAGTCTTATAAAACAAGGTTGGAGAGTGTTCCTTGTTTACCCCGAGAATTCCTGTGAGATTACTGTTTTCTTCCCTAGATTTTTGGAAGAATTGATTGGCAAAACCAGTTGGTTTCATTGTGGGGAGGCTTTTAATTTCAGATGTAATTTTTTTTCATGCAAATAAAATTTTCTGATTTTGTATGTCTTCTTGGGTCTATTTCAGTAAAGCATTTCCCCCCTGCTAGGAATTTATTGAGGCAAGCAGACTCTCCAGTTAGTAAGTGAACTGTGGTTCATAATATCTTTCTTATCTGCAAGATGTGTTCTCTCCCCTTTTAAAAATCCTTGATGCTGGTGATTTGTGATTTGTCTCTTTTTCTTAATAAGTCTCTCCAGGGTTTTATCAGTTTTATCAGTCCTTTCAAAGAGCCAACTTTTGGCTTTGTTTTTAAAAAATTCATATTTGCTTTCTGTTTCCTTATCCTTTTTTTTCCCATCTGCCTTGTGTTTCGTTTGCTTTGTTTTTTTTTTTTTTTCTGGTTTCTAGGGATAGAGGCTTAATTGATTTTTAGCCTTCCTTCTTTTCCAGTATATGTGTTTAAGGTTTTAAGCTACCCTCTAAACACAGTTTGCTGCATTCTACAAGTTTGAAGAAGCCAGGTTTTCATTATCTTTTAAGGAAAAGTATTTTCTAATTGTCATTGTGTTTTTTTAAATAATTATTCATGAAATTCTTCCAAGCAGTATGTCATTTAACTTCCCATGTTTGGGGAGGTTTTTCTAGTGACCCTTTTTTGATTTCTAGCATGGTTCCATGAAGAGCCCCATCTTCGTCTTTTTGGGCTACTATTGTAAATACTGTAGGCTAGATGATAAACAACAGAAAGTTGTCTCTTGTAGGCCTGGAGGCTGGGGAGTCCCAAGATCACCAGCAGGTGCCATGTCTGGTGAGGCCTGTTTCCTGGTTCCTAGACTGCCTGCTGCTTCTCCCTGCCCTCGCAGCATGGGAGCCCATTCCCTCCTGGCCTGACCCCTCTCCTCCCAGAGTGCCTGCCTCCTAGGATCATCACCACGTGCGGGGTGAAGTTTGAGGGCCCATAAACCATCAGCCCATTGTAATCCCTAAATATACCATGCATTGTTTCAGTCCTTTGAAATAATTCCAGCTTTCCTAATGGCCCAATACATACTCTTTTTGTTATATGTTCCTTGGGCTCTTGAAAAGAATATGTATCCGTGGGAATGCAATGTTCCGTGTGTGTCAGTTACAGCAGGTTTGTCACTCATGTAATTCAGATTCCGGTAGCCACATGGAGTAAAAGCAGAAGTAGGTGAAATTCCCTGTAATATATTTTATTTTCACACATCCAAAATATTATCATTTCAGTGTGTAATCAACATGATAAAAGCTAATGAAATAGTTCACGTTCTTTTTTTCCACACTAAGTCTTTAAAATCCAGTGTGTGTTTCAGGCTTGCGGCGCATCTCATTGTAGAGCCAGCCGCATATCAGGTCCTTCATGGCTGCAGGTGACTACATACCAGGGGGCCTGGTTCCACAAGAGATGTGTCTTTAACGTCTCCCACTGGGGTTATGAACTCGGCTGTTACTCCTTTTCTATTTCTGTCAGTTTTTTATGTATTAATATTTTGAGGTTATGTTATTAGGTACATTGAAGTTTAGAATCCTCAACTTCTTGCTAGACTGCACTTATATCAGTATGAGATGCTCCTTTTTATCGCTAGTGATGCCTCTTTCTTTAGACACTATTTGACAGTGATGTTCCACGTCAGTTTTCTGTCCTTGTTGGCCTGGGTATCTTTTACTTTCACCTGTCTGAAAGACCTTCCATCTTCACAGGTACCTCTGTGAAGAGTGTCTAGTTTTCATTGGAATCAGTTTGACACTTTATCTTTTAATGAGAGTATTTGCTCTGTTTATAATGTTGATATTTCAGTGTGTAGACACCATGTTGGAGAAGGCAATGGCATTCCACTCCAGTGCTCTTGCCTGGAAAATCCCGTGGACTGAGGAGCCTAGAAGGCTGCAGTCCATGGGGTCGCTGAGGGTCGGACATGACTGAGCGACTTCCTTTTCACTTTTCACTTTCATGCATTGGAGAAGGAAATGGCAACCCACTCCAGTGTTCTTGCCTGGAGAATCCCAGGGATGGGGGAGCCTGGTGGGCTGCCATCTATGGGGTCACAGAGTCGGACACGACTGAAGTGACTTAGCAGCTGCAGCAGACACCATGTTGCTGTGTGTTTTCTGTTTGTCCCACCTAGTCTGTGTTCTTTGCTCTTGCCTTCTGTGAGAAGGATGAAGTGTTTCTCTAGTTCTGGACTCCTCTGCCAGGTTCTTGGGTGCACATTCGCAGACACAGCGTGTGTTTTGCATTCAAGTCTAACTTAGTACTCTTACTGCCTCCCTGACACGACTGTTTCCTCCTTGTCACTGTTACCTTTAAATTGTTAGATATACTTTTGGCATTAACATCATTGTTTTGTAGAGTTAAGATTTACCCTCACAGTTACCTCATTGTTGGTCTTTACTTATTTTTTATATTTCCGTCAGAGACTACTTTTCTTTTTCCCAAAGCACTGCCTTAATATTTATTTAGTTCATATGTGTGGGTGATGAGTTGTCTCATTTCCATTTGCCCTAAAAGTCTTTATTTTGCTTTCACTTTCAAAGAGTGTTTTGTTGGGTATAGAATTCCAGGTTAGTGGTTATTTGTTTTTCAGCATTTTACAGACGCCAGTCCATGATCTTCTGACTTCATTGTTCTGGGAAAGTCAGCTCTCAGTATTGTTGTGCCATTAAAAGCCACACCTTTTTTCCTCTGAGCACTTGAACATTTTCTTCTTGCCTTAGGCACCTGCTGCTGCTGCTAAGTCGCTTCAGTCGTGTCCGACTCTGTGCGACCCCAAAGACGGGAGCCCACCGTCCCTTGGATTCTCCAGGCAAGAACACTGGAGTGGGTTGCCATTTCCTTCTCCAATGCATGAAAGTGAAAAGTGAAAGTGAAGTCGCTCAGTCAAGTCCGACTCTTAGCGATCCACGGACTGCAGCCTACCAGGCTCCTCCGTCCATGGGATTTTCCAGGCAAGAGTACTGGAGTGGGTAGGCACCTGCAGAGCTGCTGAAACCAATGTGTGGTTTTCGTTTTTGAGTCAGTAGTCTGATTCTTGAACCAACTCTTGCCACTGTCCCTGTCAGTCAGTTCAGTTGCTCCGTGTCTGACCCCTTGTGACCCCATGGACTGCAGCACGCCAGGCTTCCCTGTCCATCACCAACTCCTGGAGCTTGCTGAGGCTCATGACCATCGAGTCGGTGATGCCATCCAACCAGCTCATCCTCTGTCGTCCCCTTCTCCTCCTGCCTTCAGTCTTCCCCAGCATCAGGTTCTTTTCCAGTGAGTCAGTCCTTCGCATCAGGTGGCCAAAATATTGAAGCTTCGGCATCAGTCTTTCCAGTGGATATTCAAGACTGATTTGCTTTAGGATTGACTTGTTGGGTCTCCTGGCAGTCCACGGGGCTCTCAAGAGTTTTCTCCAACTTCCCAGTTCAGAAGCATCGACTCTTTGACGGGCAGCTTTCTTCATGGGGCAACTCTCACATCCATACATGACTACTGGAAAAACCATAGCTTTGACTAAATGAACCTTTGTTGGTAAAGTAATGTCTCTGCTTTTTAGTGTGCTGTCTAGGTTTGTCACAGCGTTCCTTCCAAGGAGCAGGCATCTTTTAATTTCACCATCTGCAGTAATTTTGGATCCCAAGAAAATACAGTCTGTCACTATTTCCATTGTTTCGCCATTTGTTTGCACGAAGTGATGGGACCTAATGCCATGATCTTCATTTTTTGAATGTTGAGTTTTATGCCAGCTTTTTCACTCTCCTCTTTCACTTTCATTAAGAGGCTCTTTAGTTTCAACCCCTGGAGGCATTTCTTATTCCCCTTTCTGTCTTTTCTCCACCATGAGGGTCCCCATTGATAGTTTTTAACAACGGGCTCCTTCAATACATTCTATACTTTTTCCCTCTTATATATATATATTTTAACCGACCCATCCTTCAGTTCACTGATCCTCTCTTCAGCTACATCCAATCTGATGTTAAGCCCAGAGACTGAGTTCTTAAATTCAGTCACCGTTATTATAAAGTTCTAGAGTCAGTTTTGATTGTCAGAAATGCTTCCTTTTGTCAAGTGTATTTTTGAACAGGTGACGTTTGCATCTGATACCTATAGCACACCTCTGATATGCTGATAGACAGCTGATACCTCTGGATCTTTCAGTTCTTTTTCTCTTGGTCTTGTTGGTTGTTACACCCTCTTTTGCTTTTTTGGTTGCATGTTGGACGTTATGTTTGGAAAACCCTAGAGGTTCTGAGTGATGCTGCCTTCTCCAGAGTTTCCTCTGACGCAGACCTCCAGTGGGGACAGAGCTGTCTGTTCACTCAGGGCCTGAGGGACTTGAGGCTGGGGGTCCTTGTAAGCTCAGTCTCAGCAGCCTTCACCCACCTTCTCCCCCGACCCCAGGGAGGGGTTTTCCAGTGTCTCGGTCTGGAAGCCTGGGGTGCCTCCCAGGGCCCCCCTTCTCGGCAGGTCCTGAAACCCACCGTCTGTCTCCTGAGCACCATGAGGTGACTGATACTCAGTGCTCAGCCGGTTTGGGCAGAGTGTTGGGTATGTTTTCTGACATCCAGACTGACTCGTCAGGCCTGCACTCGATTTTTTGTCTCCCAGCCCAAGGAACCGTCCAGAGCTGTGTTAGCCAGCCCCCTCTGCTTGACTTTTTCCCTGCCTTTTCTTGGCAGAGCGGGCTTTGCTCAGATGCCCCGAGGGAGGAGTGGCCCTCTCAGTCTCCAGCTCCCTCACTGGGTTTCCCTTTTGTTTGCAATCTTGGATTGTGGCTGCCTAAGGACTTCTTTTAAATGGTATTTCTCTTTTCTAGCTCTTGGTAGGTTGACCTACAAGCTGCTTGCATCTGTCACTGGAAGTGGGGACACCCTGGGGGTCTTCTGTCATCTGAAGCCACCTGTAACAGTCACAGTAATTGTATTGATCCAGTTTATTTGATACTGGGGAAAACAAGAACCAGGGGTCCTTGCTTGGCATCCACGGTTGTGTTTCTGACAAGAACCCCCAGCTTGCCAGGGCTGTTTCAGTGCCACGTGAACTTGGGAAGGAGGTTAAGCAAGCGGCCCACGCGGCCTGGAGACAGAGGAGCCAGTCTGCCCTCTTCCCTTGCCCCTGCCAGCCCAGGGCAGGCCTGCGATGACGGGCTGCTGGTGGTGGAGGAGAAGGCTGAGGAGGGAGGGCTTACGTGACCTGTATTCTGTGACATGGTCACATGAGGGTTTTCTTTTTCAGTTTGAAAAAATGACTGCTTTTAGTCTTTGCTCCAGTTTCACTGTAAGGTTGAAAATTGAAGATTTTGTTCATAAAGTTGAGCACAGTGACTTTACGGTCGTTTTGAAAGCAACAGTTGAGGTTTTAAAAAGACATCTCAGAGAACTCCAATAGATAAAGCCAAACATAGAGAACGTGTTCACGGTGAACTGCGGGCGGGACCCCAAACTGCACTCTGTCTCTCCCAGAGCCTGTAATTGCTGTGATGGTTGGATCTAGGAGGCCCTCAAGTGAGAGCAGAGATCCGGGCTGAGCCAGGAGCAGTGGGGCCTGTGCCCTGGCGAGTGGAGAGCCGCGAGGGTGGGAGTGGGGCCAGGAGAGGGGTGGGAGACTCAGGGGCGGAGGGTGAGGCAGCACCTGGCGGGGTCTGGGAGGCGCTGGCTGTCGCGGCTTGAGGCAGGGACACCTGTAAATCTCCACCGTGCAGCCCCCACGGGGCAGAGTAGTCTGGCAGCCAGGATCGAAGTTTAAAGGGCAAGTTCGCAGCAGGTTGAATGAACCCCTGTACCCACTGTGGGCTCATTTTAGGTGCCTGGAGAGAGGTTGGTCAAGCCTTTGCTGAGCTCGAGTGAGGGAGTCCGACAGGGAGGACCGAGCTCAGGGTGAGAGTGAGGCGCCGCTAGCGTTGTGAGTGCTCCTCAGCTGGGTGGGTTCTGGGGACGCCCTTGAGTTCCAAAACCTGGGACAAATTCCATCTTTTACCTGAAACCCTCAACATCTGGCAGTGCTGCCATCGAGATACCAGCTTTTTTTTTAGATACTATGAAGTTAATGAGGTCTATTTAAATTCAAATTCAAATGAACTGGAAAATATTAAATATATATAATTATTTAAATATAAATATAATTTAAATATAAATTGTTTGCTAATCTAATTAAGATATGTCTTAAGTCATCAACATTATATAATACTTTTATTATGCCTAGGTGTAAGGTAAACTTAATTTGTCAACAAAAAGGTAACTCTTTATATATATATATAAATGAGTTTAAAACTTTTAGATAAACTTTTGAGAATAATTATATTTTTAATAGAATAATCTATTATTATAATCTAGAATAATCTCTTAGGATTGGAATAACTTCAATTTCTAGATTTGTACTAAACTGAATAATAAAAGTTTATTAAATAGATCATTTCCAAATAAAATCAGATTTTAAAACATTAATTATTAAACATTAACTTCCTCTTACAAAAAGTTAAAGGGATTTTAAACTATTAATAAATATATTTTATAATGCATAATATATAAATATATATTTACATGTAATATATATTATAGTATGATATAATAAATATATTCACCAATCTATAAAATGCTAATATACCAGACACTTCATAGTTGCTAAGGAAAAGTAAGATATATGCTTTTAATAAAAAGATATAAAGTATGACATACTCAGATATACATTCCACATTTTTCCTGGGGACCACTGCTCACTTAACAAACAATTATTAAAATAACTTGGAAGAATAAGAGCCTATTTGGATGGAGCAGTGGCCCCTCATGAAAGAGAAATTACAGGCGGCTAAGGAATTTATAGATACACAACTAGAATTAAAACATATTGAAGAATCTTGTTCTCCTTGGAACTCTCCTATTTTTGTCATTAAAAACAAAACAAAACTAACAAATGGCGTCTCCTAACAGACCTTAGAAAAGTTAATGCGTCTATGAAACCTCTGGGTGCTTTACAACCAGGATAAGATTGGTTTTTAAATATACCTTTACACCCTTTAGACCAAGAGTGATTTTCTCTTTCTCTCTCTCTTATCCTAATCATATTAGACCTCATAAACGGTACCAATGGACTGTACTGCCACAAGAGATGATGAATTCTCCCACCATGTGTCAGTACTACATAGCCAAAGCCCTTGAGCCTGTGAGAAAGCAGTTTCCTAGCTTTCTTATTATTCACTATACGGATGATATATTGTTTTTGGCTCCATCTATCTTAAAAACTGAACATGTTTGATATAGCTCAACTGTGCTTTAAAAACTCTAGCTTAATCATTGCCCCTGAAAAAATTCAAACCTCTACACCTTACCATTACTTGGGGTTCATTGTTAATAGGCAACACATTACTCCCCAACTAACTCAGATCCGTGCTGATAAATTATCAACCTTAAATGATTTTCAAAATCTCTCAGGTGATATTAATTGGATGAGACCTTCTTTAGGCATTGCTAATTATCAACTGAATAACCTATTTAATACTTTAAAAGGAGATCCTGATTTAAATAGCCCTTGTTCACTTTCTCAAGAGGCATGAGAAGAACTCTGTTTGGTGCAAAATAAATTACAAAAATAATTTCTTGCTGCTGCTGCTGCTGCTAAGTCGCTTCAGTCGTGTCTGACTCTGTGCGACCCCATAGACGGCAGCCCACCAAGCTCCCCCGTCCCTGGGATTCTCCAGGCAAGAACACTGGAGTGGGTTGCCATTTCCTTCTCCAATGCATGAAAGTGAAAAGTGAAAGTCAAGTCGCTCAGTCGTATTGACTCTTAGCGACCCCATGGACTGCAGCCTACCAGGCTCCTCCATCCATAGGATTTTCCAGGCAAGAGTACTGGAGTGGGGTGCCATTGCCTTCTCCAATTTCTTACTTACATCAAAATAGAATTGTTTATACTCCCCTCTCATTCTCCCACAGGACTTATTGCCCAACAAGAACGCCCAGTAGAATGGATGTATACCCATTTTAGGGAAATAAAGTCACTTACACCCTACCTTGATTTAATTGCTCTAATCGTTATCAATGCAAGAATTAGGACTAAAACTCTAATTTGCTCCGATCCTCATAAAATTGTAATACCTATCAATAAATACATATTACAGGTATTCCTTATAATCCACAGACACAAGACATAGTCAAAACAAACACATCACACACTAAAGTTACAAATAAAAAAATTCAAAAATGGGGAATACACAGCAAGGTACACTACTGTCTTCCTTATCTAAAGCAGTCTTTACTAGATTCTAACATTTTCTAAACCTATAACTATTGTTAATACAGCTTTATTTGTTTTAAATTTTTTAACCTCTTCTTAAGATTTGACCCAAGGGGGCCCCCGGCATTCAAAATGGAGATGAAACAAGAACCCCAGGAAGAAGAAATTCCAATATGGGCCATGTCTGCTCTAAAGAACTCCAGAAAGTGCCACCCTTGGCAGCATCACCCCGATGATCTCCTCACTTGGAGACAAATAAAAACCCTACTAATCAAGCTGAAAATTTGGTCTCTCAACAGGGATTGCCTCCAAGTCCTGAGTACATTCTCCTGGCAATGCTTAGTCTTTTGGCCTGTACCTCCCCCCACTCAAGCTCGGACTAATACCCAACCCCCGTCTATTACAGGTGGTCAAATGGATGGAGAGAGGACCAATCATTTCAACTAATGACTCTATACATATGCTTTCTCCCTAGTACATGGAAGGGCCCTCACACCCTGGGCAGGAAAGAAAGCTAATTAACGTTTCTTTAGGCTATGAAGTCCTTCCCTTGTGCATGGGCCTAGCAAATTGTGCATAAACATAGCTGACAAATTTGGGCTTTTGTCCTGCCTCCAAAAGAAGACTTTCAGACATTGCTTGGATTATTGACTGCCCTTTCTTTGTCTGTAAACCATGTTTATACTACTGAAACTTTAGGGAAAGAGTTAGCAAAAGAAGAAAGAACTTTACGCAAAGAGTTTACTATAAAAACTTTACTTATACTCCCATTCCTTGGGACAAATGTCAAACCAAATCAAGAAAATCAATGTTTGTGGCTAATCATACAATTGTTGATTGGGGACACCATGGTATGTGGTTATCTGACTGCTCAGATGATACTAACAACACTGTGTGTGATATGGAAGGTCACTGACACTCGATGGAACATTACTGTGACAAAAGACTTCTTGAGTGGTTTGACCGTGGATTAGCCCCACCTCGTCCTAGGATCGTCCTCGATAAACAGAGTGGGCCTGAACAATGGGCCATTTGGAAACTTGCTGTGAGCACCAGAGCACAGAAGAACTTGGAACTTGGACCGGGCATTTCATAAGGACTAGTCATGGTCATAGTAACTATTTCTTTCGCTATAATCAGTCATATTTTATACAGGCCTGTGTCCCACTTCCTTTTGTTATAGCCATAGAAAATTTACAATTTAATAAGACTTTTACATTCTGTAACTTGTATTAATTGCAAACTATATACTTGTATTAACTCCTCTATTTCTTTAAGCTACTCAGTTTTGTGTTATTCCTATTCAGTTCAATCATAGTGCCTACAACTGGGAACAAATAAAATTTCATTTACAAAATATACATGATCATGCCTCTCTGGATGTACAATTACTGTAAAAGAAAATCTTTAAAACTTTGTCTAAAAATCTGCCCTCTTCCCCTAATTTGGAAACCTTAGCTGAACAAATTACCTGGGCTAGGCCCACAAGGATGGTTTCAGAGTATTACCCACAGTATCAGGTCTGGAACTGTAGCTTTGGTGATTGTCTTGATAATTATATTTGTTGTTTACCATCGCCTTTCTATAAGTTGATTGATACTAACCAAACTCATTTGGTCAAGACCTTTTTTCTTTTTTTTTTTTTTACAAATATAATAAAATAGGGGGAATTGTCAGGAAGCATTTAACTGGAGGCTTCCTGTGTGCTCTTTTGGATCTGTCAGAAATTCTCTGCTCCTTATTAATTTCTGAACACTCAGGAATTAAGAGGAGAGGCAAGCCTCTCCCGGGGGCTGAAGAATCCAGGCATTTCCTTCATTAGTTTTTCTAAACAGTGATAAGTACCCTCTTTCTTCTTGTGAACCATACGGTAAAAGTGATTGTTTACAACTCTCTCTTTAATATGGATCGCCTATGTTTTGTAAGTCTGGAATTTTAATCTTTATCTTTGCTGAGAATAACTACCTTGGAAGACAGTATATATGTCCACACCATGTTGATTAAAATACCTTTGCTCCATCAGAGCTCTGGTCCCCATGTCTTTCTTTCTCTCTCTCTCTTTTTCAGGCTGATCCCTTGGATCTCTGAGTTCACTTTCCTGCCCAGGCTTCTAAGACCCTCTCAAGAAGGCGCTCTGCGTCTTCACTCCATCGAGAGGGCGCCTGAGGCCTCCGTGAACAGAGCAAGTCCCATGTCAGGGGCTTTATTGGCTTTCTGTGTAAACCAAGGAATATCAGCCTCTTTCTCTCCTTTACCTTCTTATCGTCGACTCCGGACTACCAGGTTCTGGTCCATTAAAGGACCTCAACAAAGTGAGAGCAGCCAGCGGCTGGGCCCATCGGATTGGCCCTCACCCGGCACAGCATCGGGGTTTTGTTTCATTTTGTCAGCATGGCTGTGAGCCCTGCCGGCCAGGGCGTTTTGGCCTTAGTGGGCAGGATCGACTCCAGCAGTTTACCTTGTAAGAGGCTGTGCAGGTGCTGCGTGGAGGATGGGCAGGGGCCCCACAAGAAGGGAAACACTGGCTGGAGGAGTCACTGGGGCATGTGGACTGAGCTATCGAGTCAGTCCGTGAAGCAGAAAGGCTAAGCCCCTTAACATCTCCCTTCTTAAAAGAAAGGATACACCGGCTGGAGGAGTCTCTGGGGCATGAGGATCGAGCTAGAGAGTCAGTCCTTGAAGTAGAAAGGCTAAGCTCAATAATGTCTCCCATCTTACACAGCACAGAGCAGTGTGTGCAGTATATTAATGACGGGTACCTACTGCTTATGTGTATGACATACACCCTCATAACTACACATGTCTACTCCATGCCTCTTACCAGTGCTGGGCACTGTTCTGGGTGCTGAACACTCAGTATGTAGTAGGGGATCCGTAGCCCAAAATCTTTTTATTTCTACAAAGAAAAAATAGAATGAAAGACTCCGTGTGGTTCAGTTTGAGCAAGTTCACCACGTGGATGGCCCCACGTGCATGCAAATTGTGGTAACATACATATAATGTCAATTTAACATTTTAACCAGTTGATTGAATGACTGGGTGGCTTCAGTGGAATCAGGCTCACAGATGGCCTTGGGGTGCCATCTGCCTTTTTCCCAGAGGAACACTCCAAAGCCTGGTGGCTTCCCTTTTCTCTTCACTCTCCCCAGTGGCTCTAGGTCACTGGTCTGTGTGTCACTGAAGAATCTCTTTATCCACTTTGTTGTTAGGTTTATGTTTTGGAAAGCTTCTCAGGCATCCCTGGGTCTTGAGAAGGCAGGCTTGGATTCCGGGTTCTCCCATGCCGCATGCCTGCCAGGTCGAGGTGGAGGCTGAAGGCCAGCCTGAGTTGTGGTGGTCTGTGTGGTCTTGGGGTCAGTGGACCCCCTCTTCTCTGGAGGGGCCAGGAGATCCTTTGTGTGGAGCCTGGAGAGACTTGACAGGGCCAGTCTTCACAGTCTCGCTGTCTTTTTACTTTATATTTGCATTTAGTTTCTCATTTCCCTGTTTTTTAGGAGTTTCCAAGTCCTTCTCAAGAACTACGAATATGTAGGGAGAGCAGCTTCGCAGAAGAGAAGAAGAAATATCAATTCTGAAGGCAGAAATAAACAACAGCAGTGTCAGTAGGGAGATTCTCACGTGTTGACATTTGCTCGTGGGGGTCGCCACTAGCCTCTGTGTTGCTGTCCTTTAAACTCTGTCTGATTTTCAAGTCATTTTTCACATCTTCCCACTGAGCAGACCAGGGTGGATCAGTTCGGGCTTCTCATACCTTGCTTCAAATTTATGATGAGAGCTCATGTAAATTTAGTACATTTGAGGGGGTAGTTCTTAACTTAGATTTTTGTTCACACTACACTTTGTGTGGGATCTTAGTTCCCCGACCAGGAATTAAAACCCATGACCTGTGCAGAAGTGTGGAGTCTTAACTACTGGGCCCCTGGGGAAGTCCACTCTTAACTTTAGACTGAACTGGCGGGATTCCAACGTGTCTTAGCATGTTTCTGGCTATAGTGTGACGCTGAGAGGAGTTATCGGCCCTGAAGTCAAGCATGAGGTTGAAGGTGCTCCTTTGGCCCTGCCCTGCAGCTGCTGCTGGAGCACCTGGAGTGCCTGGTTTCCCAGTACGTGCCGTCCCTGCGGATGACGGCGGGAAAGTGGCAGGCACAGTCCCCAGCCGGCATGACCAGCGAGGTGGAGGTGCTCAGGGCACTGAAATTGCTGTTTGAGCACCATAAGGCCCTGGGCGAGAAGGTACCAGCCACCCAGCCGTCCTGGATTTGTACACTTAGTGCCGTGTTTTGACCTCACCAATTGCCTGGAAGTGCTGTGTTCCTTCCTTCTCAAAACAAGGCTGTCTAAAGCTTACTTTCCCCCTTCCAGACCCTCCAATGGCTCTCTAAGCCAGGAGGAAGACCTGGCTGAGATGATCTCGCTCAGGAGGTCATAAACAAGAGGTCGCAGGAGCGGAGCAAGATGAAGGAGCGCCTGGCAGCCCTCTCTCCCCACGTGACAGAGCTGGAGGAGGACCTGGACACGGTCAGGAAGGACCTCCTCAAGTCCGAGGATGTGAACACGAAACTGCCCCGGGACGTCCGCAAAGTGAGTGATGGCGGCCGTGTCTGTTGTCCTGAGGCAGACTGTGGGTCTCTTCTTCTCCCGAGGATCTCAGCCTTGGATGGCTGCATGAGTAAGAGCAGAGCATTGGAGAGACCGCGACTGGCTGCCTTCCCCGCCTCTGCGTCGAGGTCTCTGGGGTAGAAGAGGCCTGGTCCAGGCGGTCTGCTGGCAGTGGACCAACATGAGCGCAGTCCTGGCGCTGTGCTGCACCCTGGGTGTGGACTCCTCATTTCCACAAGTTCTAGGCAGCCCAGGGTGCTCCTTTTGTAAAAATTCATTCATCCATTCATTCATTTATTGACATATAGTTGCTTTACACTGCTGTGTCAATTTCTGCTGTATAGCAAAGTGAATCAGTCATCTATCTATCTCCCTCTCTTTTAGATTTCCTGCCCATTTCCTTCACCACAGAGCACTGAGTAGACGTCCCTGTGCTGAACACTAGGTCCTTACTCACTGACTTTACGTGTAGTATCAGTGCTGTATATATGCCAACCCCAGTCTCCCAGTTCATCCCCGCCTCCACCTGCCTGTCGAATGTGTTCCTGATGATGCTGAAATGTCCTTCTGATTCACTCAGGCGAGTCTGGTGACGTCTGTGGAGCCCGTTCTCTGGGAGAGATGGGAGCATGTTGTGTGGGCTCTGCTGAGGCAGCTTGCCTGGCCATCTTCTCTCGTTTTCTGAGGTTCTGCTCCTTGAAGGGATGTGTGACAGTGACACCGGCAGTCAGACAAGTCAAGTGGCGTTTGCTCACCGTCAGGTCCTCAGGCCTGAGCTGTGTGACCGTGTGGAATCATGATGTTTCTGGCGGTTGTGTCTGCGGGGGTCATGATTTATGAAAAACATCCCAGGGGTGTGGTGTTGCTGGGGGCATCGTCCCCACTGCCAGCCAGCCTCCCACCCACCCACCTCGTTCTTCTGGCGGAAACGTGTTGCCCCGTGCTGCCGGTGGGCACTGGCTGGGCATGGAGAGTCGGGCCGGGCCTGTGCTGTCCCGGCAGTCGGGAGCATTGCCCTGAGCTCAGTGAGCAGCTGAGGGGCCTTCGTTGGCGGGCAGCCGGCGGTGTCCGGGGCTCG